>CM033472.1:237134508-237734508 GCA_019447015.1 Hymenochirus boettgeri
ATCTATCTATCTATCTATCTATCTATCTATCTATCTATCTATCTATCTGTCTCTGTCTGTGCATCTATCTATCTATCTATCTATCTATCTATCTATCTATCTGTCTGTCTGTCTGTCTGTCTGTCTGTCTGTCTGTCTGTCTGTCTGTCTATCTATCTATCTATCCATCTATCTATTTGTCTCTGTCTGTGCATCTATCTATCTATCTATCTGTCTCTGTCTGTGCACCTATCTATCTATCTATCTATCTATCTATCTATCTATCTATCTATCTATCATCTATCTATTTAACTCTGTCTGTGCACCTATCTATCTATCTATCTATCTATTTAACTCTGTCTGTGCATCTATCTATCATCTCTCTTCTCTATTCTCTCTTCTCTCATCCATCGCCTGTATTCCTCCGCGCCGGCGTGTGTGAAGTGCCGCCGGGAAGTCTGGAACTTTGCAGAAGGTTTGGCGCACTTGCAGGAGGCATGGGCAGTTAAAACATTCGGGGCACTTTGCCGAACATCCGGGGCACGTGCCCCTAATATTTTAACATAGATACGCCACTGGCGCCAACATCTTCCGTGGCACTTTACAATTACATAGTCATACATTACATACACGGTAATTCATGTTATACAAAGTCATACAGTATATATTACATATACAGGTAATACATAATATAAGTAAACAGAGTGATGAGTTTCTTACTGCAATACCATGATACAATAGGAGAGAGGACCCTGTCCAAAGAGCTTACAGACTAGAGGAAATGGGGGTGAGACATAAGGTTGTGGGAATCGGTAGGCTGTAAATAGATTGGCAGTGGAGTGTGAAAGGCGGGATCGTATTGGGTAGTAAGAGGGGTAATGTTTAGGCCAGGTTATATGCTTGCCTAAAGAGATGTATTTTAAGGTTACTTTTGAAGGTGTTAAGGGATGGTGAGTGACGGACAGGGAGTTCCAGAGCAGAGGGGGAGCACGAGCAAAGTCCTGAATATGGGCATGGGAAGGATGGGTGGATGAGAGGAGGAGATAATTTGCGGAGTGGAGGTTGCGCCTGGGATGATATCGGTGGATCAGCTCTGAGATATAAGGAGGGGCTGTGTTGGATAGTGCTTTATAGGATAGGGTAAGCAGCTTGAACTGGATCCTTTGCATGAAGGGAAACCAGTGGAGGGAATGACAGAGAGGAGAGGCATTAGAGAAGCGAGAAGAGAAATGAATGAGCTGGGCAGCATAGTTGAGGACAGAGTAAACCGGTGCCAGGCGGTTGTTGGGTAAAGCACACAGGAGTGTGTTGCAGTAGTCTAGCCGGGATATGATTAGGGCATGGACTAGGATTTTTGTAGCTTAATTCAAGAGGAAGGGTCCAATGCGGGAGATGTTTGACATGGCGTTTGAAGGAAAGATTGGAATCTAGCGTTATTCCCAGGCAGCGGACATGAGGAGATGGAGCTAGATGAGATTTTATGTCAAATAAATAATTTTTCCAGCAAATGTGCTGTTTGTTCATTGTAATGTAGTCAATGATAAAGCATGATGGGAGATGTATCCAATGGTGTTTAATCACTTTAACAGGTTTGGTGGTTGTAAAATTTTATTCTGGAGTATTAAATCATAGTACGGAATTGAGATTTCCTGTGATTGGTCAGCTGCAGGCCAGTCACTAACAGACTTTTCCTTAAGATTGGTCAGTTAAAAATGATCTGTAGGGTAATAGGAACATGTGAACTGCAGCTCCTGATATATTTAATCTGTCCAGTTGATCGCTATTGTGTATGTATGGGGTCACCAAGCATCACTTTAAATTATTCAGATTATCATTGTGGAGGCAAGTTTTCTAACTGTATAAATGAGAGTCATTTCAGAGGACTCATGGAAACTTTGTATGGGAACAATCATTTGGGTGAAATAAATCACCACATATTGTGATAGCAACTAACAGGAAAGTATAGTGACAGGCTGCGAATGCAGCCTAGGAACTCATGATAGGGACTGGACCAGAGGCCCAAGGGTCCAACATAGGTCAGGGTGCTTTAGAGGGGGTAAGGGGAGGAGTGTAAGGTAGAAAGGGGCAGAGTAATCATACTAGGCATGCCATTTTCGATTAGAAGATAATGGAGTAGCACCTTCCACTTCTTGTGCTGTCCCTTATGCCTTGCACCCATGGCTTCCATCTTGGAGCAACTTCTGTCCGGGATTCGTGAGAGAGCAGTGGAGGGTGGTGATGCCTGGATTTAGGACCAGCTGGAGTGTCCAGACATCCAAACAACAGTACCAAGGCCCTGCCTGGGAGATGAGGGATTTGATTAAGATGATGAAAAACGACCTCTTGGCTATTAGGAGTTGGAGTTGCTTCCCTGGGTTGGTGGTGCTGTGGTCTGAAATGGTCCCAAGATTGCGCTGGTGTCATGCCCACTCTTTTGCTGCAGTCCAGAGGTCTAGAGCAAGTCTATGCCACTCTTTATCCATCTGAATGGGGGCATCGCCATTAGGCATAAATTACTGAAGGGACAGAAGAAGATTTCTGGGAAGATGGGGTGCATTTGAATGATCTTGGACTATATGTGTTCAACTCTGGTTTGGGGGAAGGAGTGGAACTGGACGTTAGTTTGTAGAAGAGCATCCAGTCCTAAGGGGTCAGGCCTGGGTACTATGGCAGCCTCTGGCAATATGGGGGGAGGGGTAGCCTTAAAGGAGGGCTACTGATTTGGTAAGAATTGTTGGCCTGCAGGTGAGATTGGAACGGGCTTGGAATTCGGTGCCTCCTTGGCCAGAGTGGATAAGAGGCAGGAGGCTCAGGACAAGGTTGGTTTGGAACTTGGGAGCATTGCAAAAGAGAGATGGACTTTGGAAAAGGATGTGTTATATGCAGTTTTACAAATATGCTTAGTGGTTTGTTATATATATTTATACAATAAGGTTAAATTGTTATTTATCATTTTGTTACAAAAAAAGTGGCCATTTTCTGTCTTCAGATTTGGTTTTTGGTGTCAGTTATTTGGGGTTGGGAAAGGGTGTGGAGGGTAAGTGGATAATGGGATTATAAGTGTAAGTCACCAAGTGCCCTGCTTGGTCCAACCCCTGTCATGTTATGGCCAGAATGATGGACAACAATGAATGTTTGTTGTCACAGTAAATGGCTCATTCTCAAGTCATCCACATTCTTGATTATATAAATATTACTATTATTTCACATGTGTATTTCTAACTTTAGTGCTGCATGATCTAAAAATACTAATTTAATACTATTTAAGGGGAAGTTTAGCGAAAATTGTTTAAAAATGAGTTGATTTCATGATTTTCATATTTTGCTTTGGTTAGTATTTCAGGCTTTGTAATGGCCCTTCGTCTTCCCAAGATGCACCAATTCTATGGAATGTTCCTATGTAATCTCTTCTGATTGGCTGTTGGATGGGTCAAACATGCTCAGACGTCTACTGAGCAACCAAATCTACCCAGGGACAGAGACCATAACGAACACTATTAGGTGTCCTAAAATCCTGTTTGGAAGCTAAATTGGCACATTGTGGTTAGTGAATGACATTAAACTCTAGTATCAAGCGATATTATAACATATTTAGAAAGATCCATTCAACACCCATCATGCCATTTTTAGGGATAGTTTTACCTCTGTAACTTTAGGCGACTTAATATATGTTAGCTTTAGTGATAATCTTAGCTTTTTTAAACAGACTTAGTGAAATTACAAACATTTGTACAACATCTAGTTCCAATTACCCATAGATGGTAACCAATCAACTTTAATCTGCTTTGTGCAGTTAGCCTTGCAGTCCATCATAGTGTGGCCTTAGCCTTAATGTGAGTTTTAACAGCTGATCAATTTCTGATCAATTTTCTGCAAAAAATGGCACTTGAATTCTGATCAATAAACCACTGATATCCAATCCAGACAGATCTAGCCAATTTATATTGATCAATGGATCTGTTATGATGGATTGTCAGGCAAAAGTGGGGGAGATGTAATCCTTCTGGGTGCTTGCCATGCAGTACTCACTGGGTTACTGCATCACAGGAATGAGACAGGGACAGAGCAAGAAGGGTAAATCCGGCTTTTAAGTAATGTTAGTAACGTTAGTTTTCGCTCTACTAAGTAGTGGTAGCTTTTTGCATTGGGGGCCTGTGCGGTGAAAATGGTGCAGTCCCCGCATATAATGAGTTAAACTCATTTTCAGTCCTTTTTGGACAATATTGCATTTGGCTTATTTCTGATTTGGCTCTTCCAAGAGAACAAACCTGTCAGCCTTCCATGAGTGAAAATCCTACAAGACTAAAGATATTGTGCTGTGTATGTTGTTATTTTATTGCTAGGTATGGTCAATCTAAACTGCCCTAAACACAACATACCTCTCATCAATGGGACCAGGGATTTAGGCATGTGGTGGGGCCTATTGATGTCCCACCCTTGACATCCCCTGCCTACCCTGGGATGGATGTCACGCCCCCATAATGAACTGGCTGTGCCCCCCGTATGACCAAGCCACATTTCAGGACAGACCCTTCATATGGTTCTGAATGATACATAATTGTTTGTATAGTTTATTCCTTACAGAATATATCTTCCCTCTGCCAAGCTAACACAGCTACAGTCCACATTCAATTATTTCACAGATCTTAAAACCGCACACAGCCTTGACTGCAGAGCTATTCATGACTAATTGTGTAAAAGTGAATGCAATCTTTAAATGTAACTAGATTTCTATAGCCGTGATGTGCACCTCTAATACACATAATATACATAGTGTAGGTGGCAGGGCTGGCATGGAAATCGGTTCATCATATGGACCAGAAAGAAGGGAACCATGGTTTATATTCACATCTCTATATATATGACAGGGACTGCTTTTAAAATGTAATTAGACCCATTTAGTATATAAGAGTCTAGGCCTTTCCAGGGTAATTCCTAGTTAGATAATTGTCTGCTTCAGGAAAATGCCTGTCGGTGCAGATGGGACTTTATCTGTTTTTGTATTTGGAGAAGAAATTGGAGGAAAAGGATTTAGATTAATTGCAACAAAAGCAGATGGTTTGGAAATTCAAAATGTGAACTATTCCATGTGGCATTAAAGGAACGCGCCAATAAATGAGATATTCTAGTTATATAGCTATTGTTTGGTAGGGGGCGCTATTATTCCCAAATCTTTAAAAACAATTCATTTAAATTACTGCTTTATAAACCCTAGCAAGAATAGTGCCAAAAGGACAATTTGATCAATAATGTTTTGTAGATTAAATGTCATGTTAAGGACAACCAGTATGGCAGCTCTCACTCACCAATGTTAATACACAAACACATAAAAATAAATAAAGGTTCGTACGTGTGTGATCACGGGTGCAGACCCGCGACGCAAGATGTGTACGAACGTCTGTTTCGGCTGATAATCGTCCCGTGTATGGGCACTTTAACGGCCGATGCAGCTGTTCTGTCAGTGATCGTTGCACGATCCACCAGGCAGATCTCCGAATGAGCGGCCCATACACGGGATGATTATCGTCTGAAACGGACGTTTGTACACATCGTGCTCCACGGGTCAGCACCCACAATCGCATGTGCGTACGAACCTTAATGCTTCTTATTTAAATATAGTTTGATGATAATGACTAAGTATAAAATAATCCAGAGAATTGTACTATTATTGTGTCACTTATTACCATTCTTGCCAATTACCATAACTATCTTACTAAATAATACATCAGCAATAAACAAATGTGTGAAAAGTCCACTCACAGTATACACAGGGCTACAATGTATGGCCGGGAGACATCACTAATTCTGGTTGTACACTGTATCGATATTAGGTAAATCCAATGGTCGATATATAAATTACAGAAATATAAGACCATCTACTCACCCAGAAACACACATTCCCCCAGCCTGGATCATTCAATATGGGATTGAAATTTTATCTGTAGATGACCGGACCTGGACATTATCAGAACTTTGTGGGAATTTCCTCAGGTAGGTTGACTATTGTATAACCTACATTTAATAAATATTGCTACCAATCATTACTTTCCTGACAAACACCTTAATCCCACTTCTCTTTGTACAAGTACAATTTTAACTCTGACTCAGCACCTTCTAATTGCAACTAAATCTTCAGGGTTTAATCTAGGGCCCCCACTATCTTGTTCATTCCGTCAATCACAAGCTAAATGGGCATGCTCGCACTCCTCGTTTTGATCAAGATGAAACAAAACAGAGTGGCAGAGAAACCAAGGTGAAGAATGACCCGAAACCAAGGTGAAGAATGACCCATATTTCCTGCCTAATAACCAGTGATAGTGAGTAGGCAGTACAGATTGAATGAGGGTAAATATATACTGCCCAACTCCTAAAGTATTGTATTGCCATGACCATATTCCTTCATCTGAATGATCCATCTTTATTGATAATTCCTTACTTTCCTTACTTTCAGTAAGTCACATGTTTTAGATTCCATTATTTAGATTATTTAAAAATAATCCCACCTATGTGTCCTGGGTCAGCATCTGGGGACCACCCATAGATTCAAACAAAGATTTACTTAGACCACATTCTCCGCCATACACATGTATGGGAGGCTTGACTGATTGGGAAACCACTAAAAATGATTTGCATTTCTCCAACCAAGACCAGTTGGCTTCACCAAACCAATATGACTTTCTGGATACTCAGACAGTGAAATGTGTCAATGCCAGGGGGATCTGGTAATCACATGTAAGCCCAAGCGAATAGTTCTTTAACAGCAGTTCTATAAACATACAGAGCATTTAAGTTCACAGGAATACAGTCAAATTATAAAAGGAACAGTGGCACAGACTGCAGGGGTAGAATACACACGTCACTCCTTACAGCGCTAAGTTAAAAGTGAAAGAATTAACTGGAACAAAAGCAGATAAATATGTTGATTCAAAAATATACAACCTAAACGTATTTATCTGTGGAACAGAAACATTAATTTAGATGTGAAAGATCCAGGAAGGGGAACATTATCAAGGGAACTTTACTAGAGTTAAACATATTAAAGAATTCCATATTAACAGGTGGTTTTCTATTCTGGGAATTGCTTGTGAAGGTTTTATTCATCCATGATTATCTGTGGTATTCAGTTAGTCATCCGACTGGCTTTCTCAATTCAAAAGATTTATTGGCAATAAATACCCTGGAATGTGACCCAATCAGCATATAACAACCAGATGTTAGGGACCTTTTGAATGCAAGGTGTTGATTGCATTGTGGCTAAGACGTGTTATCAAAACTGCCCAGGGTGAGGTGTCAAATCAGCATTGTACATGTTATAATGTTCTTTAGGGTTGCCCAACCCCAACCGCTATAATAATACAAAAAAACCCAAAAATTCAGATATTTAATTACAGCCCCTCGCTCCCGCGACTTCTTCTTAGCCGGCAGCCATGTCTGTGATTGGCTGACCGGCAAGCCCCTCTCTGCTGTTTCCTGTTAGCAGAGAGGGAAGAAGAGACTCGTGGGAGCGAAGGGGCTGTAAGTAGATAACTGAAAGTTTTATTTGTTGTTGTTTTTATAGCAGTTGGGGGTGGGCAACCCTAAAGAAGATTATATCAAAGGTATGTGTTTAAAGAGGACATGCCCTTTAACACCTCTTTTATACCAGTAGTCCTCTTTGGCAAAGATGTTGACATCACAATATTCAAAAATTCAAACAAATGTCCTTTTTCCTTAAAGGGGAACTGTGGTCTCCAAACAAGTTGATTTTAAATGAAAATTTCTACCTTTAAAATGAGCCATCAACCACCACTATACTTGCTGCACATCCCAAGATATGAAGAAATCACTGATCAGAAAGTTAGGGGGTGGGAGGTCACAATACTAGTTCCTCCTTCTAATCTACGATTGGCACCTGCTCAGTGCAGGAGAAAGCAGAAGAAACCAGGAAGAGATTGTGTTATAGTGACTTAAAGAGGCGTTGGAGAGGCCACAGGGGATTTCAAGGTGAGGAACCATGGGGGCCCACAAGGAGAAGGAGAAGGGAAGAGGGATTGTCACATGGTTTCAGAGCAGGAAGCAAGAAGTACAGGGGATCTGGTGATGCTGCTCCCATATCACACATAAAAATGTAAATATCTTTAAAACTATGTAAAAAAAAAAGTAAATTGCAAAAATACACAGGAAAGCAATTCCTGTCAATTTACCTAAAGTCATTTTTGGACCGCAGGTACCCTTTAAGATGCTGGTACATGGCTGAGGCTTCGTTTATACTAAGCTCATGCGAGGAAATCTCACCATAACATATGTGCATTAGAAGTGAACACATGTGCATTAGAAATGACCGCCGCTATGCGTTAATGCAGTAGAACATCGCTCTAAATCAAAATCACAATGTTCTGCTGTTCTGTTAAAAAATGCCTTAGTCCTGATGAATTGGCTCTATTGGGCCATACGTTGGTGCAGCAGCTGCTGTTTTGTCTCTCCCACATACAAATCAGAGCACTATTCACTGCACTGCACATAAAGAAACCACAAATATGGCAATGAAATTGGTTTTTGGAAATGGTAGCAGGAAATGGCTGGTTCTGCACTTCATTTATGTTTGATAGGGTTTCATTGCTACATACAATGAAACCCTATCAAATATAGATTCAAACCCTATAGATTCAAAAGAAAAAAAAACATTATACTCCCTCTTTACAAGGCGCTGGTAAGGCCTCATTTGGAATATGCGGTGCAGTTTTGGAATCCCATATACAAAAGGGACATCATGGAAATGGAAGCAGTTCAGAGAAGGGCAACTAAACTTGAATATGCAGGCAGATTAGACAAGTTAGGGCTGTTTTCATTGGAGAAGCGACGTTTGCGTGGAGATATGATCACTATATACAAATATATTAATGGGCCATACAATAAACTCTCTGGTGCATTGTTCACTAATAGGTCATATCAGAGGACACGTGGACATCCTTTACGATTGGAAGAAAAGAAGTTTCATCTTCAGGTTAGGAAAGGTTTCTTTACAGTGAGAACGGTGACACTGTGGAACTGTCTTCCAGCAGAAGTGGTAATGGCAAGTTCATTGAATAGCTTTAAACATGGGCTGGTTTTCTTAAGTTTTCTAAGTTTTCTAAAACTAAAAAGTATTGACAATTACTGGTATTAATACATATACTGTAGTTCTGGTTGGTACTGGGATACTATATAATATTGAGAATTACTGGTATTAATACATATACTGTAGTTCTGGTTGGTACAGGGATACTATATAATATTGATAATTACTGGTATTAATACATATACTGTAGTTCTGGTTGGTACAGGGATACTATATAATATTGATAATTACTGGTATTAATACATATACTGTAGTTCTGGTTGGTACGGGGATAATATATAATATTGAGAATTACTGGTATTAATACATATATTGTAGTTCTGGTTGGTGCAGGGATACTATATAATATTGAGAATTACTGGTATTAATACATATACTGTAGTTCTGGTTGGTACGGGGATAATATATAATGTTGAGAATTACTGATATTAATACATATATTGTAGTTCTGGTTGGTAGAGGGATACTATAAAATATTGAGAATTACTGATATTAATACATATACTGTAGTTCTGGTTGGTAGAGGGATATTATATAATATTGAGAATTACTGTATTAATACATATACTGTAGTTTTGGTTGGTACAGGGATACATATAATTAAGAATTACTGGTATTAATACATATACTGTAGTTCTGGTTGGCACAGGGATACTATAAATAATTAGAATTACTGGTATTAATAATATACTGTGGTTTTGGTTGGTACAGGGATACTATATAATATTGAGAATTACTGTATAATACATATACTGTAGTTTGGTTGGTGCAGGGATACTATATAATATTGAGAATTACTGGTATTAATACATATACAGCAGTTCTGGTTGATCTAGTGATACTTTCCGATTGCCATTTGGTGTAGAGATGGGCGAACTATTGAGAATTACTGATATTAATACATATACTGTAGTTCTGGTTGGTACAGGGATATTATATAATATTGAGAATTACTGATATTAATACATATACTGTAGTTCTGGTTGGTAGAGGGATATTATATAATTGAGAATTACTGTATTAATACATATACTGTAGTGGTTGGTACAGGGAACTATATAATATTAAGATTACTGGTATTATAAACATATACTGTAGTTCTGGTTGGTAAGGTAGAGGATATTATATAATATTGAGAATTACTGTATTAATACATTACGTTAGTTCTGGTGGTAGGGATACTATATAATATTGATAATTACTGGTATTAATACATATACTGTAGTTCTGGTTGGTACAGGGATACTATATAATATTGAGAATTACTGGTATTAATACATGTACTGTAGTTTGGGTTGGTACGGGATACTATATAATATTGAGAATTACTGGTATTAATAATATACTGTAGCCTGGTTGGTACAGGAGGAACTATATAATATTGAGAATTACTGGTATTAATACATGTACTGTAGTTTGGGTTGGTACGGGATACTATATAATATTGAGAATTACTGGTATTAATAAATATACTGTAGTCCTGGTTGGTACAGGGATACTATATAATATTGAGAATTACTGGTATTAATACATATACAGCAGTTCTGGTTGATCTAGTGATACTTTCCGATTGCCATTTGGTGTAGAGATGGGCGAACTTTTTAAAGTTCGGTCCGTTTTCGAACTTCCCGAACTATATGGAAAGTTCGAAAACGGACCCATTAAAGTCAATGGGAGTCAAATAGTTTGAAAAGTTCTAATGAAATACAATTAAAATATCAATGGTAACTTAATGTAAATGGCTGTGGGACCTGGGAAATGGTCTGGGGAACATGTTTGAATATCCAGGACATTCGAAAAATCAATTTTACTCTCACTCGCGCTATTTTTGAGCTTGTTTGCGCCTAGGTACCATGTACATTTTACTCGTGGATTAGATGCTCGCGTATAGGCTTTAATGGACACTTTACTTGTAGATTCGATGTTCGTGCCTAGATACCATGGACATTTTACTCGCGGATTCGATGCTCGCGTATAGGTTTTAATGGACACTTTACTCGTGGATTCGATGCTCGTGTTCGCGCTTAGATACCATGGACATTTTACTTGCGGATTCGATGCTCGCGTATAGGTTTTAATGGACCCTTTACTTGCGAATTTGATGCTCGCGTATAAGTATAATAGGCATTTTACTCGCACATTCGAATGGTCGAACATTCGATATTTATTGAAAGTCCGAAAATATCGAAAATTCGGATCCGGGATAGTTCGAGAATTCCGAATTCGTTCGAATACGAATAGTTCGGCTCAAACTCGGGTTCGAGTTCTAGTCCATCTCCAATTTGGAGTCAGGAAGAAATTTCCCCACGTTTTTTTAGCTGGGGATTTTTTCCATCCTCTGGATCAACTGTTAGGTAGGGTTAAAATGGAGGATAAAAAGGTTGGACTTGATGGATGCAGGTCTTTATTCAACCTCAATTACTATGTTACTATGTTTATATAACAGAATAATAGGGTTACTTATGATTAGGGATGGCATAGAACTCGAACTCGAACCCGAGTTCGAGCCGAACTGTTCGAGTTCGAACGGACCCGGACTTCTCGAACTATCTCGGACGCGGACTTTCGATATTTCCCGGACTTTCGATGATTTATCGAATGTTCGAACGTTCGAGTATCGAATCCGCGAGTAAAATGTACATGGTATCTAGGCGCGAACATCGAATCTGCGAGTAAAGTCTCCATTAAAGCCTATAGGCGAGCATCGAATCTGCGAGTAAAATGTCCATGTTACCTCGAACGTTCGAACGCGAAAGCTCGAAAGTAGCGCGTGTGAGAGTAAAATCGATTTTACGAAAGTCCTGGATATTGGAACATGCTCTCCAGACCATTTCCCAGGTCCCACAGCCATTTACATTAAGTTACCATTAATATTTTAGTTGTATTTGACTCGAACTTTTCGAACTATTTGCCTCCCATAGACTTTAATGGGTCTGTTTTCGAACTTTCGAACTTTCGAACTTTTACAATAGTTCGAAAGTTCGAAAACGGACCGAACTTTCAATAGTTCGACCATCTCTACTTATGATACATAACAATCTTTCTTTCTCTGCATGCATATTACAGAATGGGTTCAAATGTGGTTGAGGGAGCTGGTTTCTGAACCATTATATATGTTTTATGCAGGGTTCTTTTCTGGATACTGCATGGCTGCTCTCCCTGCCCTTCATTCCCTTGTTTAGGTCATAATTTCAATTGACATGATTTTCTTAAACATATAGCTCAGAAACACATTTTCTCTGACATATAGCTCAGAAACACATTTTCTCTGACATATAGCCAGAAACAGCCCATTGAGGGCCAGGCCACACTGACAAGTTTCTCGTTTTTTGGTGCAGATAAGGTAATATTGGAAAAATCACAGCGCAAACAGTTATGTGCTGCTTTTTACTTTTCACGTGTGTTATATTGTTGCTGCATCCTGAAATAACATAACACTTCCCTTTCAACACATACAGTAAATCTCTCGGTACAGCAAGTCCTTTTATTACTTTATTATTTTTATTGCTTTTGCTTTCGCTCATTCTCACCTTAGAAAAGAGAAACTACAAAACAGATAATTGAACAACCTTTCTCTCTGGCTGATATTCCATTGACTGAGCATGTCAATGCCAGCGGTTAAAGGAGGAGGAGGGGTTTGATGTATATGGTGGACTTGACTTTAGAGCAGAAATATTTCTTGAAATATTTGGGGCATATTCAATAACCAGCGGCCATACATTTATGAACAGTCATTCATACAATACTATGCGGTAGTACACTACCACAATGGTATTGTATGGCCCATCGTTCATTTACGATTGTGGTAAAGTTCGTTAAAGGCATGAGCAGAGAGTTGAGGAACAAGCAGAAATAAACTCTGGATCCTAATGTGTTTCAGCTGTGATGGCTGCTTATTAACACCCCTCGAAGATTAAGGGAATATAAAGAAAAAGAACTGCTAATAAAGAACGTGCAAAAAAGCCTCCTCTTATTGTGCTGTTTGCATTCCTCAACAATTACCAGGCCTGCCATGACCCTCATTTAGCTTATTACAGAGCAATATGCTAATGTGTTCACAGAGCGGCGCCTGCTATTGACAACTGATATAATGCAGCACAAACAGGATGTTTTCTATTTAAGCAGCTGCTGGGCCGTTTACTGTGGACGCTCTATCATTACCTCCCTACATGTGTCGCCATTATTCCTCTTATGGAACTGTGCAAATTGCCTCTTATTCCTCTCGCATGCATTCAATTTCTCTTCAATTTTTTCAGGCACAGTTCAAACAACTGTGAGCTTAGCAGTATTCTTTATGTATAATGTTAATACAATATATTGACTTTTACCTTTACTGCAGAAATCAGGGACTGCCACATGCATCAGTGTTGGAATCAAGCAATAAAAAGCGCACACTAGAGTGGCCCAATTGTGGAGGCAACACTAGTGCACTACCATGAGCTGCCATGCTCTGAGCATGCAAGCTGTTAATTGGAACACATGTAATCCGTATTTTGCTGTGCAAACGCATGTGCTACGATTGTGCGATCACAGCACACGGAAACATGTGCGCTTGCATGCTTATAAGCACTACAGTGTGGCCTCAGCCTGAGTTAAAAGAATATTGGTAAAATTTAGGGTCATGTGTTAATTAAAGGAGAACTACAGAAATATAATCAACCGTGCATTGATTCTGTAGCTTCTAACAGTGAGCAAATCAGCCTCTTATATTGATGTAGTGATTCATTAACCTAGATATATAGTGGGCTCTAGATAGCTTTCACTCCTTCCCCCCACTCTGCAGGAGCTACGGGGTGACCTGTTAATCGACTCTCAGTCTAGTTACCCACTAGTTAGTAATGCTGAAAATATCAGGAAATGCCATAAAAATGCAGAATTAGTAGTCAAAGGAAAAAGACAGATAAGCACTGCAAAAATGTAATTCACTATTTAAACTAACATATTGGAAAACAAGTCAACACTTCTTCCTACATGTATAACAGTGCCTTGAAGGATTGAGAGTACCGGTACCTGGGCTATTAACAGGTATCCCACCCCTCCCAGAAATTGCGAGAGTCTCACGATTTCTGGGGTGGTCTTCCGCACTCTCGCGAGACCACCCTAAACTCCTGTGACTTCAAAGACTGGCAGCCTCCTCCCCTGGAATTCCCCTTTACTGGCCTCTGCCTCCACCCACCTCTTTGGCTCCTAACGCCCACATTGCCCTCCCCTTACATGACATCACACCCCATAGCCACGCCCCCTACCACACCCATTTTCTCCTCTATAGTCCTTAAAAGTGAACTAGTAATCTTTAACCCAATTGCGGGTTATGAATACCAGCAAATAGTTAAACGTTTGTAGTAGTTTTTCAATGACCAAACTGCCATAAAACACTTTCACTGTGCTCTGACTTGGTTGGATATCCAATTCTATTTGGTGCCATATTATTTTCTCATAACACACCCCCCCTCATAAATGGTAATTGCGGACATGCCCTTGATTTAATTAAAATACTTTTTTAATGGTTAAAATCTTTGAAAATAGATCAAGACTATTAAATAATGAAATACCTTGGAAAGCAGAAATGAGTTTCATGATCGCAATCTGTCTGATTTTTTACAATGCACAATTCTATTTTCTCTTTGGTTAGTTTAATTATTAAAAAGGAATTAGGCTGAAATACAAATTAGCATTAATAGATTGTACAATTCCTAAGTGTCGTATTTAGAGAGTTCATGAGCAGGTCACCCAGTACAGAATTGACAGATCTTGAATTTGTCTAAAGACTTTACAGAGCATGAGCAGATTTGTATTCTACCTATGACCCACAATGCTAAAATCGAGGCCTAAAGAAACAATAATGATTTCTAGAGCCAAATTCGATCCCAGTTCCTAAGTGGATTTCAAGAATCAGTCAGAACTCGGACTTTGCGTATTTCAGACTTTTATGGATTTTTCTGAACCGCAGAATTATTTTCAAAAATTCAGGATTTTGGCAATTTGAAATTATTAGAAATTTCTAAAATTTACAAAAATAAATTTTAAAATTTAAATATGGGCATTGATACATAATCCCCAGAAAATTCCCTGAGCCATTCATTGTAAGTTACTACTATTTTTACCTTAATTTGTAACTTCAATGGGTCTGCTTGCAGATTTTTAAAATTTTTCAAAAATCCGCAACCTTACAAGCGGAATGGATTTCAGTGAGTTCATCCAATTC
The DNA here is from genome assembly GCA_019447015.1 of Hymenochirus boettgeri. Lineage (NCBI taxonomy): Eukaryota > Metazoa > Chordata > Amphibia > Anura > Pipidae > Hymenochirus > Hymenochirus boettgeri. The sequence continues at coordinate 237,149,790 of CM033472.1, forward strand.
TAATGATTCTATACAATGGTGCTGATTTCAGAGCTGAAGTTTTCACTTGTTCGTGATTACGGAAATAGGTCAGTGTGTTGTTACAAATAATCTCAGTACTGCTGTGTTGTAGGAAGAAAATAGAAGTGTAAACATTCTGGATGTTGTAATAGAAAAGTTAGAAGGGACAGTTTCATATCTGATGCTGAATTGATCAATGTATATTAGGGTACAGGCAGTAAGCACGCCATAGGGGAAAATAAAATGCTATAGACTCACAAATATTAGTAATTTTGCACTGAAATTATTGTTTATTATTTATCTATTATAATTTATTGGAAATAACCACGAGAAGTGCATTTTCCCTTCATTTTTGCTTTGTACTTAAAATAATAATCAACAAATAGAGTTTATATAATTATAATTTATACCACCCACCACCGCCCCTGGTAACTACGCCCCTGCTAGTGAGATTAATCATTTTAGAAGATTTTCAACTGACCTGAATTGTCCATCCATTGAGACAGAATGAGTCACTGACTGTAACATAGCTAGTTATTTAGATCAGTGACTAATAGTCTGAGTCATTTGGTAGGTTGGTTAAGTTAAAAGAAATTTAAAATGACAAATATGGAGCAGATTTAAATTTGTGATCATAATTTTGGATGGCAATCAGTTATTAATTATTACCAGTTTCTTCCAGCAATCATGAACAGGTTAATAAATAAGGCAGCCTATACACCATCCAATGGCGTCATGATGGTTCTGTAGTTTTTACCTGCCAGAATTTCGATAGTGGAACCAGGTTTTCCAACCAGAAACCAATTGCATATAAGAGATGAGAGGAGCACAGTGCATCCGTGATTCAAACATTTATTGTGCAAACAAACATACAGTTTATATGTGTATGTTTTTTTCCACAATAAATATTTGAATCATGGATGTAGTGCGCACCTCTCTCTCTTATATCATTGAATTTAGCTTATCCCAGGCTAAGGGGTACATGGAGGTTTTGACAATTGCCCACACAGGTGTGCTTGGGTGACCTTATCTTTATTTGGACAGTTACCGAATAGAACATTTTATCTTGGTATAGTCACGGATTCCAAAATGCTTCCCGGATATGTCCATGGTGCTGAAATCACAGAGCTTATTATCCATAATATATACTAACAGGGAGATTCAATAAAAGTTCTTAAGGGAGATTCAATAAAAAATCTTATTGTTTAAAATGGTGCTAATTTTGCCCCAACCAATCAGATTTTATTTAACATTTGTAAGCTAACATCTGATTGGTTGGGGGCAAAATTGGCACCATTTTAAACGATAAGAACTTTTATTGAATAACCCTGCTTATCGTTTAAAATGGTGCTAATTTTGCCCCAACCAATCAGATCTGATTTAACATTTGAAAGCTAACATCGGATTGGTTGGGGCAAAATTAGCACCATTTTAAACGATAAGAACTTTTATTGAATAACCCTGTAAATATGTACATAAAGGGCATTGACAAGGAGATTCAATAAAAGTTCTTATCGTTAAAAATGGTGCTAATTTTGCCCCAACCAATCAGATGTTAGATTTCAAATGTTAATTAATATCTTGTTGGTTAAAGCAAAATTAGCACCAACTTTATTGAATCTCCCTCTATATGTTTGGATAATGCTGTGGAAATCAAATCTAAAATGCTTTTCAAATTTCAAAATGCTAAGAAAGGTCTGTAAATAACCAGAAACCTGTAGCTGGTGCTTTGCAAATAAAAGTGATCCCCTGACAGTCTCGGAACACCTTATTTTCTCAGAATGATCTTCCTATTGAAAGGAATTCATTGTCAGATTTTAAGATGGACTCTTGTTTCAGTGCTGCATGGTGATTATTTCATGGCAATGGTTCCAACAAAGAAACAAATGGACCCAAAGTGGTTTCAAGCAGTTTACATTACATAAAAAAGGGGGGGTTGATCTCCCGTTCTGTCAATGTTGCGCACACAGTGGTGTATTAGTGGTACTGAAATCCCTCTTACATGGGATCGATATTTTGAGTGATTCAAACAAATTTATCGGATCACTAAAAATGCCGAAAATCATTTTCCGTTTTTTTTCTCTTGCAGTTTATCGAAAAAAAGATCATGCCACGCAGACAATTTTATGGTGACTTCATCCTCAGTTCCCATCTCTCCCCATCTCTCCGCATATTTCAAGTTAAATTCTGTGGAAAGATCGGAGCCTAAAGGTGGGAGGCCTCAAGCAGTTCTTGTGATCAGATTTCCAATCATTGCTCATGGCAGTGTTTGCAAACCCCATCTCTCAAAATTCCTTCCAAGCCATCATGCTCCTCCAAAAAACACACCCCAACATTAAAAAAGTTAAAATTTAAAGGGAAAGTCCACCCAAGTACAATTTATATGTAGTAGAAAGATCCCCCAAAGCTTAAGCTTGCATTACATATCTTTTTACCCCATTTTCCCTGAAGAGATATATCCAGCCCAATCTTGCATTGTTAAATAGTATTGGAGGTTGAATAAAGACATATGCCCATCTAATCTATCCTTTTTAGCTCACCGTTCCACAAGCCCCTCTTCAAAATGTTCACTCCTTCTCTGATGGCTCTACAAGCGAATTTGCACATCCACAGAGGAGGCTGTTTGGGAAACAGCCATAAGTCATTGGCAGTGCTGTTACCATCATGGCAGAGACTAACACAAACTCTACACAATCAGTGCAAAATCCACGGTTACCCGATATTCCAGGACAGACTTTAAATAATGGGTCTGTTCTGGCAATACATAGAGAGTTGTGGGCTATGCAAATTGCAGGCACACTTTCTTACACATATAGACACTTTCTCACGCAACCATATACACACCGACATGCACAGACACTCACACTTTCTTTTACACACAGTATTTATGCATACATAAAAAAACACATCAAAAAGAATTACAATTCATTCCATCTTGCCATTGTTCTGCCTCCTTCTGCCTCCTTCTAGGTTCTGCCTTATTTGGTTTTGAGTCATTCAAAGAGAGACCACCCTCTAGATGACACCAATTGCGTTGCTACAAGGGTTTTGTACTTCCATATGGCATACTGTGCAGTGACATTATGGGGGCTTGCTAACAAAACTTTAGGGGGTCTGGCTGTATCTAATGGCAGCCATGTTTGTAAGTAAAAACCCCTGCCCACTTACACATTTTTATTATTCTTCACTTCAAATGTGTCACATGATATAAACAAATCAGTGAAAGCAAAACAAATATAAATGCTATGAGCACATCTGTAATAACACCACAAATACAGCTTTATGGCATCATAAAACGAAAAATATAGGTGTCGGACTCCAGATGTTAAGTACAGGCAGGCCTTCGTATTATATCTGATGGAATTTAATGTCATTAAATCATTTATATTATTTCTGGCCTCAAAGAAAATTAAAAGAAATTGTGAAACATTCCTATTAGATTATAGAAATAACATTACATTTTCTAATAAAGAAATAATAAAGAAAAACTAATCACTGGTATATGGCAAAATCTGTCTTTGTTCTGTTATATATAGGAGGTTATTAATCATTGGGAAATGATGTGTGCAGTACCAGAAGTCTAACTTTGTCAATAATATCATTCTGCAGTTGCTAATATCATAATGTAAATGGGAAAGTCTTATTTTGTACTGAAATCAATGAGTACAGAGTATAGGGAATCCACCTGATACATAGCTGAAGTAAGGTCACTTTATCCTTGACTGTTGTTCTGTGAACATTAAATTGGAAGTAGTGATGAGTCTCAGTGATTAACCAAATCTGGTTTTGAGTTGGAACTTTGGGTTATTGAAAGTTGATGGAACTTTCAATTTTGTCGAGCAGTTCTGCTATTAAAAAGCCACATTCCCTTATTTGCATCTATGGTATTACAAGTTAGCAGTTTTTTTTCAGTCCCCATTAGTGGGACCTGCAAATGTAATATTGTTAATGTGTGTAATGTTAGCGCTCCTTCGAGTTTTACTCACAGCGTGATTTTAACGGCAGTTGTTTGCTGGCGTTAAAATTGTGCGCTAAATGTTTCGCGAATGTGTTATTAAATTACGTGGGTGTCTTTTGTGAAACCTGCACAGCTGGCACTAAGATGGAGTTATTCTAAAGTCGTGCTAACCAATCTTAAATCGATTAGCGCAACTTCCTGTAAATGAGGCTGAATGTTGTTTTAAATAGAGCATAAAAATCCCTGCAACTCAGCACAATTATCGTATAGTGGTTACTGCATCGTGGGCCTGTGGAAAGGAAAGTTGCAAACTTTAGAGATGCAGTAATGCATTTATAGAGCTGCCCTTCATCTGCAGATGGAAACAGTTATAATGCCATCGTATATGTTTACCTGCAACACTGTGAATGAGTAAGGGCCAATACAGATTATTTTTCTTCTTTTACATGCGAGTGTGATGAAGCCAGGAGGTAAAATACACCATTTAAAGAAATAATATATGGGAAAGACCACAGTAATTTCATACATTACTCATACATCAAAATATCACTTAAAAGAAACACGACAAGCCTAATATCAGCTTTCAATTAATACTCTAGGAGCTGCCATTCATAGTATAAAGACCCTTAACTCAGCTGCAAACAACCAGGCATGTGCCAGTTCATTTTTAGCAAGCCTGGTAAGATATTTTAGGGTGTGGGGGGCATGGAGTTTGATGAATATAAGGGGAGGTTTGTTTTTTGGTCTTAAATTGGATTGGTTTTAATTGCCTATCACTGGAAAATATAATAATTCCCAACTATCAAAACATTTTTTGTAGATATGTCCCAATTTCTTTAGCTGTCTTAAGAAACATCTTACATTTCAGCTGTCAATCAAGCGCCTTTTTATCATAAACTCTTCTGCTGTGTGTAGTTAGGGGTCACAGTATGTCTGAAGTGCGTTGGGAAAAATTGTCTCTCCCATTGCTGACTCATAGTGATTACTGAGCATGCTTGACTTATCAGAAAGTCACTTCAGATGGAGTCGGTTAAGAATTTGATGGGAATACTTTTAGGCTGAGCAAAAGTACTGGATTGAAGGCATGCAGCAACACACACACACCTCAGAATAAGGGATACTTACATGTGTTTATAGATTTAGATGAGGTAAAGTCATTTTTATTGTATATTTACCCTTAAAGGGCATGTCCACCCCTAAATATATTGTAGGTCTCCCTCCCCCTGCCCCAATCGCTATATTATTAAGTCCAGAAACTCCCCCGATCTTAACTTACCTTCCCTCTTTCCTCCGGTTTAATGTCCCAGCCCTCTGCTTGCATGAAACTGCAAGAAGGGGGCCGGACCGGCAGCCGCGTTTGTGATTGGCTGAGAGGCAGCCAATCATGGACGCGGCTGCCGGCCGTTCAGAACCCCCGGAGGAGAGAGGGAAGGTAAGTAGAGTTCGGGAGAGTTTCTGCACATAAGAATAATGCGGTTGGGGCTGGGGGAGGAAGCCATACAATACCCCAAGGGGGTTTTACACTAGGGGGAGGTAGAGGAAAACTGGAGGTGAGGGGGGAGGGATGCTCTGAGCAAGCCAAAAACCTCTGAGAGGAAGCCTCAGAGGCAGAAACAATTTCCCTCACTGCACTTCTCCTGGTGGCCAGTTTTTGGGACTTTACAGGGACATTACAGGAGAACTATTTGGAGCTGGGATGTAAGGTAAGGATTTTATTACACTACAGAGTGGGGCCAGTAGTAGGTTAAAATCTAGTTTTGGGGGTGGACATGCCCTTTAAAAGTGTAGTATTGTTTACATAGTAATGGAGAAACACCTTCTTATAACAGAAGGCATCTTGCAGTCTCATGCTATATGAATAGCATTGCCCACAAAATCTAAGAAACAAGAAGTAATTTCTTACTCCCAGGCTGAAATATGCAAAATACTCCTTTATGCATGTGTTTTCCCGAACCGCTGGCTAATAACATGCAATATTGCCTAATATATAGAGTCAATCATCTGACTTGCAGACATGACATGTTTCGATCATGTTAGATCTCGTCAGTGCATGATACAGATTCATGGCTCTATGGTGTAGGACTTGGGTATACAGTAGAAAAGGCAGCTAGAAAGCTTAGGGAGACAGGGGCCAAAAGGAGCAAAGAGCCCTTCACTGAGCATAAAAATGGAGAAACACCTCTTTTAACAGAAGGCATCTTGCAGTCTCATGCTATAAGAATAGCATTGCCCACAGGCTCAGCAATCTCTTCTTTTCCTGCCCCTCCCTCTTGTGTGTCTGTTCATAATACTAGATCCATAGATCTCCCGGCACTTGCCTAATCCCTGTCCTCTAGTCTCTCCCTTTTGACCGTCGCTGACCCTAATTTGCTTGCTAATTCCTATAATTCTATCCTGACTAACACAATAGGCTCTTTTGCCCCCTTGCATTCCCTCAGACGCGGAACCTCTAATCCTCGTCCATGGCTAAACCCCACTTCCAGACTTATACGCAGGTGCATGCGTGCTGCTGAACATGCGTGGAGAAAGTCCCGTACAAAGGCTGACTTAATCCATTACAAGTTCATGCTGCAGTGTCTCAGCTTTGGGCTCCTGCTAGCAAAACAGAACTACTACTGAAAACTTAAAATTAACAATAAATCTAACCCACGTCGGCTGTTCTCCATCTTCAACATTCTGCAGACTGCACCCTTCTCCTTTCTCCATATTCTCCCCAGGACTTTGCCCATTACTTCCAACATAAAGTGGAGACAATCCACATGCAGATCTTTTGCTCCTGTGACCCATTCAGAAATCTCTTGTCTGCTTCTATCATGTCCGCTCACAACCTGTCCTCTTGGTCCCATGCCCTCTGTATTACTGAAACACTGTAATCATGTGCTTACCCATATACTCACCCATATTTTTAATTCCTCCCTTACATCTGCAATTTTCCCTTCCATCTTTAAGCATGCCCATGTTAAACCTATACTAAAAAAACCTTGCTAGGCTCCTCTTGTTTAGCTACAGTAACTACTGCCCAGTCTCTTTCTTACCGATAGCCTCTACTGCTAAAACGATTAGTCTTCTCCAATATCACTTACTACTTCCATGCTTATAACCTATTGGATCCTTTGCAATCTGGATTCCGTCCTGTGCATTCCACTGAGACGGCTCTGTGTAAGATTTTAAATGATATGCAGGTTGCAAAGGCCAATGGTCACTTTTCTATTCTTATCCTCCTTAACCATGCCTCTTCTTTCAACACAGTTGATCATTCCCTCCTAATGCAGATACTCCACTCTTGGCATTCGGAATGTGGCATCCAGGTTTCTATACTATCTTTCTACATAAGATATTAATGTGATGTATCTTATGTTGACAACACCTCTTCTCCGTTTCCTCTTAGTGTGGGAGTGCCGCAGGGGTCTGTTCTTCGACCCTTATTGTTCTCCCTCTACACTATTTTATATATGCAGATGATAGACATGATGATAGACAAATCTCCCTGTGCTAACTTCTGACATTCAATCACGTGTCTCCAAGTGTCTCCTTGCCATATCCTTGAGAAAGTTGCAATGCTGCCTCCAAGTAAATCTTCCTAAAACTGAACTAATCATTTTCCTACCTAAACCTGGTCCTGTCCAATCCTTTTTTATTTCTGTTGACAATCGGCACGCTGCCTAGGGGTAATTGTTGACTCCTCTCTCTCCTTTTTTTAACCACATTAACTATGGTGCTAAAACCTGCCGCTTTTTTCCTTCACAATATAGCGAAGGTTCCTTTTTCTTCCGACCGCCGCTCTACTTATGCATGCTCTCATGCCTGGACTATGCCTGGACTATTGTAACCTACTATTTACCGGTCTTCCTGCTTCCCACCTAATCTATACTAAACTATGGTACACGTATTGTTTTGCACTCTAATAAACAGGAACCCAAATCTCCTCTGTACTGGACAACAACGTGGCTCGCCAGGTTGTTGTCCTAACATTTAAATCCCTTCGCTTTGCTGTACCTCCTTACATTTCCTCTCTAGTGTCTCCTTATGTTCCCGCCCGCACCCTTTGATCATCTCAGAACCATCTCCTGTACAGACCCCCCACTCGTACTGCTTCCTCTCGCCTTAAACCTTTCTCTCTTGTGGCTCCCATACTTTGGAATTCTATTCCCCTTTCTCTAGTTCAAGAAACCTCAATTAGTAGGTTTAAATCTATCCTTACATCCTACCTATCTGGTAACCAGCACAGTATATGATTGTTGTATTTCACTGCATACATCTCACGCCAGCACATTATATCTGTATGTTATCCTCCTGACTAGATTGTAAGCTCTATGGGGCAGGGACCTAATTACCTCTTGTGGCAAGGCTCCAGCACTTCTATTTATATAATTTATATATTTATGTACTAAAATATTTATGTATTTACCCCCTTGTATGACTTTATTGTATTTTGCTAATGTACAGCACTGCGTCCCTATGTAATGCTTTATAAATAAACTATACATACATACATTGTGGCCGAAATCGAGGGTTAAGGTTTGCACATACGCTCAATTTGTGAGCGAGGGATGACCCCCGATGGCCGAGAGCTACATGTGACGAACGGCTGTTTCAGCTGAGAATCGTCCATGTGTAAGTGTTAGGTCGGGGGTCGTTCGTTGATCTGCCTAGCGTGTAGCGCTCAGCCGTCGTTCCTCACTCACAAATTGAGCGTGTGTACGAACTTTTAGTGAACGATACATTTGACAATTGTCGATTTGAGGATTCGATAATTATAGAATTTTTGATAATTAGCAAAAATATGTCCGCAAGTTCAGAAAACCCTAAAGTTCTAGAAAATCCTAGTGGGTCTGAACCATTAAAGTAGCCCATCTCTTCTTATGTACTAAATGCAACTTACTGGAGAAGAATCTTACAATGAATTAATGTTCTGTGGAGAAAAGCTTTCACATTATACAGTAACCAATCATGTTTCAGAAATATGATTGGTTACTGTATAATCATATGATCGCAAGCATTCAAAAATTGACCAATTAGAATTTGATTAGGTCCTTTAGCAAACCTATATAAATAGGTGCAAACCCTGCAGAGCTCAAAAGTCATTGCAGTTGATGGCAGAAGAAAAAAGAAGAGGTTGGCAACATGGGCTCTGTTGAAGCCGCCAGTGCCAACCGTGTCACAGGCGGCCACAGTGACCCTGTTTGGTATTGACGACTTCAGCGGAGTTTGTGTCGCCGGCTGAGAAGAAAGAAGACCTCGGGTCAAGACGCCAGCAACATCAGCTCTGTTGATGTGGCTAGCACCAGAGGTGTCCCTGGCGGCCGCAGAGGGCTGGGAGGGGCTGCTGGGAAGGGGTTGTGCGACGGGTGGTCTCCGTTGCGGGGGGCGGGGTGGGCGTACACCCCTCCCTCGCCACAAGGGCGGGGTGGACGTACACACCGCCTGCCCCTTCTGGCGGCAGATGCAACCACCTGTGGCACAATCCTTTCCCAGCAGCCCCTCCCAGCCCCTTGCTCCGTGATTTGAGACCTTTGCCGCAATACTATATTTAGCACTTGTAAATAACGCATAAGAAGGGGGCTCAAGACAGTACTTCAAACTGTGAACTGTTCAGTTTATTGAACTTAGCGCTAAGTACATTATCACGGCAAAGAGAGCTCAAATTAGCCCCGCACATCGCCCCGGTATTGCTTATCGCCGCATTGATGGTCACCTTTATAAATATGGCGATAATAAATATTTTTCTGTGGCGATGTGCGGCGGTAATTTAAATGCAATAATAACAATCTTTTATAAATATGCCCCTAAGGGGCATGTGTATAAAGGTTCATTAAACTTTTCGCCTTCTTAACGCTGCCTTTTCGGCAAATTTGGCCTTTTCACTGTTTATAAAGCAGCGATAACCAGTGGCGAAATGTCATTACCGCTACATTTCACCATGGCGAAAAGGGTATTTTTGCGTTAAGTTCAGCCATTCCAATTCACCAAGTCTGAGGTGGCGAAAACACATAAGTAGCCATTTATTTAGCCTGCCAATGGGTCCATGGAAGGTGTCAGTACATTGTGGAGTGTTTCTTAATACTCATAAGTACTCAGGGGGGTGTTAGACTATTTTCCAGCATTTACTGTAATACGATCTGTGAGTTCGCGTTTTGAGGTTAAATTTTCGCTTTTTTTTTTTTTAAGGTTCCAATTTTCTTTATTTCCCAATAAAATCAAATGGGGGTCTAAGGGACATATTTATAAAGGGGCATTATCTTGCTTTTTTTCCCCACCAGCCTTTACCATAATTTTTTAAACTTTCAACTTTTCTTCAAAGTTATTAAAAAGGCGAATTTTCATCAAAAGCGAAAATAGCAAAAAGTAGCACTAATAATGCTGAAAAAGCTCAGCACATATGATGGTAAATAGGTAATAGTCCCTGGTGGATTTTCAAAGTAGTATTAAATTGGTTAATACACACTGAACACCTATCTTCGTTATTTAAAATAGCCTAATACATGTGGTGTTTTTATCAGCCAAAGATATAATAAATAGTGTAAAACTCAAAAGGCGAATTTTCTCTATTTTATTAATAGGACGTTTTTTAGTATTGCTTATTTTTAGCAAACTGCAGCTAATTACCAAACCATTTCCATTAATATGGGAACACACCATAGTGCTGTGTAAGAAATAGTCATGTTAATGGAACATTCCAGTAAGTAATGATGTTTGGCGAAAATTCTGGTTAAACTGCAAAAAATGCCACAAAAGGGAGAAAAGGGGCAAAAAGGGGAAATTTCACCTATTTATAAATAGCTTTAAATTTTAAAAAAAATGGCAAAAATAGCTCTGAAATTACACTAGAGAGTGATACCACACTTAACGCAATGAATAAGGCGAAAACTATCTCCACACATCGCCGCAGAGATACTTTTCCGCAAAGGCGAAATCGAGCGGTTTTATAAATAAGGCGAAAATAGCGATATTTATCCTGCGATAGCCAAAATAGCGATCGTTTATAAATATGCCCCTAAGTTTTTACATAGTTATTGGCAAAATTTAAAAAAAAATTGATAATAATATTTTTTTGTTAGCTGAACATCAGATGGAGAGAAAGGACAAACTATGTTCTACTAATTGGAATTTAAATACCGTATATACTCGAGTATAAGCCGAGGTTTTTAGGTTTAAAAATTAACCTAAAAACCTTACAGGTTATACTCGAGTCAGAGAAAAACTACCTTGAATCCGAGGCAGCCGCGAGTCCGGCCGGCAGTTCCCAGTAGTTCCTCGCGGTTGCGCGATGATGTCATCACGCACGCTGGCGGGATGACGTCATCGCGCAGCCGCGAAGCAGTAATGGGAACTGCCGGCCGGACTCGCGGCTGCCTCTGGATTGCAGAGAGAGGAAGACTGAAGAACAGGTACAGGTAAGTGAGCTGGGGGGGGGAATGGGGGAGGGCTGGGGGTACTGGGGGGAGGGCTGGAGGGACAGTAGCCATGCAGACACCCACATTATCTTTTTACTATAGTGGTTGGAAACTACAACTCCCAGCAACCAGCATGACGGGAGTTGTAGTTTCCAAACATCTACAGTGGAAAGGTATTAGGGTGGGGGACAGTATGCCATACAGTAACCCCCAATACCTTTCTACTATAGGTGGTTGGAAACTACAACTCCCAGCAACCAAGCATGCTGGGAGTTGTAGTTTCCAAACATCTACAGTGGAAAGGTATTAGGGTTACTGTATACCCTCGGCTTATACTCGGGTCAATCATCTTTTCTATTTTTTGAGGCAAAAATGGGTGCCTCGGCTTATACTCGAGTCGGCTTATACTCGAGTATATACGGTAACTGAGAAAGTATATGGTATCAGAGGTGCATAAATAGGCAGCGGTTTTATAAATAAGGCGAAAATAGCGATATTTATCATTGCGATGTCCTGCGATAACCAAAATAGTGATCGTTTATAAATATGCCCCTAAGTTTTTACATATGTTATTGGCAAAATTTTAAAAAAAAATTGATAATAATTATTTTTTCTGTTAGCTGAACATCAGTGGAGAGAAAGGACAAACTATGTTCTACTAATTGGAATTTAAAATAACTGAGAAAGTATATGGTATCAGAGGTGCATAAATAGGCAGGTGGTTCTTATACAAGGTAGTTGTTGTAATGTCTCCAATGAAGGAAAATTGACAATTCCCCCCCCCCCATAAAATTAAAGAAATAGTTCACTTGAAAAGTGAAAGGGAACTAGTCCTTTAATGCATTGATTGAAGACCAGGAGGTTAAGGAGCTATGTCTTACCTTCCTTTCTTCAATCAATTGACCAGGAGCCACGGACAAAGATAGAAGATATTTTACCATAGAAGATAGAAGATATTTTACCATAGACATGATCCTCTGCAGCACTGACAGGTCCTAACCGCTTTCTGGTTCAGTCAATGCACGCTATAGTTAATCTATACCAGGAAGCAGTCTGGACCTGTCATTGCTGCTGCGGAGGATCGCGTGTAAGGTAAATATCTTCTGTCTTCCTCTGGGGCTCCTGGTCAATTGATTGAAGAATGGAAGGTAATGCATAGCTCCTTAACCTCCGGGTGGAGGGCTGGGGGTACTGGGGGGGGAGGCTGGAGGGACAGTATGCCATGCAGACCCCACATTATCTTTTTACTATAGTGGTTGGAAACTAACAACTCCCAGCAACCAAGCATGCTGGGAGTTTTATTTTCCAAACATCTACAGTGGAAAGGTATTAGGGTGGGGGACAGTTGCCATACATACCCCCAATACCTTTCTACTATAGGTGGTTGGAAACTCACTCCCCAGCAACCAAGCATGCTGGGAGTTGTAGTTTTCCAAACATCTACAGTGGAAAGTATTAGGGTTACTGTATACCCGGCTTATACTCGGGTCAATCATCTTTTCTATTTTTTGAGGCAAAAATGGGTGCCTCGGCTTATACTCGAGTCGGCTTATACTCGGTATATACGGTAACTGAGAAGTATATGGTATCAGAGGTGCATAAATAGGCAGCGTTTTATAAATAAGGCAAAATAGCGATATTTACATTGCGATGTCCTGCGATAACCAAATAGTGATCGTTTATAAATATGCCCCTAAGTTTTTACATAGTTATTGGCAAAATTTAAAAAAAAAATTGATAATAATTATTTTTTCTGTTAGCTGAACATCAGTGGAGAGAGAAGGACAAACTATGTTTCTACTAATTGGATTTTAAATAACTGAGAAAGTATATGGTATCAGAGGTGCATAAATAGGCAGGTGGTTCTTATACAAGGTAGTTGTTGTAATGTCTCCAATGAAGAAAATTGACAATTCCCCCCCCCCCCCCATAAAATTAAGAAATAGTTCACTTGAAAAGTGAAAGTGAACTAGTCCTTTAATCATTGATTGAAGACCAGGAGGTTAAGGAGCTATGTCTTACCTTCCTTTCTTCAATCAATTGCCCAGGAGCCACGGACAAAGATAGAAGATATTTTACCATAGAGATAAAGATATTTTACCATAGACATGATCCTCGCAGCCCTGACAGTCCTAACCGCTTTCTGTTTAGTCAATGCACCTCTATAGTTAATCTATACCAGAGCAGTCTGGACCTGTCATGTGCTGCTGGCGAGATCGCGTGTAAGGTAAATATCTTCTGTCTTCCTCTGGGGCTCCTGGTCAATTGATTGAAGAATGGAAGGTAATGCATAGCTCCTTAACCTCCCCGTCTTCATCAATACTTATTGTGAACTATTCCTTTAAGTCTACAAAATGATAGTCAGCCTCCGCATTAAAAATACTGTAGTGCTTTACAGACAAATCTATTAAGTTAATGAAATACTATGTGCTGTTTAAAGCCATCATGGTCAATGCTAATAATAGTTTGTAATATATCCATTAATGTTAATTGCATACCACAGACTCAAAAAACTCCTCATGTGATAATTTTAGATGAAATTTACAAAGTCCTACTTCTATTAACGGCCAAATAATTGGCATTGTCCAATCAAAAAAAGCAAATGCACGCCCAGCACCTCCCACCTAATTTAACACCGCCCACATACCTGCATGATTATAAATAGAAACCTCCATTTTTCAGGAAACAGAAAAAATCAATTAAGATAAAGTTGTAAGTCAGAACTTGTTTAGAAAAATCTAAATCTTTAATAATAAGCAGGAAATATATAATATACCAAATATACAGAGAAGTGATCTTTGTAACCCTAGGCTATATATTTATATAAACACATAGGATTCAGTTGTAACCAATAAATATACACATGATGGTGTTATATGTAACAGTACAGCTACAGTATACACTTTATTTACGTATACAATAAACATACACATAATAGTTCTATATGTACAGTAGAGAAATGCTCGTTCTTTAAACTTCCTCCTATTGAACTCATTCAGTGTTCTTCCTTCCTCTCCAGACAGTTGTGCTTTTTTCTTTCTCTCTGTCCTGTCTGATTAGTGGTACATTAGCCAATCACAATAACTAGGGTGATGCAAGGACCCTTAAACATGTTGAAATCCATATATCAGGCTTCTGTGCCTTAGCAGCTTGGCAGCTGCAGAGATGTTGGACTTTTTTTCAGCCATCTTCTCTGGGTCCTGTAGCCATGGTCTTTTGGCTTTGGACTGATGGTAGAACAAAATGCACATATATATCAGGAAATAAGCAAATCCCAAAATAAAAACAATCCAATGTAATAGTTAATTAAATGAGTTATTTATATTACACATACCTCAGTAATTCTACTCTTCAAATCATTCCATTTGCTTGTATGGTAAGAAGCCATATTTCTCGGAGATCTGTAAATCGATATCTCTCTGCAGAAGATGCCTGAATGGTCCTTTAGATATGTAAGTGGATTTATTTCTCTCTTCACTTGCGCTTTCCTTCCAAGCATCTCGCCTTTGTCTTTCATTACCTGGAAAGGGGTTTGAGCTCAACATTGGGTTCTCATCCTCATGGAGCTTGTAAGGTAGGTAGCCATATCTGCTAGAGATTTCCATGTCTATCTCTCTGGGCAATGAATTGTTTCTTTCCAAAGGAGGCCATTCTAGATGCTCTCTCGTCCTTGGCCTTTCTTTTCAGTGCCATCCTCTTCTTCATTTTCTCTTCTTCATTTTTTTTTGTTTGTAATGCGCATCTTTATATTTTACTGATTAATAAATTCTCTTCAAGTTGAAATTTATCTGTGTTAACAGCTCAACCACAAACACAAAGTGACATCAGCATTGTAAACACAAATACTAAAATGATGTCACAGCATCCTTAATGGGGTAGGAATCACCATAGCAAGTGGGGCCTATTAACATCTTCTACATTGGGTCTTTGTAATTTGAGAATATTTTTGTTCAAAAGAGGGTCTGCCGATCTAAATGTCAGCTACCGGATATCAGCCAGTATATTAATAAAGGTGCTTGCAGTCGCAATCAGGTGTTTGTGTAACATCTAGTACAGAGCCTGAACTCAGCTCCCTCTACTTGGAACCAATGTTGTAAATGAACTGAAGGTGAAGGAAGGAGGGAGGGATGAGTTCAGCTAATAGTACTGAGGGGAACAGTTCTAAAATGCCAGGTAAAAGCTGCTGCAGACTTTATAACAGTGACCCTGTGACTAGCAGCCATGATGAGATCCCTATCCCTGCCTCTTTCTTCCTTCCACCCAACTCTCCAATTAGAACTTAGAGTAGGTGAGGAGTGAACAATTCAATGTAGGAGACATGGAAAGCAGGTACATACTGTATATCATGCTAATGCTGGCAGCTAAAGGGTTAATGGCAATACTCTGCTGGCACTGAAAGTGTTAATGGCAATATTCTGGGGAAGTCTGCTGGCACTGAAAGTGTTAATGCCAATACGCTTGGAGGTCTAGGTTAGCGCAAGTTTAACTCCATAATTGCACTGGCTGCACCAGTTTCACAAAAGACACCCGTGCAACCAGTGCAATGTATTTAAAGGGCATGTCCACCCCCAAACTATAATTTCCCCCACTACTGGCCCCACTATGTAGTGTGTAAAAATCCTTACCCCCCCCCCCCGCCCAAAATGGTTGTCTTGAACCCCCCCCCCCCCCCCAAAGTCCCAAAAACTGCCCAGCAGGAGTACTGCAAAAGTCCATATAGTACTCTGCCTCCTGTCTCCCCTTCGGGAGAAAAATGTCATGCGCAGTTCAGCCCTCCGTCTCCCTCCCGATTTTGTCTCCCTCCCCCTAGCTACAGACCCTTTTGATATAATGTACTGCTTCGTCCCCCAGCCCCAACCGCATTAGTATTATTCACAGAAAGTCCCCCTATCTTTAATTACCTTCTCTGCCGTTCTGAACTCCCGGCAGCAGTGTCCGTAATTGGCTGCCTCTCAGCCACGGACGCGGCTGCCAATCCCGCAGTTATCGTTGCCGTTTTAAGTACGAACTTAACGCAATTTAGAAAGCATTGATAACCAGTGGTGAAAGGTCATTAATGCCGCGTATCACCGTTTTTCTTATCGCTGCAGTAATCTCTCAATCATTTTTTTTAAAACGGTGATAAGTGTGTTCTTGCATTAAGTTTGGCCATTTAAAATCTCCATGCCTGAGCTGGCGAAAACGCTTATGTGCCCGTATATCTAGCCTGGCAGTGGGTCCTTGGAAGGGGTCAGTACATTGAGGAGTGTTTCTCAATACTAATAAGGCTCTGGGGACTGTTTTCCAGCATTTATTCTAATACATTCAGGGACTTCCGCATTTACTAAGATCGCCGCAATACCTGACTTAAAAGGGAAACTATGTTCTTACATCCATTCCAGCTTCCCTGCATTGATCACCAACACAGCCACCTAGGCAAAGAGCTAGGGCGCCTATGTTAAACCAGGGGGCCCAGTGTTCTCCTTAGCATCTCCCTGTCAGCTTTTACTTGCTGTGTTAGACCTGTTGCTGATACCTCGGATGACTAAAATTAACTTAGAACCCCTTTTCCTTTAACCCATAGATTAACTGTACAAACAGGCAGACACACAATCCTTTTGGGTGAAATAAATGGCCACAGCTTTATTGACACATTGTAACAAATCATGTGATCAATTAAATTAGCCAACTTATAAATTTGCATCCTTGCATATTAATTAGATATAAAACCCCAACTAGCCGTAGCCATTGCTGAATGCCAAGCCTCTGGATCCCCAGAGGGCATGTAACGGCTCCACATAAACTCTGCAAGGATGCCCCTCCGCCGCTGTGACTCCAACAAAATTTCCGTTTTAACCAACCTTAAACCTAACTATACAAAATAATAGGGAGGGAGGGTGGGGATATTCTCCTCCTGTTAGCAATTTCTACAAAATGGCGACTGCTGCCTCGTGTCCCGCCCCTTTTATAGATTTGGTGACGTCAGCGATGACGTCGGCACTCCCAGTGTCCCTTGCGGCTCTCGCGAGATCAGCCGCGGCCAATCCGGGAGCGCGTCGCGACGTCGTGACGTCACGCGCTCGGCCGCGGCTGATACCAGCCCACTAACAAGGAGAGAAGGGGGGCGGAACCCGGAACACCGCACTACAACTCCCAGCATCCTCGCCGGGGCGGCGCCCCAGGTCAGACGCTCCGGCCCCCTAACTCGGGTCGGAGCTACCAGATCTGCTCTCCTTGTTCTGCTGTAATGTGTAACATTGTAGTAAGTAGAGAGCCTGAACTCAGACATCCCACCCTGCCCCTTCAGGCTTCCGGGCAGGGTGGGAAAAGGGGCATGGCCCAGGGGCATGACATCACTTAGGGGCGGAGTGTGATGTCACACAGGCCGTGACCAATGTTCTAGGGTGGTGGGAGGCAGGGTTTGCCCTTGCAAAGTGGGCATGACTGGAGAGGAGATTCAAGTCTCCTCTCAAGTCTGGGAGTCTGAGGTGGTCTCGCGGGAGACCACCCCAGAATGAGGGAGACTCCTGGACAACTCGGGAGGGGTGGGATACCTGTGAACTTTACTTGGAACCAATGTTGTAAATGAACTGAAGGTGAAGGAAGGAGGGAGGAGGATGATCCCAGCTAATAGTACTGAGGAGAACAGTTCTAAAATGCCAGGTAAAAGCTGCTGCAGACTTTATAACAGGGACCCTGTGACTAGCAGCCATGAGATCCCTATCCCTGCCTCTTTCTTCCTTCCACCCAACTCTCCGATTAGAACTTAGAGTGGGTGAGGAGTGAACAATTCAATGTAGGAGACATGGAAAGCAGGTACATACTGTATATCATGCTAATGCTGGCAGCTGAAGGGTTAATGGTAATACTCTG
Organism: Hymenochirus boettgeri; assembly: GCA_019447015.1. Lineage (NCBI taxonomy): Eukaryota > Metazoa > Chordata > Amphibia > Anura > Pipidae > Hymenochirus > Hymenochirus boettgeri. The sequence goes on from CM033472.1 coordinate 237,167,994, forward strand.
CTGGCACTGAAAGTGTTAATGGCAATATTCTGGGGAAGTCTGCTGGCACTACAGGGTTAATGGAAATACTCTGGGAAACTGCTGGCGCTGAAAGTGTTAATGCCAATACTCTTGGAGGGCTAGGCCACACTACTGTGCTTTTAAGCCCGATGGGATTGTGACCTGATTACACTAGGGCACCAAGATGTCTAGAAACGGCCCTGAGAGGAGGAAGAGAGAAAGACTGACACTCCTATAGATTTGAGGAAAAGTGGTTTCACCGTAAATGGTTCTCACTGTGAGGTCAGTAAAGGCTCGTACACACGTCCGATGTTCGGTGCGTGAATGTGTCTGGGGTCGTGGCTTGGTGCCAAATTGGACGTGTGTACGAAACTTTAGGTTGTAAAATGCTCTGCCTAAAAATGTGGTGTAGGGTAAATCTCTCATAAACACATTCAAAGGAGGTTTAGATCTACTTGGACACTAGTATCCTGGGGTATCTCTGGTGACTGCATCCTGTTTGCATGTGTGTTGTATGCTTCTCTAGTTTGGGGTCTGGGTTATTTGTATTTTTGTTTTTTAGTAGTGGAGTTGGACCCAGTGAACTATTGTTTGATGTTATTATTTGGCAGATGTTTATATCCAATATTTGCTATGGGTCCTACTGATTACTGGTTACAACCCTGTCCCGACTACATTTAAACGTATCCCCATTTGGCAGGAGGAGGGCATTGCTTATCAAGGCAGGAAACCTAATTGATTTTTCATTTAGGGACATTCTGTGCGTTACCTGCTATGTAGAGGAGTGAGCCAATTTGTCTCAGCTCAACTGGTTATAGGTTACTCTAATGAAACTATAAAGGTAACTTCTTCAATGGGATATATAAATGAATATATTCTGGTAATGTAAACTGCATAAACTTTTCATGCAGTTATCGTCGCCGTTTTGACCAAATTCGGACAAAAACGCAATTTATAAAGCATTGATAACTGGTGGTAAACGGTCATTAATGCCGCGTATCACTATTTCTCTTATCGCTGCAATAATTGCTCAATCATTTTTTTTAAAACAGTGTGTTCTTGCATTAAGTTCGGCCATTTAAAATCTCCATGCCTGAGCTGGCGAAAACGCTTATGTGCCCGTATATCTAGCCTGGCAGTGGGTCCTTGGAAGGGGTCAGTACATTGAGGAGTGTTTCTCAATACTAATAAGGCTCTGGGGACTGTTTTCCAGCATTTATTCTAATACGTTCAGGGACTTCCGCATTTACTAAGATCGCCGCAATACCTGACTTAATGGAATGAATACAGCAATGTCGCCAGCGAAGATCGCCGATACTACCACACAACCGTTTCAGTGAAAACAATCGGCTTTATAAATATGGAGACAATAGTGATTATTGCCATTGTGATGTCCTGCGATAGCGAAATGGCGAAAATATCGATCATTATAAATATGCCCATTGTGTTAGGTTTAGAATTTAGTATATGCAGCTACTGCATTATTTTGGATGTTTATCCATTATCACTTAAGGTTAAGTTACCTGCCCCAATCCAATTGCACTATATAACCTGCATTACTAACAATATAATTATAGCCTCCATTCTGGCAGAGTATGCTGGCCCCTCCCTCCCTGTAGTCAGTCAAGGCTTTGACAACTGGCATCAAAGTCAATCTGCTGTTTCACCTGCTGCTTCCTCTGCACATGCTCAAGCTTATAAAAAGCTCATTGAGCAAAGGGAGGTGGCAGATACCTTTTCCTGAAGGACTATAACTTATCATTATATATCTAGTTACAAATGCATATAAAATGGTAAACATAGCAGTTGGGATTGTGGGTAGATAAGTGACAAGTCACCAGAGTGGGCATATCCTTTAACAATGAATGTAGGTTTAGAGTGCTCTAACATAAATACATTTAACTAAATGCAATTTATGTATGGTAATAATAGGGGTTTAATCTTCAATATATATAAATATTAATATTACTTTAACAGGTGTGATAGTATAGTGGTTTTAATAATATTATTCACATATGTATGGTGTACTTATAGTGTTAAGTAATACATTTTTATGCTAATTTTGCACAAGTGTGTTTTTAATTAGAAGGTAACTGATTGAGGAAGTGGGGTGGAGTTTCTCCTCACTGTATAGTAAACTTGTTTCCGTTTCTTTCTATGATGAAGGCTGAGACTACACTACGCCGGACAGTAACACAGGGGGGGATTATTGCCTTTTCCTGCACGTTACTCTATGCAATGTTGCATTATCAGAGCTATTCATAAGCTATGAAGTTTGCAAGTTTTTTTTTTGGCTTATCATAGGATTGTGGCAAAAGTAAGAAAGAAAAGTACATTTTTAAGGCGACCGAGATGGGAAAACTGTAAAACCCCCACTGTATTTGAATTTTAGAACTCCCAAGATCACCAAGGCTCCTCTATCTGTCTGTCTGTCTACGGTAAGAGACCTAAAAATATTTGTTTGACTAATGAAAATTCCAGTCTCCAGAAGAAGAACTTTAAGTTAAGTATCAAAACATCATTATCCTAGGCAGCCCGCTGGTGTGACTGCACACGGTGGAACGTCATTATGGACCAGTTCTACACATTCATGCACAATAAAGTCAGATTTACCCTAAACAGCTACAGCTAACCAGTATAATAAGTATTACGTTCAATTACTGTGTTAATTAGCTACATTAATACTAATGGAAACATAGACTGATTGCAAATCATTTTTCCTGCCAGGATATAATAGGACTCCTTGAGTAGTTTTTGGTTTAATTGGGTTGAGTTTTTTTTAGCTTGTAAAAAACTTCCTGTTTAAAATGGATACCAAGATAGACGTGTTATTCCCTGTTCCATGTATCATGGAATATTTATTCTGCTGGAAGATCTGTTATTTTTAAGCATAAAAAGCCAAACCTAAGGATAATAACTTTCCATACAGAAAAAAAAAGATATTACTCTAAGGGCTCAATCAAACTGGCAGTTTAATCATTGTATTTGGTAGGAATGAAACACTACGGGAAAATGAATCACACTAGGGTTTGCAATAAAGACAATGATGCGTATATTCACAATCTAATTGCCATGCGATTAAATCATTCCTAGTGTGTTTATGGGGTTCTGTGTAAACCACAAAAAATGTTTTCAGTCCCAGTTTTTGTTATTTTTAAATTGAGTTAATTTTGTGTTAATAAATCATAATACCTATAATGTAAATAATATAAACCTATAAACCAGATGCATTTAAATGATGAATCAGTGTAAAGTGTTATCTGACCCAGAAATGAATGGACATTGTTTAGAACATACAGCCCAAGACATGTGTAAACTGCCTTACTGTACAGAGCTCTATTAGTGACTAGAGATGGGCAAACTTCCAAAAACTCGTTCTGTTCGAGGATTCGCAGATTTTCAAAAAAAATTGCGAGCAGAAGCATTGAATTAAATTCATAAAAGTGATTGTAGATATACGACTGCGATCAAAGATTTACGAACACCCATACAATACCATTGCGGTATTTTACGAATGTTCTTTATTATATGTACTATCGCAGCCATACATTTGCGGCCACAATCTTACATTTACTATAACCCATGGAATCGCAATTTTGCAATACTGCGGTTTTTCAAATATGGCCCTATGTTCCAACGACATTTTGACAACTGCCTGGGTAATGCCTGGGCTAATCATTTTGAGATTAAAGGACCTGTAAACCCCCCTTAAGCCCCCAAAATAACTATGTCCCGTTCGTTTCTATTATTCACAGGGAGGTGAGAACGCTTATTCTCACCTCCCTGTGAATAATAGGACGATCGGGGGACCTGGAACTTACCTTACACGCCGCTCCACTCGCAGCCGCTCCTGCACGGAAAGCCGCTCTGTCCCGACCACGCGCCCTATCTTATGCGCATGCGCGCCAATTCAAAAGATAGGGCGCGCGATCGGGACAGAACAGCTGTTCTGTGCAGGAGCGGCTGCGAGTGGAGCGGCAGGTAAGGTAAGTTCCAGGTCCCCCGATCGTCCTATTATTCACAGGGAGGTGAGAATAAGCGTCTCACTCGTGAATAATAGAAACGAATGGGACCTAGTTAATTTTCGGGGTTTAGTGTTCCTTTACTTATTCTCTTAAAGGGGAACTTCGGACACTTTTAGTGTCTTGCGTCTAGCTGTAATCAAGAGTTAGGCAGCAATATAACTTAACACAAGTTTTATCTAGAGATTTCATGCAGTGAAAATAGTTTTGGACTTCATGCAGGCAAAGTTAGTGTAAAGCCTACACTAACCTGATAACTGTCTACAAGGGTAAGGTAGCATGGATTTTACAAATACTTCATGTCCATGAGGTTAGACTATGAGCAGGGGTATTACACTTTACCCTTGTGGATTTTTTGGCTTATGTAAATAGGAAATATTTTAGAACAGTAATCTTCACACACAGACTGGTAAATATAAGATGCCCTCGTGCCCAGCCCACACAGACTTGTAAATATAAGATACCTTTAGGCCCAGCACAGAATGGTAAATATAAGATGTTCTCATGTCTAGCACACACAGACTTGTAAATATAAGATGCCCTTATACCCTGCCCAGACTGGTAAATATAGGATGCCCTCATGCCCAGCACACACAGACTTGTAAATATAAGATGCCCTTATACCCTGCCCAGACTGGTAAATATAAGATGCCCTCATGCCTAGCACACACAAACTTGTAAATTTAAGCTGCCCTTATGCCCTGCCCAGACTGGTAAATATAAGATGCCCTCATGCCCAGCACACACAGACTTGTAAATATAAGATGCCCTTATGCCCTGCCCAGACTGGTAAATATAAGATGCCCTCATGCCCAGCAAACAGATACACATAAATAAAGATGACGCATGCCTAGCCCACACAGACTGGTATGTGCATGTGGTAGAACCTAGCTTTAACATGTTTCTTAATCCATCGCTAAAGGTCTCTGAAACCAAATGAGATTTTATTATAACAATTGAAAACAGAAAATGGTTGGAATTGCTAATGTCGGGCATCTGGATTTCACTTGTAGGAAATACTACATGGCAGGACCAGCCGATAGTAATAATACAAATTATTAATGACTTAAAGAAGTGCTACAAATGTCTCTTTACTGGGACTCAGTCATTTGCCACTCATGTATATTTCGGTACATCTATATAACTATTAATTTCATAAACTATAAAGATTGATTTACCCTTTAATGAAGATTCCGACGTATCTTGGGCAGATAATAAATCCAGCGGAGGTCTTGTCTTTTCATCTGGGAGTATAAAAACATAAATGATTGGATTTTGCCAGAAGGGCACCCCGTATTTTACTGCACCCATATTCGTGCTTAAAGTGCATGTCCACCCCCAATATGAAATTTCATATTTAGTCAGAACATCCCCCAAAATGTGGATATCATAATACTCACAGAAGGAAGAGCCCCTTCTACAAGCAAATATCCTGGCCAATTACTCCTCTCCACCTCTATGCAGCAGCCTGGCTCTTCCAGGTATAGGTGGGTGACTGCAGCATATTCTCTGAGCTTTCACATTGTTTAGGAGAGGAGGTGGGAGGAGGATAGTAATTGGCCAGGATACCTGCTTGTAGAAGAGTTTCTTCGTGAGTATGATGGTTTCCATATATTTGGGGTGGACGTGCCCTTTAAGGAATACCCCTAACTGGCTTTACATTGTCCATCTTTTTAGATGGTTCCAGCCCTCTATAGGCCAGGTGTTCAAATAAGATTCAAAAGAAATAATAATACAATAAATTTGTCTTACCGAATAGATGTGCAACTTCAGTTGGGTCAGTAAATGTGATATGCTGGCCATACACGCAGCATATAATCAAATCCTGTGTGGTGTCTGGTGACAAAACCAGCCCCTGATATAATGATGTATAGCAATCATTAGAGGTACAGTAATATGTTAAAAAAAATATCCTGAAATCATTAATACAATGTAACATTTACCTGTAACATATTCTGTCTCATAGGTTGATGGTTCTGTGTACAATTCACTGGCTACTGCAATCAAAATAAAATCTTATTAATACTCAATCACAGTCGAGTGTATCCTAGATTTCCATTAATGTGCTGTTTTTACTCATTGGTGAAATCTAAATGTATTTTTTCATTTTGTATTATACTAGCAAAAGTGTGCCCGTTGGTGCACAGTGGAAATTATGCGTGTGTGTTTTGCTAGGTAATTATTTTTATTGAAAGCTCCGGGTCATGCTTTCAGTGATACCAACACAAAGTGCAGAAACATGCAAGTGATTCGGGATCTGTCTGCCTCTCCCTTATGCATCCAGCACCATAGGACAACTTGATACCCTTTACAGGATCCAGAATAACATGCTAGGTACATACATATAAAGCCCTTTTACTAACTTACAGACATTAAAAGCCCATGCTTTAGCGATTCCTACCAAAGGGTTTGAATATGCACATGTTTGAAAACTACAACTCCCAGATCGATCGTGCGGTTCCCCCAAATTTGCCACGACCGATGGACATTTGTCCCAGCCGAGCTCGGAACAAATATTCCCTCCATGTGTACACAGCCCTATATAGGTAGATTAACATTTCACCCAAATCACCCAATTGAAAAGCAGATGTAAAGACTACAATAGGATATATAGGGGTCGTGCAAATAAGGAAATTCTATATATTAAATTGAAACAAACCACCCAATAAAGGCAGAATGAGGATTATGGGAATAGTAGTACAGTATATGTCACTGTCAACATATTGAAATATCTCAAGTAGAGAAGGTACATTGTAGAAAATGAATAAACTGTATATCCCTTATAACACATGAGCGTGTCCTCTGACATATTCTATTAGTGAACAATGCCCCAGATAGTTTATTGTATGGCCTGTTAATGTATTTATACACAGTAATCATATCCCCACATTAGCGCCTTTTCTCTAGTGTACATAATTGTAACTTATTAAATCTGTTTTCACGCTTGCACTATAATAGAGTTGCTATTGGTCAACTGGCAAACTGTTGTTCAGTTGGTCAAATCCTGTTGATGAAGCAGGGTGGGGCCCGGCACGAAGATGGGCCCCTTCTTCCCCCTGTCATTACAAGGGCTACTACTCTGGTGGTAACACCCCTGTGGGTCAGGGCTTTATGTGAATGCACCTATGTAATTGTAAAGTGCTACAGAAGATTTTGGCGCTATAAAAATCCATAATAATAACTATAATAATAATAATAATAATATATGTAAAAAAAATAGTTGTTTTTAGACACCATGTATTCACAATTTAACAAGATGATAAATATTTTTGGTTAGAAAGAATTCAATCCCATTGAAATTAACTCTAACTCTATGCTCTGTTCTTTCCTAATATTCAATATTCAGAGCTATAAGGTTAACACCCCCCCCCCCCAACTAAAATGCTGTGTCCTCATCCCTTATTAAATTGAATAGAAAAGCCTCTCTCTGGTGTAGTCCAACCCTGCCCGCGTTACTAGTCCATAATGCCGACTTGTGGGAGCACTTGCTATGAAGGACCATGTCTTTCCATAGGCCTGGACTCTGGACAGAAGGTGGGGTTTGGGTTTTGGGGGATTAAATGGCTATCAGCTGTACATCCAGCCGAGTGGTAAGCACCCCTACATTTTAGGTGCTTTCCCTTGTGAATATAAGATGCCCATCCCAGACTGGTAAATATAAGATGCCCACATGCCCTGACCAGACTGGTAAACATAATACGTCCTAATGCCCAGCCCACACAGACTGGTAAATATAAGATGCCCTCGTGCTCAGCCCATAAAGACTGGTAAATATAAGATTCCCTCATGCCCGTCCCAGACTGGAAAATAAAGGATGCCTTCATGTATAGCCAAGACTGGTAAATATAAGATGCCCTAATGCCCAGCCCAGATTGGTAAATATATGATGGCCCATGAGCAGTACACACAGATTTCAAGATACCCCATGCCCTCCCGGGTGGATTCCCCTGTAACCCTGTTAATTGGACATTCCTGTACATATCTACAGGATACATACTGTAACAACGTTATTATTTGAAATGCGTTGCTAAAAAGAGACCATTCTACGTAGACATAACATATAAGCATTGGTAGAATTCTACTCTTGTAATCAACAACACTACAATTTATTACTGGAGTCGCTGGAGCGTCTCTGATCAACTACAGCCGCTCGGAGGCGCTCCAGCAAGGATAATGTTCAGAATCTTTTTTTTTTTATGCACCAGAAGCATTTAGCCTTTTTCTAACTTGCAATTTCAGGGAGACATTCCACCTACTATTAGAAATGATTTAATATATATCCCCTGCTGGTACATTGAAAGAACTTTTAGTTAATAGTGAACTGATGATTGTTTTTATGTACTAACCTTTCTAACACATCGCTCCTGGCGTACTTAGCTTGTAAACAATTTTAATAAATGCTGTAGAATTAAAAATAAACAACAACAATAACATACCTACCTCTGTGTTTATTCCAGGAGGTCTTGCCATCAGGATTCCTTTCAGTGGAGTTCATAGCACAATGAAAATACTACGGGAAGGGAACTCTTTTATCTGTATGAATACATCCAGATCCCTTCTCCATGAGCCAAATATTTGTCTTTTAGACGCATGCACACAAAGGGACTTAGGTGAATACGCCCCTGATTAATGGAACGAACTATGTTATTGCTTCTTGTTTAACTAGAGAAGAAGGAAAGTAGTTTTCACAATTACCTACGATTCTTAACCCTTCTGCTGGGACATTTTCTTCCAATCCACCAACTTCCTCTGTTTAAGCAGGGATTCATGTAAAGAATCCCTAATCTCTTTGTTGTTTACAGTAGGTTGACAAATACCTTCATGCATGAGTGCCAGCAGGAAGCAATAGCCCCTCTTAAAGTTTTATGACCCTAGTCTCAATTCACACACTAAATGAAGAAGGGTCCGTGGGTAAATTTGGAAAAATCCTAAACAAACCACTTCTGAGTTGGCTTTGCCCTTCAGATGCTCGGCCTTCATACTGTATCATTGACATCTTCATTTTCCAATGGAAGCCATAACAACATGCAGCTTGAACCTGGAAAACAGATGTTACAAGCAATTTATATAAATATTACATCACACTGTGCATGTCACTAAAAGGAGGGTTTTATGAGGAAATTCTGTTGCTGTTATGTAAGAAATTTTTACTTTTACTTTATATTGAAAGACATTTTTATGGAGATGCAATTAAAAATATAGCACAGTTTATCTGCACGCGTCCTGTTGATGTATTAACCACTTTGTCTATTTTAAAACATTGCTGGAGCAAGTGTGGTAAGTTGGTGCTTTTACACTTCAATTTAGTAGGCATTAAAGAAAAACTATACAGTAAAAATGAACTTTTTAAAAATCAAAAGTACCTGGAGCAGGGAGGTAGGATTGATTATTCCTACCCCCCAATATGGTTTCGTTGAGAAGCTACATCACATACAGTTTTAATCTGCCAGGTTAGGGCCCTGGGTCTCCCTGTATTAAGGATAGATGGTTAGTGCTACTTAAACTCCTCCATTGCGTCAGCTGCGCAGGTTTTAAAAAAAGACACTCGCTCAGCCGGTGCTACCTATTCAATATGTAGTTTGCGCTAGTTTGTGTGCAACTATTTAATGCCAGCTGATAGCTGACTTCTAAGTAAAGCAGTGGGTGGATCGTTTCCACAATTCACCCTCCTGTGCAAACAGCGTATTGAACCCTGCAAGGGAGGTTTACCCAGAGCGATAGTGGCTCTGGGTAAATCTCTCTGTAAGTTTATTGCTTCATACACACGTGTGCTTCGTACACACGTGTGCTTCGTACACGTATGCTTGTAAGGGTGAGATTGGATTGTAAACTCTTGAGGGCTGGGCCTGATGTGAATGGAATAAAAAACTGTAATGTGCTGCAGGTGTGAATACAGGCCTATCACTCTGCAACCAGAGATCAAACACATTCTTTACACTGCATGGGAGCTGTAGCTTTCCTATTGTTAAAAGACTTAAACTGATATATATTAGAACTAATTGTTTTGTTTACAGTAGCAATAAACTTCCAATATATCAAATACCAAATTATTAAGAAACATCCCTGTGCCCAGTACCTTGCAGCAAAATTGGACAGTGAAGACCATACTGATACGCCAATTTGGAGTATTACACATTTAATTGTCTCGGCTCAGAAAGATGAAATGGATCTTATTGATCTCGTACTAGTGAAAATAATGACAAGTGTCAATCTCACCAATAGTAAAAAAATCCACTCAGAAAAGCAGGAAAAGGTCTAAACTAAGATTAGATGATTTGCTAGGGGTTAGAAAGCTGATAGAAATGGAACATATTCCATTCACTATAATGAACTCTATAAATGTCCATTTTGTCCTTACTGCGGTGCTCACGCACACACAATTGTCTTTACATTTTAAACCTGTCATGTTTTTGGATATTTTGCCTCTGATGAAGTGTGTATCACGAAACGCGTCAGGCATAGCGTGTCCTTGCTGTAACATGTATTTGCCTCAATAAATGTTTATTTTAGTATATCGGACCTGAGCGTGTTTTGCCTAGGAGCTCCGCTTCTTTCCTATATTGTGCATTTATTGGCGATTCCGGCCTAGCGAAGGGCCTGGGGAGTTGATGCACCTGGGCCACCCAAGTATGCCGGTGAGTACGAGCTTCTTTCTTCGACTGATTAGACTGTGAGAAACTACTTACTTTACACATACAGTATAGCGACCATGATTGGGGGTCAATCCACCCGGTCCTCCTACTGCCTTGTGTAGGTTTTTTACATTATACTCTCTGCATCAGTGTGTTTGAGACTGCTCTTTTTCACATGTTTTTGGATAGTTGTGTGTGTGGGAATTATTACCGAGCTATCGACTTCCACATACATCAGCTGCAACAGTGAATCAGCTTCTTTACTCTCAGGACATAGATAAATTGTGTGTCACCGTGTGTAAACCCAGTTAGTAATAACGAACAATAAGATGAAAGAGTATCCAGCCTACATCAGATGTGATGCTACAGGATATTCAACTTCTTGCCCAACCCCCTGCTCAGCTATTTATCCAGTGTCGGACTGGACTGTTGGGGACCACCAGGAGTTTAGAGGACCGCCTAACATGTCATCTCTATTATCACTCATTTACATATCTATCCTACTCCTACTGATTCCTATTCTTTATTAAAATATCTTTCTTACTGTTCTTTGGCTCTGCATTTAAAGGGAATGGTTACCCCCAAAACTAGAATTTTCCCCAATGCTGGCCTCACTGTGTAGTGTAAAAAAATCTTTACCTTACATCTGCAGTGTCTGTCCAAGATTCCAAAAAGTGAAGAGTAGGAGATGTCTGTGTGTCACCTGGTCCCTGCTTCTTCCTTGTTCTTGTTGAGCACGCTGGCATGGGCAGGGGAGCCCTCCCTCCCTTGCTCTCTCCATCCTTCTGGATCCATCTGTGCTGCCTCATTCCCTACCCATGAAAAACATTTTACATAGTGTAGCCTAGCCCACTCCCAACCTAACTTTGTTTTGTACAACATGCAACAGAAACATACTTATTCTCCTTACTTTCCTTGGCTGTCTGCACAGCCATCAGCCACATCTGTTATTGGCTGCCTCTCAGCCAATCACAGACGTGGCTGTGGTACTGCCCCTCTCTGCTGCTTCCGGCAAGCAGAGAGCTGGGAGCAGACAGCTGAGGGAACAATGGCCTGTTTAACAAAACAATGTTGTCTGTTTAGGGTGGGCTGAGGTGGGCTAGACTATGTAAAAAAATTTTTTTAACAGTTTTCTCTGGGGCTGTCGGCCCACCGGGGGATTCCAATGTAATCCTGTGAGCAAGTCAGACACTGTTTATTCTCAATGTTAAGCTGTATACACATCCAGTAATTTGGGATGACCGACTGATATTTAAGTTTTTTTTAAGTTCGATCAGGCCGAAATATTGGATGGTTTCTTCAGCCGGACGTGACTAAAGTACGATCGTTTGGACAAATAAATGATTGGAAACGTCAGAAAACCACGACAGATCATGCGGTCCTCTATGGGCTGCAAGCTTGGATGCAACAAACTATCAGACGCAGCTACTTTTGCAACGACCGGCAGTCCTTCTTCCTGGCCAACCGCTCGGAAGAGTATTGGAAGGTGTGTACGCAGCTTTAGCTACATCAGCCAGACACTACTAAATGGCATTATTCCTTGATCCTACGTTCCCCCTGCTTTAAAGCACAAGATAAAGTAATTGATGCCTCCATCCACTTCCTTCAAACTGTATCAACTACATAAGGCAATGTATATAGGATAGAGTGTGTAGAGTCATTTTCATTATATTCCTGTATATTTTAGTTGAAGCGCATTAATCAGATTTTTGCTGATACAGAAAGTCGAACGTTATTATTGACATTTAGAGTTAGTTTAAACACACAATTGGGAAGATTTACCCAGAGCAGCAATGGCAAAGTTTGATTCACCAGCTGCTGTGCATCTATGGTTACAAAAGTGATTTCCTCTTACGCTATTAGCTGGGGTTAAACAGTAACATTAGCCTGACCGCGCAGCTGCTAGTGAATAGCTTGCCTTGGCCGCACAACCATTCCTTGATATTAACCAGTTAGTGTAACTTTAAACCATGCTTGTAGAGGTTGCGCCTCGGGTGAATCTGGCTGAATTCAATTTTTAGTGGAAAGAGCGGTATTTGCACAGTACATTGTTTGTTATTTGCACCATGAATCCTAATACCATGTTTTGTTAACATTCACTGTGGACTCCCCCATACTGATCTCAATAACATGTGGAGACCCTGACAATAAAAGGCCCTGTTAGCCCCCATATGTAGCACAGTTATAAGTCTATGGTTTATAGTTATACCATTGATGCCCAACGTTTTAACCCTCAGAATTTCTGAGCAAGATAAAATGATGGGTTTAGATGAAATTTACAAAACCTCTTGTCTATTAACATACAAATGGCATTGTCCAATCAAAAATGCAAATGCAAGCCCAGCACCGCCCACCAAATTTAACCTCTGGTATTTAGGAACCAGAAAAAAGTCAATTAAGATAAAGTCAGAACTTGTTTAGAAAAGGAAATCTTTAATAATAAGCAGGAAATATATAATATACCAAATATACAGAGAAGTGATCTTTGCAACCCTAGGCTATATATTTATATAAACACATAGGTTTCAGTTGTAACCAATAAATATACACATGATGGTGTTATATGTAACAGTACAGCTATACACTTTATTTGTGTATACAATAAACATACACATAATGGTTCTATATATAACAGAACAGAAATTCTCACTACTCAGTGCTATGCCCATGCTCAATAAAAGGTGAACCCTAAGTTCAAAAAGTGTAGCCCATACATTTACAAAGGACTCTGTACGTGTAACTATGTCATATGGGGTGGCTGTTTTCTTCCTCAGTATTAGGGATGGCCGGTTCGCGATTTTTCAGGATTTTCCACCTTCCGAACTTCCCTACCGCGGATTTCTCGTATTTTTGAAAATTTTCGAAATTACGAGTTTTCTCGTATTTTCGTGAATTTTCGAAAACTCGAGAAAACTCTTAATTTCGAAAATACGGGGATTTCTCTTATTTGCGCAAATATGTATTTTCGAAAATTTTCGAAATTACGAGGACTACTCGTATTTTCGAAAATACGCATTTTCTCGAATTTTCGAAAATACGAGAAATCTCGTAATTTTGGGGATATTTTTCATTTTAATGGGTCCGCTCGCGGATTTTCGAATTTTTTCAAAATTCGCGGATCCTCGAGCGAACCGGATTTTGCGAAGTTCGGGCATCTCTACTCAGTATGGGTGCTGCTCTAAGGGTTAAACTTTACTATTTCTTGCCTCTAGTGGGCATTGTTGCTTTCCTAAATACATTACTTCATTGCAAGTAAGAGGGCCTGTTTCCTTTCTATGAATTAAAGGGCATGTCCAGGCAAAAAATTACTTTAGCTGTAAATGATCTCCACCCCCAAACCCTTTAACAATATTTTCCTAATATGCCCATGAAGTTCCTTACCTGACCCGGTCCCTCGCTGCTCCTCTGCTTTGTGGCTAACTGCAACTTCACTTCCTGGTTGTGGCTGTCAGTAAAGGCGCAACATGACGTAACGCCCAATCACCTGATAGCCACGATCAGGAAGAAGAGTTTCTGTCCCTCTGCTCCTGTTTTTGCTCAAAATGAGCCTGAAACCAGGGTGGCGCCTAGGCGGCGAGGAACTGGGTCAGGTAAGTCCCTTCAGGGGCATCTTTGAAAATTATTGTTAAGGCAAAAGTGGGTTTGGGGTGGTGGTGGAGACCATTTATAGATAGGTTCTTTCTTGTCTGAACATGCCCTTTAATGAAAGTATTTAGAATCATCTGAACACCATTAACGGAAGCTCTTACATTTACAGTTTGACAATGAGAATTAAATCGAAGACGAGCAATACTATAAATAGAGCTATTTTGCTGTGTATTTTGGGAAAGATCTGTGACATTACATTTTAGTGCCTTATTAGACTAGCGCAGTATAAAAATCCACAGGATATAACCCTGCTGTTAAGGCCGTTACACAGGCAGGGCGCTGGCATTTTATTAAGTGACGTGCCTTTGGGTTTTATTTATTAAAATAATACTAATGCATGAGATCCGGCGCCTTTTCTTTTCTTTGAATGACCGGGAAGGTGCAGGAGAAAGGTTTGACTGTCGGAGAAGTTCGCACTGGTAAAGCGGCTGTGCTGCTTTATGAATATTAATACAAACCATGGGAAGAGCAATGCATGGAGGTTCCTTCCTGCGCATTTCTTTGCTGCAGGCATTTCTCCCTTTGAGGATGATTTCCTTTCTTGGTTCCTTTGAGGATACAATTGTGCAGATAAATAAAAGGAATGTGTAGACAGCAAGAAGATACTTAGAAAATAACATTGTAGCCCAAGATACTTTAACAGACCTTACAGTATGTTTGCAGCTCATCTCAATGGGTATAATAGGTAATCAGACCAGTACAAGTGTTAATAATTTCACTTTTGTATTATTACAGTGGCCGGGGCAGCACAGTGGCTCAGTGGTTAGCACTGATGCCTTGCAGCGCTGAAGTCCTGAGTTCGATTCCACCCTTGGACACATCTGCAAGGAGATTGTATGTTCTCCCCGTGCTTGCATGGGATTCCTCCGGGCACTCCGGTTTCCCCCACAATTATAAAGACTGATAGGTTGTATGTGTCAAATAAATGTGCTTAGATTGTAAGCTCGGGGCAGGGCCTGATGTGAATGTATCCATATAATTGTAAAGCGCTACGGAAGATGTTGGCTCTATAAAAATCCACAATAATAATAATAATGATACATTTTTTTTTAAATATGACTGCTCGTTGGTTTGGAGCAGTTTAACTCGAGAAAAGGGATCAGACTCAATTTTTTATATCCCATCTAGTAGAATCTTTCAAGTTTCAGCAGTGGGTACCAATATCTACTGGATAACCTGCTTGGGACCTCTTGGTAATGTAGACCTTGTTAATCTTAAGGAAGAGTGTGGGATGTCCAGTAGTTTTATTTATGTTGGTCATAATGTTTGGTTTTTTTCCGTTTTTTCAGGTGGAATTTCAATTTTGTTCATAGAAATTCCGCATTGAACCTTAACTTCCCCATGGACTTTCCAGTAGTTTTGTATCCCTAGGAAGGTTTAGTACTGTGGGGTGTAGAAACCAGGTAAACTCATTACAGATGTTTCCTCTACAATGTTGTGGATTTCAGCGGTTACAGCTATCTGCTGGTTAGAAATGTCATAATCCATGCAGGTGTGTTTATACTTTAGCTCTAGTTTTCATTTAACTATTTTATAATATATTCAAACACTTGTCTGCCCAACCCCAACACTTGTGGGGAATAGAATAATATTAGGAATATTTCCTATTTCCTAAAGATGTTTCTCAGAAAACACCCATTGGATCATTTTCAGCATCTATGTTCCTAAATTGATAAATGAGCAAACTTACAGATAAGAGTAATTAATGTCCATTTACTGCTCTGTACCAGAGTTGGCTTACAGGGGATGTGTTGTATGAGGATTCCAAACCACCAATCAGATTGTAGCTGTATCCTGACTTGCATGGTTCCTCTGGGGCACTTTCTGATTTCAAGGTTGCAAAAAGGACTAAATCATCAAGTGAGAAAGCTGCGCTTTACACATGCAATATGTATGTAGTCACATGACTGGACCAAATACTCCTCAGAATTATCCCCCCGTGCACTCAATGGAACTACGTGTTAAAGTTGTTTTTCTCATCTTCTCCAGTCAGACTACTTTTTGTTGGGGATATATTAACCCATTGTACAAAGTGATCTGAGCCAATACAGAGCAATAAACAGGAGCCAATGCAGCAGTCAGAGGGTTATCCTTCCCTGGTTATAATGGTGTATAAGCGTTTTGATCTGAGTTCATAATTTCTCCAAATTCCATTGTGCTAAAAGCAGTAACTGAGAGGCACTGAAGCTTAAAGTGAGTTAAATGAAATGACCAATATTCAGCTTTCCCCTGCCTGCTGGGAATTCCTGCTGGTTCTCATGTAATGTTTCTTCTTAGTACAGACATCACTGCCAGGGGACTGAGGCTAAATATTCAGGCCAAACATGGCACAAAATGACTTCACTAGCAGCAGGAGGAGGCAGGGAATGTAAAACAAGATCGCCCTTCTGAAAATAGGAACCTGTTCGCTGCTGGAGCCGAGGGGACGTTATCAGCCACATAACAAAGGCAAATAGAATCTCCCTGCTATGTAAATGCCTAAAGCACAATGTTTAAAGGCTTTCTTGGAAGTCTAGGACATAGTGTATTTTTAGCGATTAGGTGCACACATAATATAAGATAAAGAATCGTTCCAAAGACAATTATCTAGTGATGTCTGTACAGACAGAGAGAGAATAGGGGAGGAGGTAGCAGCCACGAGACCACTCAGTGTGGAAAATCAAAGCCATCGCTTATGGACATCGTTAAAGGTAATCTCTGCCCTTAAAACAAAAAACTGGTGACTTGGCAGTTATCAACCTGCAACCCTAACTGCAATTTTTACCAGTTTATTACATACATTTGCAACCAGATATTTAATGATAAGTTCTATCTTCCGTTTTGGAAAAGGAATCTGCCTCCTCCCTCTGCTCAATGAGCTTTTTATAAGCTTGAGAATGTGCAGAGGAGGCACCAGGGGAAACAGCAGTCAACCATTGGTTGTGATGTCAGCAGTCACAGCCTTGATTGACTTCATGGAGGGAGGGGCCATCTTACCATCTTACTCTGCCGGAATGGGGACAAAAATTATCCTTAAATATCTGTTAGTAATGCAGGTAATAATGTGCTGAATATATAAGTTGGGGTTGGGGGTAGGTAAATGAGAAGTGACCAATTTTAAGGGTAGAAATGCACTTTAAGGGATTCACAAGGATGGACCACTAAACAATGCTGGTAAGTGTATGTGCACACATTACATTGTCAGAAAAAATGTGTGAATGGGCCTTTACTGTATGACCCTCTGGTTAAATGTGACCAGTCCTCAGAATAATGCAGCAAAATCAATAGGGATTTCCACACTAGAATAAACCCTATTATTAAATCACATTACATTTATTGGTGATAGTTTCCCTTTGTATTTATGAACCTTCCAAATCTAGAAAGAAACATCCCTACAAATGCCAATACCCAGTTCTGGCTAAAAGTCAGCATGGCCAGTATATGTTAATATGAAATTCCATTACCAGCCTGTAGGAGGCACTATTTTATGTAGCTTTTTATAGTAAGAAGATTTTATGTATGTATGTATGTATGTATGTATAATTTTATTTATAAAGCACCACTTGGGTACACATCGCTATACCTTATAAAATACAGAGTACGCAAACAAGGGGATAAGTGCAAGCCATTATACAGATAAATAAAAATTAAATACAATCTCATACATTGGTTAATACATATATATAAACTATGGATAAATTGATATAAGTGCAGCATTACAAATTAGGAATGAGATCCCTGCCTTGAAGAGCTTACAATATAAGTTGGTGGGACAACATACATATAGATTAAGGTTTATATTCCACTAGTACATACAACAGCAAATGTCGGATTTCTGCAATTCGCTGCCATGAGTTATATGTTATATGCACTGCACTCCAGTACACATCAGTGTTATTGGAACACATGCGATCCACACATAAAGTTGTAGACGCATGCGTTCCAATAACGTACACAGTGGTAACTAGAGATGGCCGAACTTCCAAAACTCCAGTCCGATTTTAGATTTTCAAACTTTCGTAAAAGTTATAAAATTCAGTTTTCGACCCATTAAAGCCAATAGGGACAAATAGTTTGAAAATTTCGGATACAATAAGGTTAAAATAACAATGGTAACTTACTGTACATGGCTCTGGGACCTGAGAAATCCTCTGGGGAACATGTAACCATGAATCATGAAGCAAAGCTTCCTTGTTACGTACCTCAAAAAAAGGGGGGTAAAAAGGTAAAGTTAAGATAGATAGAGACAAAGCATGGATAACAACGGGCACACTGAACACATTAATGGGTAATATCATAAAAAATAACTTTTATTAGAGCCAGTTAAAAAATATATATTGGAAAATTAGTAAAGTGCATGATTACAATCAGAAAACAAAGTTAAAAACATCCCATCAACCCCATTAGCAATATACCGGTATATTAAGAACATCAAGTGCTAATACACAACAATGGATCAAACCCTAGGTACACACAAAAATACGTGATTTTGGCAGTGTCAGTAATGAAGCATAGACAAATGTGCGATGCCAGATATACAATACCAGGGGTCCGGTACACGTGCTATGGAGGGATCATGGGCAATTAAAATGATCCGCCAGGCGCGTTTCGTCCGCAGCCGCGGACTTCCTTAATGGAGCATGTAGAATGCCAAGGGAAAGTTCAGGGGGAAATTATTCTTATTACGGTAATCAAAAAAATCAGTTTATACCCCTTGCTATTCCCTGTTGTTGACATTAGTGAGCTAACATTTCAGGTTCTTTAACGGTCCTTGTTCTTCCCAGAATGCAGACTAATGTGGAATGTTCCTAACAGTAAAGTTGGCCATACACATGCAATTCCTATTAGTCGGCACACAAGTGGTGGGGACCATACACACAAACATGACTGGTCGTGGCCATACATGGACCTATAGTATTGTCTCCCTTAACTTAAAGTAAAGGCCGATAGCGACCAATGGAGATTTTCCATCTTTCCCTACCAGCAGGACCGGCAGTCACACTTGTGATTGGTTGAGATTCAGCCAATCACTAATGTGGCTGACGATCAGCAGAGGGAGCCAAGGATGGTTAAAGGGTATCTTTACTCTAAAAAACTGAATTTTCAAAAATAGTACTTTTAGATACAGCAAGATTCCACTCCATCACTTTTTTCAGATTTTAAATCTGAGCAGTAGATTCTGAGAAATCATCATTTTAATCACAGCATTTACAGGGAAAGACCTGTCACTCCAGAAGCAGAAATTATAATATATAACCCATGCTTGACCTCTTTGCCTGCCTGCCTGCCAGCACAGCAAAATTTAAGAGAATCAGCAGAGGAAAGATAGCAGGGGGAGGGAGGGGGAGATATGTAAGCAGAGCAGTGTCCATGGTGAGGCTGTGCAGAACACATAAGTGTCGCAGACACTATAAGAAATCAGTGAGTAAGGGAGGGTGGGGGGAATTAGGAGCACTCACTAAACATTAATAATTTAATGACAAAGCAAGCACGGATGAATATGTGAATACCATCATTTTACTTCTCTCAAATTGTAGTTTCAGAAAATGTAAAGATGTTTCAGTGAGTATAGTGACCCTTTAAGTACATTTAGGGGCTGATATTGGATTTTAAAAGATAGCGTTTAGGGATGGGGGGTTGACTTACCTTAGAAGAAGTTATTTTTTTAAAAAAAAGAATGATGCATCCACCGAGGGATCCAGGTTTTTTGTAGAGGGGGGGGGCTCTACTGTGCGTGCCTGAATCCTCTTAGAGGATTCGGTAGGTACAGATGGCACACAGACCAGCGCCTACTCTTCATTTTTCTGTAGTTTTATCAGGCCCTACAGGACAACCATAAGGTGCAGGAGAAGAAGGTAGGGGTCATTTAACACTACACATTGGGAAAAATTTTAATTGGGGGGGTAAACATGCCCTTTAAATGGTATTAGCCTCTGTCTAAATGGTATGCATATTGCTGGGATTGTGCACTTTACATGTCAATTAACTACCATTACAGATATGTTTGTTTTTGATCAGTTTTTCCACAAAAAAAAAAATCTGCAAGAGCACCAACAGTAATATTTCCCCGAGTTAAACAAGCAAATAAATGAGCTGGTAAGACTTGGCTATCTGAAAAGTTTTTACATTTAAATGGGAGTGTGTCATGTTGTGACAGATGAGACAGATGCTTCTTTAATGTCAGTTGCTCCTGAGTATTGATGTTCTGGAAGTGAAATGAGTAGGCAGATTGCAGCAAGTTCAGATCATTTCCTCCCATTGGAATGAGACTGAATAGAAGTCACCGAACAACACCTTCAGATTCCAAAATATTAACACTGATCGATCAGCACAGACACCTGTGGACCTCCACCTTTTATAAAGCCTTGATAAATGGAGGTCCACCCGAAACGTAGATATGGAAACTAATCAATTTCTATATCTACTGATATTATGTTTATTCTCATCACTATTATATCCTAATCAGAGGTAGAAGGGAAAGTTATAGGAATGGTGTATTTAGCATATATATGCAATATATATGCAGTATATATACTAATGTTATTCATTTGGCTTGAAGAGCCAAATTCCTGTTCTTTCTATTTCTTCTTCTTTTTCTTCTTCTGTTTTATTCTTCCGCTTTTTTGGACTGTATCTCCTCCCACAGTTTTTGAGCTAGAGACATGAAATTCGGTACAGACGTGCGGGGCATATAGGAGAAGTGTGCTATCTTCTAGCTAAATCCGCGTAAGCGTTATGGCGTTATCGGCGAATTATGGGACATTTTTTCCCATAGACTATAATGGTAACAATCCTCAAATGTGGATATTTCAAAACAGTTTGTTTCATGGTCATAAATACAAATGGTGATACCCCCAACCTTCTACACACACAGGTACACCCACCTACTGACCTACCTTTCCATTCCCATGGAAGCCATACTTAAAGGATAACTATAGTCAAAAAACTAATTTTGATCAATCATCAATAAAAGTTAGTTTTATGGTCATACATGCAAAAACACATACCCCCAACCTCACACAGGCACACACCTACTGACCTACCCTTCCATTCCTGTTGCAGCCATACTTAAAGGGTAAATACTTAAAAAAAAAATAATTTTGATATATCGCCAATAAAAGTTAGTTATATGGTCATACATGCAAAAACACATAACCCCAACCTCACAGGAGTACACACACCTAATGACCTACCCTTCAATTTCTGTGGCAGCAATACTTTTTTTAACCTCCAATGTGACACAGGTACAAACACCTACTGACCTACCCCTCCATTACTGTGGCAGCCATACTTAAAGGGTAACTAAAGAAAAAAAAAACTAAATTTGAGCAATCATCAAAAAAGTTTGTTTTTTTAACCCCCACCTTGACATAGGTACACACACCTACTGGCCTTCTCTTCCATTTCTGTGGAAGCTACATTTAAAGGGTAACTATAGTTTGATCAATAATCAAAACAGTTTGGTTTTTTTAACTTCCAAACTGACACAGGTAAACACACCAAATGAGCTACCCATTCATTCATGTGGCAACTATACTTAAAGGGTAAGTATAGTCAAAAACACATTTTGACCACTCATTAACAAAGTTTTTTATCCCCCAACCTGCCATAAGTACACACCAACTGACATACCCATTCATTCCTGTGACAGCTATATTTAAAGGGTAAGTAAAAAAACAACAATGTCCTCAACATTATTGAGTTTCAAAATCTACAGCACAAACACACACACATTCCCTTCCAAAATGTGGCCTTTCAAGCCAAATTCAAAGTTTATACTTTCTAGTTTTATACTGCACCTAGAGGGGGTTAGAAATAGCAATGCTCTTGTCATGTGAATATTGGTTTTAAAGAACAAGCTTGCCAAATCAATATATAGTATCAATATATTGCACCATGCTCATTGAAATAGATTGACTTAATTGTAAACTTCTGCTTGTTACCAGTAGTTAACAATGACGTTAAAGGCACAGTATTGCATATCTGCAATACCGCACCTTTATGAATATGTGCCTTGCATCTTTAAAGGGCATGTCCACCCTTAAAACAAAAAAACAGTCACAAGTCTATTACCAGCCCCCAAACCCAACTGATATATTTAATACATTATTAAATGTATTATTAACCAGATATGTAAGGATAAGTATTGTTTCCATTCTAGCAGGGTAAGTTGGCTCCTCCCACAGTGCAGTCAGTCAATGCTGTGACGGCTGACTTTACAACCAATAATTGATGGATGTTTCACCTGCTGCCTCCTCTGCACATGCTCAAGAAAATAAAAAGGCTCATTGAGCAGAGGGAGGAGGAAGACACCTTTGCCAGAAAAGAATAGAACTTATCATGAAATATCTGGTTACAAATGTGTGTAAGAAACTGGCAAAAATAGCATTAGGTGTTGCAGGCAGATAACTCTGCATCACCATTTTCTGGATTTACGGATGGACATGCCTTTTAAGGTCCAAGGTACTTTGAGACTGATGCAATAAGAGGTGCACAAGTTTGTTATTAATTTGCAACATTTGAGAAAGGGCCTGAAACATGTTGCCAATAAAGTCACTTGCAGACACTAAAGCTGTGTAAGTGTTCCCTTCCTATATATTTCTTATTTAGATGTCTCTAGCTGCTGGGAACGGAGCAGAGGAGGGTAGAACACATGGAAATACCACTAGAGGGTGTGCCATATACACATTGTGATTTACAGCAACCAATCAGATGTTAGATGTTTAATGGGTTGCTGCAGTTAGATAGCAACTTTTGCACCTTTATTGCATCAACCCATTGTTTTTGTCATGTGTTCCATTCGGAAATATCCATGGATCAACTCTACTTTATGTATCAATACCAGTAACCTGTAACATTCCTTGTTTTCAGAAACTCATCCAGTTTTCTTCCATCCAACTGTCCAATGGACCTGTCATCACAAAGTCCAATGGAAGTTTCATAATTTTATTGTTCTCACAGTGAAAAACCCTGAACTTCTTTTCTTCAAGTCTTAATACATTCTTAATATGTCCATGTGTCCTCTGACATGTTCCATTGGTAAACAAGATAGTTGATTGTATGGCCCTTCAATGAATTTATACAAAGTAATCATATCCCTAGCGTACATAATTGTAACTTATCCAATCTGTCTTCATATTCAAGCTCCCCCGATCCCTTTATTATTTTAGTTGCCCTTCTCTGAACCATTTTCTATTTTATATCAGGATATAAAATATAATATTGGGTGGACATGCCCTTTAAAGGGACAGTTCAGTGGAAATTATCAATATTTGTTAAATTGTTAGTTTGTGTAATGCCTTCTTAGTTATTCTACATATTCTCTCCCATTTCGAAAAATCAGTTGATTTCATACCCTTTGCTGTTCCCTGCTGTTGACATTAGTGAGCTGACATTTCAGGGTCCTTCCAGAATGCACCAGATCCTTGGAATGTTCATAACTGTTATTTCTACTGATTGGCTGTTGGATAGGTCAAACATGCTCAGATCTCTACTGAGCAACTGAATCAACCCAGACGCTGAGTCAAGGGCAAGACCATAAAGGTCTCTATTAGGGGTCCTGCAAACAGGAAGCCAGTATTTCAGTTGCATTTATTTATATACAGACAAAATGCTGAATTGGCAGATGAAGGTCATTGGAATGAAAAATTACTGCTGTTTTTTCAGAAAAGCAAATGTATTTGCACTGAACTTCCCCTTTAAAGCAGCTTTCTGTGGCCCAAATCCCACAGTGCCAAATAAAGATGATCCTGTAAGGTACAGATCATTACCAATATTTTACAATGCCGGTAAAGGGAATTTCAATACCGATCCTTTATAAATACTCCCAAAGATAGATAAGTATTTGAGCTAAGTACTTTAAACTAGAGTCAGCTTCAAGCATCCAGGCCACACAGGAGAAGCTGTCAGCTCATGTCGCCAAAAAGGCAAGTACCAGTAGGTTAGGACCCAGTTAAAGAAAGCAACCTTGACGTGGTGACTGGGCTTAAAATAATTTGGCCAACTTATTGAACTAATTGCTTTTACTTATCCAAGGTTTAGCAGACTGGTTGTAGTAGCAACCTTATGGAGGTAGCCAATATGCAATTAGAATTGTTTGTGCACTAGAATTCTATTTTTTGTATGTATTATATTTTTGGTCTCTAGTTGCACTTTAATATGGATGTACAACAGCCCAATTTTCTATAGATAAGTCTTTGTCATATAAATCCTAATGAACATGAATTTTAACTGGTTTTAGCACTAAAGTTTTCATCTAAAAAATAGTAGTTAGTAGTGAGAACTTTCAGTAATTTGGATGGAGGAATTTCAGTCTATAGAGTTTTTGACATGAAAGAAGAAATTCTTTAGTTGAAAGGAAATGGACTAGAAAACCAATGTACCACTGTACCAAACACCCATCATTCTGATGTTAAGAACAATTCCCAATCACATATCTGGAACAAAGACCTAATTACAGCCCTGGACAACTTCACTGTGCCTTCTGTTATTAGCAATTATAGTCATTTAAAAATTTAACATGGACAGCAATCTTATTTAAATGAATAATGACATTCAGGAAAGAGAATTTTCTAAAAGTAAATTAAACCGAACTTTCCTTTTTTTTAGGGCGTATTTCAATGAAATTTAATGTGCCTTCTACTGCATGTTAATGAAAGGCTCCGTGATCACCGGGCAAATTTGTCTTCAAAGAGAAAAGGATATAAACTAACCTCCTTCCACCGTCAATGTTTTACAAGAAAATTATTAGGAAAGAGTCTGATTTATTAATAAGTTCAATTACAGTAACTTCCTTGCAATAATTCGCCGTTAGAACTACATGTAAAAAGGCCAAATGGAAGCTTTTCATAGCTGTTAACATAAAAAAAAAATAGGGATCTGTCAGAAAAGAAATTGTTGAAAAATATTTTTTATCAGATGCACAGCAACATATAAAACCATGATTTTATCTAAATCATATTATAAACCAAAGGTGAGGAGTAGACATAACCGAAACTCACTGAAATCCGTTTGTAGATTCACTTATTTTCAATTAAATTTGAAAATCCGCAAGCGGACCCATTGAGGTCAATGGGATTAAAAAAAAGTAAAGACAGCATGAATAGCAATGGTAACTTACTGTTAATGGCTCAGGGACCTGGGAAATGGTCTTGTACAATTAGGGGAGTCTGCTGTGGTCGAGGGAAACTGTGTGCTGTATATAGGGAGAACACTCGGGACTGTGTTTAACTTGAGCTTTGAAAAATTACATTTTCCAAAAATCTTTACTGTGTGTACCTAGCTTTAGAATAGACCTGACCCAAAACCAGGCGCTTCCTACTCCTGTCATGTGCCCTTATCCAATAACCTCTAAGGTGCTTGCAAACTGCACATATTGTGGGACATTCACAGGTACCAGCAGTGCCAGTAGCCTGAATTAATGGCATGAATGGAAGTTATCATGATGGAAAATTTAAAGGGCAAGTCCAGAGCTAAAATGAAAACTTACATATAGGTAAATCACCCCACAAAACCCTAAATGGTGATTGTTTGAAATTTGAAATATATAAGTCTAACCTGAAATCCAGCACAATGTTTCCCCTGTTTCTGCTTCCTGGTTCTTCCAGTTAGCAACTGTCAATTATGGATTTGTCAGTTGACATCACAGCCAATGACTGAATGTTAATCCCCTGTCTGTCTCTTCTGAGCATGCCCAGGCTCAGTACAGGCTCAGTACAGGTTTCTAAATTGCTCAGTTTCCATGAGGCCTCCAGAAGCATAGCACGCATACAGTAATGAATTGATAGGACAAAGTATGATATATCATCATATTTTAAAGAGGCCATTCTTTCTAAAAGATGTTCTTATGAGAGTGGAGTTGTCCTTTAAAGAAAGTAGAGCAAAGAACTATTATTATACATATTATACATATTATACATACATATAAGCGTTGCGATCACTAACCCACTCAAAATAAAAGTGAGGATATAATATCCCATTGGTGCCCCTCAGGAAATCCACAAACAGGCCAGCGGAACATTAAAGGGGAAGTTTAGTGCAAATATATACCGCATGCTTTTCAGACAAAAGAACAGTACTTTTTAATCCCAATGACCTTAATCTGCCAATTCAGCATTCTGTCTGTGTAAATAAATGCAACCGAAATACTGACTTCCTGTTTGCAGGACCCCTAGTAGAGACCGTTATGGTCTTGCCCTTGACCCAGCGCCTGGGTTGATTCAGTTGGTCAGTAAAGATCTGAGCATGTTTGACCCATCCAACAGCCAATCAGTAGAAATAACTGTTAGGAACATTCCAAGGAAGTGGTGCATCCTGGGAAGAAGGACCGTTAGAACCTGAAATGTCAGCTCACTAACTGGGAACAGCAAAGGGTATGAAATCAACTGATTTTTCAAAATGGGAGAGAATATGTAGAATAACTAAGAAGGCATTACACAAACTAACCATTTAACAAATATTGATAATTTCCACTGAACTGCCCCTTTAAGATGGGATTTGCGGCTCTCTGTAATTCACCCCCTATATCTTTTCTAAGATGGACACAAACACAAACCCAGTTCCCAAAGCGGATTTCATGGATCCCTCGAAACTTGGACTTTGCGGATTTTGGACTTTTTCTAATTTTTCCGAACTGCAAAACTGTTTTCGAAAATTCTCGAAGGATCGAAAATTTTTCAAATTTAAAATCGAAAATTTCCTACATTCATAAATTTTTTTAAAGATTTTGGGCATTCGCACGTGTTCCCCAGACCATTTCTTCTTAAGTATAAAATTTCTGGCTGGGAGCAGAATTAATGATTTTAAACAAAGCGAAGTCCAGCTTTTGGGGGGTTGGGGGTTTTGTACAAGATACCGATTTTTGACCAGAGGGGTGGACAGTCCCTTTAATTTTAGGGAGAATCTTTAGATTTCCTAACTCCTATTGACTTCAATGGGTCCGCTTGCAGATTTTTCAGCCACCTGTATTTCTTACCCTGTGTGAAAACCCTTAAAAAAATATAAAATACACATAGTGCTATTGGTTAACTAAGTTAAAATACCGATTTATAAACCGAGGCCTGCTCTTGAGAATGGAAGTAATATATAATGAATAGTTAGGAATAGATGTTCCTATGCGGTACCCAATGTGGTTTTATTATGCTGAAGAAATATATATTCATTAGCATCCATTTACTTTTTAGTTTTTTCCTGCAGGTTCTGAAGATGAAGGATTCTTCCCCCCGTTCCCACCCCATTACCTCTTTAGAAATGCCTGTGATCAAACAGCAGAAAAGGAATGGAAAGAGGACAGATCCTGCTCTGACAAGTAATTACTTTGGAGTCTACAAGTTGCCATTACAGAGAAAAGCAGGTTTCGGCTGTAACATGTGACTTTGCCGTGCCCTATAATTTCTCCCATTAGGTAAAGACGAAGACTATAACTAAGTAGCATGTCATGCGGGATGTGGCTGGTAGTTTGATATCTCACAACAGTTTCTTTTTCGTTTCCTATTGAGTCAAAAATATGGTTGTGAGCACAGGTTCTTATCTTCTCCCTGATTTTTATTATACACCTATTACAGCAGCATGCACAGGTCAAAACAAGCCTCTAGATATTTCCTTCTGTGTAATTACTGCTGTCGTACTGCCCTGTACTGGGTGTCCAAGCCGGGCAGCAAGAACAATGCTAGGGAAGCTAATTTTATGCTGTTAGAGGAATCACTCCTGCTCATAGACTGGGGGGAATTGTTTCTAGGTAAAGATACTGAGCAGATGTGGACCACTTTTAAAAGGGATATTAAAATATAACATTTCTAAATCGGTACCTTTAGGTACCAAGTGTAAAAAAAGTAGGTCCAGTCCTGCATGGCTTAATGCTCAGGTAAAAAGGGAGATGGAAAAAAAGAAAAAGGCGTTTAAAATTTTGAAAACAGAGGGCACAGAACAGGCTTACAGGGACTTCAAAAGTTGTAATAAAGAGTGTAAGAAAGCAATTAAACTAGCTAAAATAGAAAATGAAATACGGATTGCCGGACAAAGCAAGTCCAACCCCAAAATGTTTTTTAAGTATATAAATGGTAAAAAGATGAGGACTGAGAATGTGGGACCATTAAATAATGGGGCTGAGGTGGTTGTAGAGGATGCCGAAAAGGCTAATCTGCTAAACCATTTTTTTTACATTGGTTTTTACTGTTGAGAATCCTTGTCCTTACAGCAGAGATTGTAATAATATGCAGGGAAGAAATGAAGAGTATTCACATTGGCTAACAGAGGATATGGCACGGAAACACCAAAGTTAATATCAATAAAGCCCCAGGACCAGATGGATTGCATACTGGAACTAAGCTCGAATGAGCTTAGTTCAGTTCTATCTAGTCCACTGTTTCTCATCTTTTCAGATTCGCTTTGGTCTGGGGATGTGCCGCTGGATTGGAAAAAAGCCAATGTAATACCAATATTCTATAGTTACCAGGTAGTCGTTCACAGCCTGGTAACTATAGACCTATAAGCCTAACATCAGTGGTAGGGAAGGTGCTGGAAACTTTGTTACGGGATCATATCCTGGACTTTGTCTCCAGAGCTCATCTTATTAGTAGTAGTCAGCATGGATTTATGAGAAATAGATCATGCCAGACAAATTTAATTGTTTTTTATGAAGAAGCGAGTAAGAAGTTAGATTCAGGCACAGCAGTGGATGTGGTATACTTGGATTTTGCAAAAGCTTTTGATACTGTGCCACATAGGCGACTAATGTATAAACTGAGGACTGTTGGCCTTGAAGAAAACATTTGTGCATGGATAGAGAACTGATTATTGGATCGCAAACAGAGAGTGGTGGTTAATGGAGCTACATCTATGTGGGCTAAAGTTCTAAGCGGTGTGCCTCAGGGTTCTGTACTGGGGCCGTTTCTGTTTAATCTGTTAATAAATGACTTAGAAGGGGGCATTGAGAGCAAGGTCTCGGTGTTTGCTGATGACACTAAACTATGCAGAGCTTTGGAAACTTCAAAATGGGCAGTAGAATGGCAGATGAGATTCAATGTAGATAAATGTAAGGTGATGCATTTGGGATTTAATAATCCCTGTGCCACCTACACCATAAATAACTCTGTGTTAAGTGCATCTGTAATGGAAAAAGATTTGGGGATTCTGGTAGATAACAGACTTAGCTATAGCAAACAATGCCAGGTAGCAACGGCTAGAGCTAGCAAGATATTGTCTTGTATAAAGAGGGGAATAGATTCAAGAGAGAAAAATATTATTCTGCCTCTTTACAAGGCACTGGTAAGGCCTCATTTGGAATATGCGGTGCAGTTTTGGAATCCTATATACAAAAGGGACATCTTGAAAATTGAGGCAGTTCAGAGAAGGGCAGCTAAATTAATAAGGAGAATGGAGGGGCTTGAATATGCAGGCAGATTAGACAAGTTAGGGCTGTTTACATTGGAGAAGCGACGTTTGCGTGGGGATATGATCACTTTATACAAATATATTAATGGGCCATACAGTGAACTCTCTGGTGCATTGTTCACTAATAGGTCATATCAGAGGACTCGTGGACATCCTTTAACGTTGGAAGAAAAGATGTTTCATCTTCAGGTTAGGAAAGGTTTCTTTACAGTGAGAACGGTACTTCACTCCTTGGGCATTCGGAATGAAGTGGCATCCTGGTTTCGATCCTATCTTTCTAAGCAAACTTACTCTGTATCTTATGCTAATAACCCACTACTGGCCCCACTGTGTAGTGTTAAAACATACTTGCCTTACATATCTGCTCCAAGTGGTTCTCCTGCGGTGCTTGTCCAAAGTTAAGAAAAGTGAGGAGTAGGAGCTGTCTGTGAGTTATCCGGTACCTGATTCCTCTCTGTCCTCTGAGAGGTTTCTTGCATGCTGCACCTCCTTATCTATCCCCTCTAGTGTCCCCAAATGTTCCCGCCTACATCCTGCACAGACCCCCCATTCGAACTGCTTCCTCTCGACTTAAACCTTTCTTTCTTGTGGCTCCCATCCTCTGGAATTCTGTTCCCCTCTCTCTACATCGAGGAAACCTTAATTAGCAGGTTTAAATCTAACCTTACATCCTACCTATCTGGTAACCAGCACAGCATATAATTGTTTTATTTGCACTGCATAAGTCTCACTCCTGCACCATTCCATTGAATCTGTATGTTATCCTCCAAGGTAGATTGTAAGTCCTATGGAGCAGGGACCTCCTTTCCACTTGTGGCAAGGCTCTAATGCTAATATATTTTCCCCCCTTTTTTGTATTTTGTTTTTGTACAGCGCTGCGTCCTCAAGTGGCGCTTTATAAATAAACTATATATATATAAATTATCTGATAAATACCCACAGTGGTAGTACTGAAAAATGCTGTATTCCCTTTATGTTCTACTCTCCACAAATGATTGCACTCAATGACGCGCTTTTTACAGGTTTTTTACTTGATATTTTGTATTATAACATTACACACTATTATAATTGCTCTATCAGGATATGAAAGGGTTTTGAGAGAGAGTAAAATTCTGTTAATTAAAACCCATGAATTTCCCTGCCCATGCCATATTTTGTCACCAGCAGAATCCTGAATCTTGATTGGTCTGTTTTTTATTTATTGCCAAGCTGTACAAATCTATTCTCTTAAAGGGGAAGTTCAGTGCAAATACATATGCTTTTCAGAAAAAAGAGCAGTATTTTTTCATCCCAATGACCTTAATCTGCCAATTCAGCATTTTGTCTGTGTATAAATAAATGCAACCGAAATACTGACTTCCTGTTTGCAGGACCCCTAGTAGAGACCGTTATGGTCTTGCTCTTGACCCAGTGCCTGGGTTGATTCAGTTGCTCAGTAGAGATCTGAGCGTCTTTGACCCATCCAACAGCCAATCAGTAGAAATCACTGTTAGGAACATTCCAAGCATGTGGTGCATCCTGGGTAGAAGAAGGACTGTTAGAACCTGAAATGTCAGCTCACTAATGTCAACAGCAGGGAACAGCAAAGGGTATGAAATCAACTGATTTTTTAAAATGGGAGAGAATGTGTAGAATAACTAAGAAGGGATTACACAAACTAACAATTTAACAAATATTGATCATTTCCACTGAACTGTCCCTTTAATATTGATAAGTGAGACTTGTGTCCTCCTGGACAGTAGCAGAAGAATATAAAGTGAATACTTACTGAATGACATTTAGTCATATTATGAGAAATCCCTTATCAAATGTAAACTGGAAATCCTTTTACTCATTTGCACACTGAGAACCGGATTAAAAGCAAGGCAAGCTAGGCAGTAGCCTAGGGCCCAGCAAGGGCCTGCACGGCCCAATCCCAGCCACAGCTTTAAGACCCAACATCCTAAAAACTTTGCAACTAATTAATACACATACAGGCAATAATTGTGGTTAATTAGTGCAAAACCCACACTAACCGATGTACTATTGGGTTAGCATTGGCTTTGAACTATTTTGTTGCTGACCCATGTAGTAAAGGCTTAGTTAAGATTAGTGCAACAAATTTGTGGGATCAGAGTCAGGTAATACGTAACTTTTTTATTACTACATCGGTCCTGTAATACCATAGGCAGCAGACAAGCATGGACCAGAAGACACTGCAGCTCTCAAACCCCGTCAACCAGTCCGCAAGAGTTCCCCATGGTGGATGTAAAGGAGATCAGAATTCTTCGGCGTGCTGGAAGCCCTTCACCGCAGCGGTTCAGCTCCCGCTCCCAATGTCAACTCTCAAAGCATAGCAGTGTTGGTGTCAGCTCCGTGTCCATGGAATCCACTCCACAAAGATAAGACCATATAATTTATTCATACAACTTTACACCATAAAATCCTTTTCCTTTCTTGATGAAGCCTTTAAAACGCGTCAGACTGTCTTGGTGTCACACGCTACGTGAAGTTGTTAGATGGTCCTAACTTTTTGGAGTGGAGCCAAGTCTTATGGTTTGTGAGTTTACTAAGCAGCTCTAACGACCCCTGAGTTTGACTGCCGTACAAATACTTACTGACATTAGTAAAGTGCACACTTATGTAACACAGTTGGTGAAAAGGGTTCTAGCTTCTTACCCCCCCCCCCCAGGAAAGATCACAGAGACGTATTATTTTTCTAATGAATAATGCATTTGTTTTGCAAACACAAACACATTTGATGTAGGTATGAGAAATAATGCAGCTCTATATATGCACAGGTTATAATAAGACTTTAGGTGCCCATACACATGCAACTTTGATCGCAAATTCACATCAGATTCTTAATTCACGTTGAAATCTGATTGTGAATTTGCCCAATGCAGGTATACACATTAACCATCGCTCACTATATATTTAATACAGATTGACCGTTCGTTGCCCGCATGCATAGCATCAATGTTATCAGCTCCCTATACTGTAGTACAGTTTTACATTCAATTTTACAGAAAGCCGCATGAGTAACTTGTACTGTTGTGAAGGGTTGTGAATAGGTTCAATTCAATTCTCACTATTGCATATTTAAATAGAAGGTGTGTAAAGTTTTAGATCCATTACAGGTACAGGTCTGGTAGCAGGGGGGCAGTTAAGGGCAGCCTATGGGCCACATGTTTCCACCGGGCCTTACTTTGCCCAGGTCTGCTGTAGTAGGCACAGTAGTAGGTTATTTAGTGATAACAATATATAGTAAAGATGCAATAAGAGGTGCAAAAAATTGCCTGTGCTATTAATCTGGGGGAACTAATTATGAAAATTAATAGCATGGGCAAAGGTTTTATTATTGTTATATTTGCCCCATAGGACATTGTATTGTTTTTGGACACTATATATTACTTTTTGAGATACTTGTGTGCTTTAGATAAAACAGCACTATGTGAAAACAATATTTATATCAACTTTCCTGGTTGAGCACTGAAAATCCTTTTAAACCGATGCAGTTTTAATTGGCTGAATCACCTCTAGCGATTTTATCACAGAAGAACAATGACTTGGTAGGGGGAAAAGCAACAAGATCAACAAATCTTCCAATACCAGCAAGCGAAAGGAAAGGTAAGACTGCAAATTGCTTTATAGTGCTAATAGTTAATTCCATTCTCTAGCCAGTTTTTACGCGTTTAAATCAATGTACAAAAGGTTGTATTGGAAGTGTAACACACATGGACTGCAGTGCTTGTCCTGATTAAAACATATTCTTGGAAACAGTGATACCGTGTCCCACATAAAAGATATTTTGTACAGTATAAAGCTGGAAAGTTCTTATTTTACAATTTCCCTGCAATGTTCAGAAAATCCCCCAGACATAGTGTTGGTTACAAAATGACCAGCTTGGGCGGGTTCCTGAAAGTCACAGGAACATTGGAAAGTAAGAGCAGCCAATTTAGCATTCGGCATCTGTGTATGTCCAGCATAGACTATTGGCTTTCCAAGGATTGTTCGGTTGCTCAAGGATTTATTGCACAATGTATGATTGGACCATCGTGATGTAAATAAGTAGTACATGTTATCTACTGTACTGAGAGTGAGAGGAATAAGTAATTAAATAAATTGGGTCAAATGAGGTCACTACCACTGATACCATATGACAACAAGTATACCAAGGCAGGTAGTTATTTAGAAATGTAATCTCAGCACTGTTATACACACACAACACTCCCAAACATCTCAGTAATCCCCAACCTCTAACGTGCAGCTTATATTTAGAGAATGACTTAGAGCAGTAATATTTCAATTGCTTCCTCCCAGCTTTTTCCTCCCTGTCTGGATAGTGTTTCATGGTTACAGAACTAAATCCCCCATCCCAAGGGTCATGTCTGCAGCAGGTAATGGTGTCAAGCCACACTGATCCCCCCTTCCTTCTTAAAACTCAATGCAATTACCAGGCATCCAAGATCTGCACTATAGAGTCCTCACGTGGACGTTCTGAGATGTTATTATTGCAATAAGGTACAATCCCCTTGTAGGTAACATTTACATTTAAAAGTTCAGTTTATTGAATTTTTTTGAACACATTACATTTAATGACCTGTTTACATAACATTGTTTAACTGTCATAATTTGAAGATCTGTGACCACATTAGATAATTGACAACATCTGTCTGTCTAAAGTGCATTGGGGCACCCTATGGCAAAGTGAACCCTCCTGATCCCTTTCTGATACTGGCAGAGCAATTGTTCGCATAGAGCAGTACAGGTTGGTTGTCAATGTGAGATGGCCGAACTCACTGAAATCGGCCATCTCACATCGCAAATCGCAAGCAGACCCAATAAAGTCAATGAAGGTATAAACAGCAATGGTAACTTACTGTAAATGACTCAAGGACCTGGGAAATGGTCTGGGGCACACGTATCAATAGCCAAAATAGTATTTTCTAAAATTTTCAAAATTTCTAGAAGTTTCGAATTTAAAAAAGCGAAAATTTTCAAAAACCGAAAAGTCAAAAATCTGCAAAGTCCGGGTTTTGGCGGATCCGTGAAATGCGCTTCAGAATCTTGTTTGGATTTGGGTCCATCTATAGTGACAAGCAGTCTGCATGGGGTTCGGGGGATCAATCCAATTTTGAGCAATTGCTAAGGTGTTCATAGCTTAGCACACATTCAGGTTTATGGTGATATATTGTGTATTTTATTAAAATGGAATTGGAAGGTATGAAACTTTTTGGCAATATTTATTAATATAACAGCGAAAGGAACAAACAAAAATTATGGGGCATATTTATAAAGCAGAATTACATTATTGTCTTTTTTAAAGGAACTGTACATTTAAAAAAATACTTTGCCTCATTTCAATCTATAAAGGAATACATGTAAAAAGCACTTACTCTAAAGTGTTTGTGTTGCTGCATGATTTCAATCTTTTACTTGTTTTGCTCAAGCTCAGTCTCCCAGCCCCTGCTAGACAATTCTGACTCTCTGTGAGGGCAAGCATGCTCAGTAATCCCTATGAGGCAGCATTTGGAGAGGGAATTTCCCATAATGCAGTTCACATACCAACTGTCACAATTCCAGCTACAACAAAACTATACATAACAGAAGGCTTTATGATACTAAGGCATTTGATTTACAGTTGAAATGTTTAAAACTTGGCAATTTACAAGATTGAATTTCCCAGTGTACACATCCTATATGCTAAATTACATCATTCTCTTCTTTTTGTTCCATTTTTCTGCAATATTATTGTCAAAAAATTTTTGACTCTGTAAAAAGATGTTAAATGGCTTTAATGGAAATTGAATTGGAAATTGTATGTATAATTTTGCATGAATATGTTAAATAAAAGTACTTGTAATTGTACTTAAAAAATATTCAAGGGTAAGCATGCTACAGTGAGAAAGTTTATATGCAACCTTGTGTTTCCTAAACACTGTATCAACCAGAACCTTTTATTTTATTTAGTAAATAGCAATCCTGCTGTATGGGCTGCTTATCTTGAAATGAATAGATAATTCAATAGCTCTTCCCACAACAGAAAATTAAATATATTGAAGTTATAATCTTTTCTTTAATTTAAAGCGGTTAATCTTTAGCCCTTTAGTAAGAGTGTCAGGTAACGTGCATGCTGCATGCCTAATGCTCAGTGTACACTGATAATGAGTATTTATCGGCAGCAAACTGACCCATTTCATGCTGGGTATATACCACAGCGTTAAAGATGCTGCCTAATGATGCTGGATATCATTCTAATGACTGTGAGCTTGCAATGCTATGTAATGATGCAGTGTGTATACTTGCAAAAGGTAATCTGTGTTACGACACAGGATATCTGCAGATATTAGATTATCACAGGAAATCTAACAGATAAACATCATTAATTATGTTATTCTTATTATTTGCCCTATGGAAGTCATCAACATCGATGAAGGGGGGGGGGGATTATTTCAATAAAATAAAGTAAAGCTGAACATACACTAGTTAGATGTTAAAGTAAAGCAGGACATACGCTAGTTACATTTTAAAGTAAAGCTGGCCATACACTAGTTAGATGTTAAAGTAAAGCTGGATATACACTAGTTAGATGTTAAAGTAAAGCTGGACATACATTAGTTAGATGTTAAAGTAAAGCTGGACATACACTAGTTAGATGTTAAAGTAAAGCTGGCCATACACTAGTTAGATGTTAAAGTAAAGCTGGACCATACAACGAGTTTAGATGTTAAAGTAAAGCGGCCATACATAGTTAGATGTTAAAGTAAAGCTGGCCATACCCTAGTAGATGTTTAAAGTAAAGCTGGCCACCACTAGTAGATGTTTAAAGTAAAGCTGGATATACACTAGTTAGATGTTAAAGTAAAGCTGCCATACATTAGTTGATGTTAAAGTAAGCTGGACTACACTATTAGATGTTAAAGTAAAGCGGGCCATACCTAATTTAGTATGTTAAAGTAAAGGGACTACCCTAGTTAGATTTAAATAAAGCTGGCCATACACTAGTTAGATGTAAAGTAAAGCTGGCCATACACTAGTCAGATGTTAAGTAAAGCTGGCCATAACACTTTTGAATGTTAAAGTAAAGCTGACCATACACTATTTAGATGTTAAAGTAAAGCTGGCCATACACTAGTTAGATGTTAAAGTAAAGCTGCCATACACAGTTTAGATGTTAATTAAGCTGGACATACACTAGTTAGATAATAAAGTAAAGCTGGCAATACACTAGTTAGATGTTAAAGTAAAGCTGGACATACACTAATTACATTTTAAAGTAAAGCTGGACATACACTAGTTAGATGTTAAAGTAAAGCTGACATACACTAGTTAGATGTTAAAGTAAAGCTGGCCATACACTAGTTAGATGTTAAAGTAAAGCTGGCCATACACTAGTTAGATGTTAAAGTAAAGCTGGCCATACACTAGTTAGATGTTTAAGTAAAGCTGGCCATACACTAGTTAATGTTAAGTAAAGCTGGCCATACACTATTAGATGTTAAAGTAAAGCGGAGATCAACTAGTTAGATGTTAAAGTAAAGCTGGAGATACACTAGTTAGATGTTAAGTAAAGCTGACATACACTAGTTAGATGTTAGTAAAGCTGGACATACACTAGTTGATGTTAAGTAAAGCTGGACATACACTAGTCAGATGTAAAGTAAAGCTGGACATACAGAGTTAGATGTTAAATTAAAGCTGGACATACACTTGTTAGATGTTAAAGTAAAGCTGGACATACACTAGTTAATGTTAAAGTAAGCTGCCATACACTATTAATGTTAAGTAAAGCTGGCCATACACTAGTTAGATGTTAAAGTAAAGCTGGATCTACACTAGTTAGATGTTAAAGTAAGCTGGCCATACACTATTAGGTTAAGTAAAGCTGTATAACACTAGTTAGATGTTAAAGTAAGCTGGCATACACTAGTTAGATTTAAAGTAAGAGACAAATGGCCATACACTAGTTAGATGTTAAAGTAAGCTGACATACACTAGTTTAGATTTTAAAGTAAAGCTGGACATACACTAGTAGATTTAAAGTAAAGCTGGACATACACTAGTTAGATGTTAAAGTAAAGCTGGACATACATATTTACATGTTAAAGTAACTGGCCATACACTAGTTAGATGTTAAAGTAAAGCTGGCCATACACTGTTGATGTTAAAGTAAGCTGATATACACTAGTTAGATGTAAAGTAAAGCTGCCATACACTAGTTAGATGTTAAAGTAAAGCTGGATATCACTAGTTAGATGTTAAAGTAAAGCTGGCCATACACTAGTTAGATGTTAAAGTAAAGCTGGACATACACTAGTTAGATGTTAAAGATAAAGCTGGCATCACTAGTTAGATTTTAAAGTAAAGTTGACATCCAC
This sequence comes from Hymenochirus boettgeri, assembly GCA_019447015.1. Taxonomy (NCBI): domain Eukaryota; kingdom Metazoa; phylum Chordata; class Amphibia; order Anura; family Pipidae; genus Hymenochirus; species Hymenochirus boettgeri. The sequence goes on from CM033472.1 coordinate 237,206,025, forward strand.
TAGTTAGATGTTAAAGTAAAGCTGGACATACACTAGTTAGATGTTAAGTAAAGCTGGCCATACGCTAGTTAGTTTTAAGTAAAGCTGGACATACACTAGTAGATGTTAAAGTAACTGGACATACACTAGTTACATGTTAAAGTAAAGCTGGACATACACTAGTTACATGTTAAAGTAAGCTGGCCATCACTAGTTAGATGTTAAAGTAAAGCTGGACATACACTAGTTAGATGTTAAAGTAAAGCTGACATACACTAGTTAGATGTTAAAGTAAAGCTGGCATACACTATTAATGTTAAAGTAAAGCTGGACTACACTAGATACATGTTAAAGTAAAGCTGGCCATACACTAGTTAGATGTTAAAGTAAAGCTGGACATACACTAGTTAGATGTTAAAGTAAAGCTGGCCATACACTAGTTACATGTTAAAGTAAGCTGGCCTAACTATAGATGTTTAAGTAAGCTGGCCATACACTAGTTAGATGTTTAAGTAAAGCGGCCATACACAGTTAGATGTTAAAGTAAAGCTGGCCATACACTAGTTAGATGTTAAGTAAACCTGGACGACACTAGTTAAGATTTTAAAGTAAAGCTTGGATTACACTAGTTAGATGTTAAAGTAAAGCTGGACGTACACTAGTTAGATGTTAAAGTAAAGCTGACATACACTAGTTAGATGTTAAAGTAAAGCTGGACATACACTAGTTGATGTTAAAGTAAAGCTGGACATACACTAGAATCATGTTAATGTAAAGCTGGCCTACACTAGTTAGATGTTAAAGTAAAGCTGGACATACACTAGTTAGATTTTAAAGTAAAGGCCCATACACTAGTTACATGTTAAAGTAAGCTGGCCATACAGTTGAGTTTAGTAAAGCTGGCCATACACTAGTTAGATGTTTAAGTAAGGCTGGCCATACACTAGTTAGATGTTAAAGTAAAGCTGCCATACACTAGTTATATGTTAAAGTAAAGCTGGACGTACACTAGTTAATTTTAAAGTAAAGCTTGACTACACTAGTTAGATGTTAAAGTAAAGCTGGACATACACAGTTAGAGGTTTAAAGTAAAGCTGGACATACACTAGTTAGATGTTAAAGTAAGCTGGCCATACATAGTTAGATGTTAAGTAAAGCTGACATACACTAGTTAGATGTTAAAGTAAAGCGGACATACACTAGTTAGATGTAAGTAAAGCTGGCAATACACTGTTAGATGTTAAAGTAGCTGGAATACATCACTGTTAGATGTTAAAGTAGCTGGCCATACACTAGTTGGATGTTAAAGTAAAGCTGGACATACACTAGTTAGATGTTAAAGTAAAGCCGGACATACACTAGTTAGATGTTAAAGTAAAGCTGGACATACACTAGTTAGATTTTAAAGTAAAGCTTGACATACACTAGTTAGATGTTAAAGTAAAGCTGGACATACACTAGTTAGATGTTAAAGTAAAGCTGGACATACACTAGATACATGTTAAAGTAAAGCTGGCCATACACTAGTTAGATGTTAAAGTAAAGCTGGACATACACTAGTTAGATGTTAAAGTAAAGCTGGCCATACACTAGTTACATGTTAAAGTAAAGCTGGCCATACACTAGTTAGATGTTTAAGTAAAGCTGGCCATACACTAGTTAGATGTTAAAGTAAAGCTGGCCATACACTAGTTAGATGTTAAAGTAAAGCTGGACGTACACTAGTTAGATTTTAAAGTAAAGCTTGACGTACACTAGTTAGATGTTAAAGTAAAGCTGGACATACACTAGTTAGATGTTAAAGTAAAGCTGGACATACACTAGTTAGATGTTAAAGTAAAGCTGGCCATACACTAGTTAGATGTTAAAGTAAGCTGGACATCACTAGTTAGTTTAAAGTAAACGGACTACACAGTTAGATGTTAAAGTAAAGCTGGCAATACACTAGTTAGATGTTAAAGTAAAGCTGGACATACACTAGTTAGATGTTAAAGTGAAGCTGGACATACACTAGTTAGATGTTAAAGTAAAGCTGGCCATACACTAGTTAGATGTTAAAGGCTATGTCCACCCCTAAATAAAATTTTAATATCATGCTCCCCATGTCCCCAGCCCCCAACCGCATGTGTTTTTTTTTAAAAAGCCCCCCAAACTCTTACTTACCTCCCCTCGATCCTCCGCCGCACGTGCCGGCCCTCTGCTTGCGAGAATGCAAGCAGAGGGGCGGGACCGGCAGTCGCGTCTGTGATTGGCGGAGCGAGCCAATCGCGGCCGGCTGCCGGTCATTCAGTGCAGCGGAGGAAAGCGGAGTAATAAGAGTTTGGGGAGCTTTTTAAAAAAAAAAAACATGGGTTGGGGCTGGGGGACATGGGGGAGCACAATATTAAGGGGGATTTGTGCTAGGGGAGGGATAGTAGAACGGGAGGGAGAGGGAGGGGAGGGAGGGGGAGAAGGGCTGCAGCACGCATGGCAGGAATCTCCGCGAGGCCAGGTAGCAGGCATTGTCCTATATGGACCTCTAGCCTCCTGGTGGCAGTTTTTGGAACTTTGGGGGGGGACTACAGGAGAACCAGATGGAGTTGGGATGTGAGGTAAGGTTAAACTACACTACATGGTGGGCCAGTAGTTGGGGGGATTATAGTTTTGGGGGGGACATGCCCTTTAAATTAAAGCTGGACATACACTAGTTAGATGTTAAAGTAAAGCTGGACATACACTAGTTAGATGTTAAAGTAAAGCTGACTACACTAATTACATGTTAAAGTAAAGCTGGCCATACACTAGTTAGTGTTAAAGTAAAGCTGGACATACACTAGTTAGTTTAACGTAAAGCTGGCCATACACTAGTTAGATGTTAAGATAAAGCTGGCCTATACCTAGTTAGATGTTAAGTAAAGCTGGACATACACTAATTAATGTTAAAGTGACTGGACTACACTAGTTAGATGTTAAAGTAAAGCTGGCCATACACTAGTTAGATGTTAAAGTAAAGCTGGCCATACACTAGTTAGATGTTAAAGTAAAGCTGGACATACACAAGTCAGATGTTAAAGTAAAGCTGGCCACACACTAGTTAGATGTTAAAGTAAAGCTGGACATACACTAGTTAGATGTTAAAGTAAAGCTGGACATACACTAGTTAGATGTTAAAGTAAAGCTGGACATACACTAGTTAGATGTTAAAGTAAAGCTGGCCATACACTAGTTAGATGTTAAGTAAAGCTGGACATACACTAGTTAGATGTTAAAGTAAAGCTGGAGATCACTAGTTAGATGTTAAAGAAAAGCTGGACATACACTAGTTAGATTTAAAGTAAGCGGACATACACTAGTCAGATTTAAGTAAAGCTGGACATACACTAGTTAGATGTTAAAGTAAAGCTGGACATACCTAGTTTAGATGTTAAAGTAAAGCTGGACTACACTAGTTAGATGTTAAAGTAAAGCTGGCCATACACTAGTTACATGTTAAAGTAAAGCTGGACATACACTAGTTAGATGTTAAAGTAAGCTGGACATAACACTAGTTAGATGTTAATAAAGCTGGACATACACTAGTTAGATGTTAAAGTAAAGCTGGACATACACTAGTTAGATGTTAAAGTAAAGCTGGCCATACACTAGTTAGATGTTAAAGTAAAGCTGGCCATACACTAGTTAGATGTTAAAGTAAAGCTGGACATACATATAGTTAGATGTTAAAGTAAAGCTTGACGTACACTAGTTAGATGTTAAAGTAAAGCTGGACATACACTAGTTAGATGTTAAAGTAAAGCTGGACATACACTAGTTAGATGTTAAAGTAAAGCTGGACTACACTGTTAGATGTTAAAGTAAAGCTGGCATACACTAGTTAGATGTTAAAGTAAAGCTGGACATACACTAGTTAGATGTTAAGTATAAGCTGGACATACACTAGTTAGGTTAAAGTAAAGCTGGCATACACTAGTTAGATGTTAAAGTAAGCTGGACATACACTAGTTAGATGTTAAAGTAAAGCTGGACATACACTAGTTAGATGTTAAAGTAAGCTGACATACACTAGTTAGATGTTAAAGTAAAGCTGATACACTAGTTAATGTTAAAGTAAAGCTGGCCATACACTAGTTAGATGTTAAAGTAAAGCTGGACAGCACTAGTTAGATGTTAAGTAAAGCTGGCACAACACAGTTGATGTTAAAAAGCTGGACAGCACTAGTTAGATGTTAAAGTAAAGCTGGACATGCACTAGTTAGATGTTAAGTAAAGCTGGACATGCACTAGTTAGATGTTAAGTAAAGCTGGACATGCACTAGTTAGATGTTAAAGTAAAGCTGGACATGCACTAGTTAGATGTTAAAGTAAAGCTGGACATGCACTAGTTAGATGTTAAAGTAAAGCTGGACATGCACTAGTTAGATGTTAAAGTAAAGCTGGACATGCACTAGTTAGATGTTAAAGTAAAGCTGGACATACACTTATTTGTTCTTACTCTGAAATAATCATCTGAAAAATGTAATAGTAGAAAATTGAAAATTAGATTGAAAAAAATGTGGTGAAAAAAATCTAAAATTGGGACCGAACATGGGGGGTGTGGCCAGCTAACCTGGAGAGAGGACGCATGGACTGAGAGCTCCCTCGTAGCTACCAGGAATCCAGCTACTCACAGCAACTTAAACGGGACTTGAACACCCTAAAAACCTCAACAAATTCAGCCAAAGATGGGCAAAAACAAAAACGCTAGCGCCAAGCAAACAACAACTAAAAAACTTACCCAATTCTTCCCAGGCAACACGGACCCGCGAGGCGCGATCCAAGATGGCGGCGCCCATGGAACCTACACGGAGGAGAACAAGGAGAAAAAGTAAGGAAACAAAAATATTCATTAAACTCCAACAATACAGTCATAGACTCTGACACAGAACCAAAAACAGACATGAACTTACCGTACACAGACCCAGATGAGGACTCTGGAGATGCAGATCTCCCCTCTGCCCAAAGTAACACCACAGCATCACAGAGATCCCCAAAAACACATCCCCAGAGAGAACCTGTGAAAAGTTATAGAAAAGGAGAATTAGAGGGAGAGGAAGATAACAATATAATAGAAATTGTACAGGATCAGAATTCATTGCATAACTTCCCTACTACAGACACACCAGTGTCAGAGAATATACTGAAAGAAATGCTGATTTCTCAACACAAAGCTTTCAAACTGGATGTGTCAGAAATGGTTAAAACGATCCAAAAAGATATAATAGAAATAGCAGAAAGAACCAACCACATAGAAAATAAAATGGCAGAATTCACAACCTCATTTAATGAACTGGCAGACGCCCACAATAATCTAGATGAGACAGTAAATGCACTTCAAAATAAAGTTACTGACCTAGAGGACAGGTCAAAAAGAAATAACATTAAAATCAGAGGAATACCCGAAAATATCCTAAACTCTGAATTAGACCAGTACCTAGAAGATCTACTGGATACATTACTGCCAGACATACCTAAAATTGAACAAACACTGGACAGAACTCATAGACTGTTTAAACCAAAAAGTGCCCCGCAGACAGCACCCAGAGACGTGATAACAAGATTCCTATTTTTCCGAACCAAAGAACAACTAATGTCAATTTCAAGGAACAGAACCAACACACCAGGCAAATACGCTCACCTGCAGTTCTTCGCAGATATATCACCCCAAACAATGCAAGCAAGAAAGACCTTCCAGGAAGCTGCAGAAATCCTTAGACATAACTCAATAAAATATAAATGGGGATTCCCGGCTCGTATAATAGCAACTAAAGATGGTAAAACATACACATTCAATACACCAAAACAAGCCATTCAACAAGCTCAAGAATGGAAGCTATCCATTCCCAACTCCCTCATATACCAGATGAAGGATCTACACAAAAAGGGAAAAATCCAGTAAGAATGGAACCATACATAAAAACTTATCTAGAACTTTCCGAATCACCCCTCAGATAAGTTTAACACTCTATTGACTTGTGTTTTATGTCTGTGAGAATAAACTTGCAGGTGAAAACCAGATGATGATCCGGAAATCCAGGTGGGGTTGCTGATATGGAGTGCTACAACACAGTCCACTACAAGAGTTTAATGGTTATTTGTTTTAATAGTTAACCGTTTTCCTTTTTCTTTGACTAAAGGAACTAAAGAATATTGAACAAAATTATACAACATTTATATATGTGAGACTAAGTGTAAATGTGACAACTGATCAATGTTTTGGCGTTTTAGCCGCTGCCACATGTGGCACAATATAACTCAATATAAAATAAAATACAGAGTTATCTTAGCACCTAAAGTACTTAAAACTAAATGTATATATGATTACATACTGGTGTTAAGATACAACAGTTTGATATAATATCAGCTCACAAAACAATTCAATGTAGAAACATATAGAAATAAGAAACCATAGAAACGCCTCAATGCTTGCTTAATTAATATATAAAACTAAACCATATCTGTATGGGATTCAGTTACGAAGCCAGAATTCCTAAGATAAGCTCAGCACAAAAAAAAAAAACTAATCTGGATACCCAACCAATAAGATTTGGGGCCTACAAAGCTGACTGAATTTGGTCATAACTGACAACACCTGAAAGATGACCCGTTTATAAAACATATAATCCAGGTGGCAAGAAGCCCCTCAAAACTAGATATCTTGTGATGACTAGAGATTACTTATTTGCCCTTAGAGGCTGCCTTTTAATGATGTTGTTCACACTGTTTATGTGGTTACCAATTATTTCGATTATTTTGACTACTTTCTTTATTATTTCGTTTAATATTAATGTTGTGCTAAGTAAATGTAATATCTGTGTTGCGTTCCAGTCGCCAAACCTCCACACTATCTCCAGTTATGCTATGGACGAACCCTCGTCTCCTAAAACACCCTCTAGCGTTGGGAAAACTAAACCAAACATACACTCCAAAACAAAATCTCCCACACCCAAAACTAAAATACATGCCAAGACACCACTACCTAATTCTACTCCAATGATCCCTTTTAAACAACTCTACAACAAAAAACAAAACTATACTAATGGTGATTAAAATACAATCCTATAATGTTAGAGGTCTCAACTCACCTCAAAAGAGATATACCCTTTGGAAAGAACTCACAAGCAATAAAATAGATATAGCTTGTATCCAAGAAACCCATCTTAAGAAAACATCTAATCATCTATTCAAGCACAAAACATACAACAATATCTTTCACTCCTCACTAGACAAGAAAAAAAGAGGAGTTACCATCGCAATAAACAACTCAGTAGCTTTTAAACTCTACGATGCCAAAATTGATACCCAAGGCAGATACATAATTCTTCACTGCTCTATAAACAACCAGAACCTAGTGATAGCTAACCTATATGCTCCTAATCAAAAACAAATCAAATTTATAAGGAAAACCATCCATAAAGTTAAAGAATACCACCAAAAAAACACCATACTATGTGGAGACTTCAATCAACTGTTGGACACACAACTAGACTCCTCCAACCCTAACACAAAGAGAAACAACGCATTCTCCAATCTCTTAAAATCAGAAGATCTATTCGACGCATGGAGAACAACGCACCCAACAGAGAAAGACTACACTTACTTCTCCCAATCCTACAACACATACTCCAGACTAGATTACATACTAGTAGATAAATGGACCCTTCAAAAACTTCCAAATTCAAAGATACTCCCTATTACATGGTCAGACCATGCACCAATAACAATCCACTTAACAGAAAGATTCAACCTGAACCAACAAAAACCTTGGAGACTAAATCCAACCCTACTAGCATCAGAAATAGCCCAAAATAAAATACAAAAAGCAATAATTGAATACTTTGAAATAAACGACTCGCCAGAAATAGACCCCTTTACACTGTGGAACGCCCACAAGGCAGTGGTGCAAGGCATATGCATTCAACAGGCATCTCAAATAAATAAAAACAGAAAACAGAAGAAAATGATATTACTACAGAAAATAGCCATACTTGAAAAAGAAAACAAACAAAAACCTACGCAACAAATAAAACTACAACTGAAAGAAACAAAAGATAAACTTCACTCTTTAAATCTCTATGACTACGAAAAAATGCTTAGAAGAATGAAAGCCACATACTACGCCCAAGGAGGCAGAGCAAACAGAAATCTGGCTAATAGAATTCAAAACAAGATAACCAAAACTAAAATTTCATTTATCACAGAAAACAACAAAAAAGTAATTAACCCTCAAGAAATAGCCAACCAATTTAGCCTATTCTACTCCAAACTATACAACCTTGCAGAAAATGGAGAAGTAAATAAACCCAACAAAGAAACAATAGAAACATTCATTAACTCAATAAAACTACCCTCAACCACATCTGAACAAAAAGAGTACCTAGATAAGCCAATCTCCCAAGAAGAAATAATCAAAGCTATCAAAACATCCAAACTTAATAAATCCCCAGGAGAAGACGGATTCACAAATGAATATTATAAAACTTACCTTCCAAACCTAACTCCACATATGCAAAAGATGTTCAATAAAGCTATAGAAAACCAGACGTTCCCTAAAGAGATGCTCAAAGCGATAATAATCCCAATCCCAAAACAAGAGAAAGACCCGACAATTCTTGCAAACTACAGGCCAATCTCTCTCCTAAATAATGATCTCAAAATATATTCAAAAATACTTGCTGAAAGACTTAAAAATATACTCCCACATCTTATCCACCTGGACCAAGTTGGATTCATTAAAAATAGGCAATCAACGGACAACACAAGGAGAATTATAAACCTAATTGACTGGGCCAGCCATAACAACATTTCATCCTTATTTATAACTTTAGATGCCGAAAAAGCTTTTGACCGTCTCAATTGGGAATATCTAAACTCCGTTCTAGAAAAATTCGAAATACAAAACAACTTTAAAAGAGCAATAATGGCCCTCTATACCAACCCTTCAGCAACAGTATTCATTTCTAATATGCTATCAAACCCTTTCAACATCTCCAACGGAACCAGACAGGGCTGCCCTCTCTCCCCTTTAATCTTCGCTTTGGCAATGGAACCCCTGGCGCAAAAAATACGAGAAGAACCAAATATATCAGGAATCCAAATCAAATCCACTTCCCATAAAATAGCACTCTTCGCAGATGACATCATACTGATTGTAACAAAACCAATTATATCACTAATTCATATCCAAAAACTTATACACCAATTCGGCCTAATGTCATACTACAAAATTAACGAGAAAAAATCACAAGTCATGGAAACTAACATATCTGGAACTTAAAAATTTTCCTATTAGCAAATACAAGTTCAAATGGGACTCAATGAAATAACCTACCTAGGCATCAAACTATCAACTAACCTTGGAAACCTACTCCAATCAAATCTCATCCCGCTCATAGAAAAACTGGAACCCAAACAAAAAATGGAAAACCATAATGCTCTCACTTATGGACAGAATAATGGCAACTAAAATGATAATCCTTCCCCAAATCTTTAGATCAATACCAATAAACATCCCAGAACCATACTTCTCAAGAGCCCAAAAGAACATAACCCAATTCATCTGGAACCAAAACAAAGCAAGAATCAATAACCAAATCATGGGCAAAAATCGTAAAACAGGAGGACTAGCAATACCAATACTGAAAGAATACTATCAAGCAACAATCCTCGACCAAATAAGATATTGGTGGAAAACTAACACAAATAAAAATCTATGGTGTGAAATTTGAAGAAAAAATGTGTCATCCCATGAAACTAAATCAAATCATGGGAGCAACCCTACTTGGAGACATACAAACAAGATACCCTTATACCCTACCCCAAACATCTATCAACATATGGAAAAATATTAATAAAAAACATGATATTCTGGCTCCTCTATATGATCATATACCCATCAAAAGTCTAGAACTCCTAATCCCAGACTTAAATATCCAATGGGAACAAAACCAGCTGATAACAATAGACCAACTATACTATCAGGACGACATAATCCCATTCCAACAACTACAAAACAAATATCACATAAACCCCAATGACTTCTTCAAGCACATCCAAATAATATCCTTTCTCAAAACCTCTAAAAACAAGTGGAAAACATCTAATGAAACAACAGAGATTCAATTTCTAGCCCCTATAACCCCATCCAAAGGAATCACAACCTTCTACACCTTGATCAACTACAAAAACACATTCATTAAACTTAAACCACATATAAAATGGGAAGAAGAACTCGGGAAAATCTTCACTGAGCAACAATGGTCAGAATCAGCAAACATACCCTTCAAGCTATCGAAGTGCTCACAACACTGGGAAAACGCAAAGAAAATTTCTCTGAGATACTATAGAACACCTGCAACAATAGCAAAATGGAACCCCAACTACTCACCAATATGTTGGAGATGCGGAGAATCCCGGGGTACGTTATCCCATATATTCTGGACCTGCAGGAAAATAAGGAGAATATGGTATAAAACCCAACACATACTATCCTCGATACTACAAAAGAAAATTATACTTACCGCAGAACTGGCCCTGCTACTCATAGACTTACAACAATTCCCCCCAAACCAAAAAACCATTATCTTCCACACCATAATAATTATCCTCCAATTTATTACAAGACACTGGCTGACCACTAAAATACCCAATATCTCACTGATACTAAGAAACCTAAATATAAATATGCAATATGAGAAACAATACGCCATATCCCAACTTAATTTCCATAAATTTTATAAGAAATGGGAATACTGGTACACCGATAATAGATCTCTACTTTAATGAATAAGATATAAATAAAAGGAGGTCGTATGGTGTTGAGATACAATACATACCCTGGTGACTGGAATCGAACACAATCTAAGCTACGAACGCACCCTGACTTAAAGATATTTTGTGTATATATTATTATTATTGTTTATATATTACTACTTTATTCTATTATTTCATTTTAAGTTCAATATTATATTATTTTACTATTAAAGCTAATAAGCTTAACGTGATATTGTTAGATATATATATGTTGAATACAATCTACATACAGCTATGTATAAGAGAATTTGTATGAAAAATTTTCAATAAAAACTGATTGATAAAAAAAAAATTGGGACCGAACATTAAAAAATTACCATTCAAAATTTGAAAAATTCTTATTCAGTCTGGTTTGAAATTTTAATAGGTTCCACAGATCCCCCATCAGAATGTTACTGCCCAGTTTCATTTATCTCTTCTAGCAAGCCGTGTCCTTGCATAACAAGGGGGAAATGCAATAAAAATAAGTTTTGCATTACTATGTAGCAGAAAGCTTAAAGGGCATCTATACCGAAAAATAGGTTATTTTAAATTGACCATAACTGGAAACTATTATTCTTCCCAACCACCACTGTATAATTTTTTTGTTGATCTGCCCCCTATTTCTTTAGATACCCAATCTAAAACTTCTTATATTTCAGCTGTCAATCAAGTTCCTTGCTCTCAAAAATTATTCTTCTGTGAGTAGTTTTACTGTAGCTGGAATGGTGACAGAGTTTTGACAGTTGGAATGCTGTATGCTGTGTGCAGGCTTGACAGTTGGTTTGTGGGAAATAAAATCAGGTCGGATGGAAGTGGGAGTGGTTAAAAGAGGGAGGGGGGATACTGCTCCTAAACAAAATGTGTGCAGGTTTGAAGGCATGCAGCAACACACACAGATCAGAGTCTATTGTATTGGGGCATAAAACCTATGCAACGAGTGCTCCTTACCATACTCACTCTTAAAATAACAGTCACACCGTCACACATTGATTACTACATTGTGTAAGGAGCCATATATTGTATATCATTGCCTTGACAAAGTGGTTATAATATGCCATTCATTATAGTCTCATGGAAACGTTTGCCTAGAAATATTTAGGGAATGTTTACAACCATGCCATTCTATTGACTATATTCCAATGTACTGTTTCCTTAAAGGGCATGTCCCCCCTTAAAGGGCATGTCAATTATCTGCCCACAACCCCAACTGCTAATTTTAACACTTTATTACACACATTTGTAACCAGATATTTAATGATAATTTCTACTCCTTACTGGCAAAGGCCTCCTCCCTTTGATCAGGTAACAGACAATTGACCATTTTTTTGTTTTAAGGGTGGACATGCGCTTTAAAAAGGCGAAACAGTTTAAATACCATGTCGGTCATTCACAGAGAGTTCTAAACGCTAGTGATCCAGGAAGATCCCCACTGTAAGATCCAGGTAAATCTTCCCAAAAGACCAACAGTGCCCAAGACTAGAAACGTTCCTGTTAGTTAAACAACTAATCAAAGGAACATTTTTCCAAACTGTATCATATCTCACACCGAAACTTTCATTCAAATATTACAAATGGCCAGGCACATGGTTTTAATAAAAATAGAGAAAGTAATGAAGGGAACAGTGTTGTCTGCCTGTCTATTTATCAGTCTGTTTGTCTGTCTGTCTATTAATCATCAGTCTGTTTGTCTGTCTGTCTATTAATCCATCCATTATCTGTCTTTCTGCCTTTCTATTTATCAGTCTGTTTGTCTGCCTGTCTATTTATCAGTCTGTTTGTCTGTCTGTCTATTAATCGCGGACTGAACACCCTAAAAACCTCAACAAATTCAGCCAAGATGGGCAAAAAACAAAAAGCTAGCGCCAAGCAAACAACAACTAAAAAACTTACCCAATTCTTCCCAGGCAACACGGACCCGCGAGGCGCGATCCAAGATGGCGGCGCCCATGGAACCTACCGGAGGAGAACAAGGAGAAAAAGTAAGGGAAACAAAAAATATTCATAAACTCCAACAATACAGTCATAGACTCTGACACAGAACCAAAACAGACATGAACTTACCGTACACAGACCCAGATGAGGACTCTGGAGATGCAGATCTCCCCTCTGCCCAAAGTAACAGCACAGCATCACAGGATCCCCAAAAACACATCCCAGAGAGAACCTGTGAAAAGATATAGAAAAGGAGAATTAGAGGGAGAGGAAGATAACAATATAATAGAAATTGTACAGGATCAGAATTCATTGCATAACTTCCCACTACAGACACACCAGTGTCAGAGATATACTGAAAGAAATGCTGATTTCTCAACACAAAAGCTTTCAAAATGGATGTGTCAGAAATGGTTAAAACGATCCAAAAGATATAATAGAAATAGCAGAAGAAACAACCACATAGAAAATAAAATGGCAGAATCACAACCTCATTTAATGAACTGGCAGACGCCCACAATAATCTAGATGAGACAGTAATGCACTTCAAAATAAAGTTACTGACCTAGAGGACAGGTCAAAAAGAAATAACATTTAAATCAGAGGAAATACCCGAAAATATCCTAAACTCTGAATTAGACAGTACTAGAAGATCTACTGGATACATACTGCCAGACATACCTAAAATTGAACAAACACTGGACAGAACTCATGAGATGTTTAAACCAAAAAGGGCCCGCAGACAGCACCCCGAGACGTGATAACAAGATTCCTATTTTTCCGAACCAAAGAACAACTAATGTCAATTCAAGGAACCGAACCAACATACCAGGCAAATACGCTCACCTGCAGTTTCTGCAGATATATCACCCCAAACAATGCAAGCAAGAAAGACCTTCCAGGAAGCTGCAGAAATCCTTAGACATAACCAATAAATATAAATGGGGATTCCGGCTCGTAAATAGCAACTAAAGATGGTAAAACATAAACATTCAATACACCAAACAAGCCATTCAACAAGTCAAGAATGGAAGCTATCCATTCCCAACTCCCTCATATACCAGATGAAGATCTACACCAAAAAGGGAAAAATCCAGTAAGAATGGAACCATACATAAAAACTTATCTAGAACTTTCCGAATCACCCCTCAGATAAGTTTAACACTCTATTGACTTGTGTTTTATGTCTGTGAGAATAAACTTGCAGGTGAAAACCAGATGATGATCCGGAAATCCAGGTGGGGTTGCTGATATGGAGTGCTACAACACAGTCCACTACAAAGAGTTTAATGGTTATTTGTTTTAATAGTTAACCGTTTCCTTTTTCTTGACTAAAGGAACTAAAGAAATTGAACAAAAATTATACAACATTTATATATGTGAGACTAAGTGTAAATGTGACAACTGATCAAGTTTTGGCGTTTTTAGCCGCTGCCACATGTGGCACAATATAACTCAATATAAAAAAATACAGAGTTATCTTAGCACTAAAGTACTTAAAACTAAATGATATATGATTACATAATGGGTGTTAAGATACAACAGTTTGATTATATATCAGCTCACAAAACAATTCAATGTAGAACATATAGAAATAAGAAACCATGAAACGCCTCAATGCTTGCTTAATTAAATATAAAAACTAAACCAATCTGTATGGGATTCAGTTACGAAGCCAGATTCCTAAGATAAGCTCATCACACAAAAAAAAAAAACTAATTGGATCCCAACCCATAAGATTGGGGCCTACAAAGCTGACTGAATTTGGTCATAACTGACAACACTGAAAGATGACCCGTTTATAAAACATATAATCCAGGTGCAAGAAGCCCCCTCAAAACTAGATATCTGTGATGACTAGAGAATTACTTATTTGCCCTAGAGGCTGCCTTTAATGATGTTGTTCACACTGGTATGTGGTTACCAATTATTCGATTATTTTGACTACTTTCTTATTATTTCGTTAATATTAATGTTGTTGTGTAGTAAAAGTAATATCTGTGTTGCGTTCCAGTCGCCAAACATCCACACTATCTCCAGTTATGCTATGACGAACCCTCGGCTCCTAAAAACACACTCTAGCGTTGGGAAAACTAAACCAAACATACACTCCAAACAAAATCTCCCACACCCAAAACTAAAACATGCCAAGACACCACTACCTAATCTACTCCATGATCCTTTTAAACAACTCTACAACAAAAAACAAAACTATACTAATGGTATAAAATACAATCCTATAATGTTAGAGGTCTCAACTCACCTCAAAAGAGATATACCCTTTGGAAAGAACTCACACAAGCAATAAAAATAGATATAGCTTGTGTATCCAAGAAACCCATCTTAAGGAAACATCTAATCACTATTCAAGCACAAAACATACAACAATATCTTTCACTCCTCACTAGACAAGAAAAAAAGAGGAGTTACCATCGCAATAAACAACTCAGTAGCTTTTAAAATCTTACGATGCCAAAATTGATACCCAAGGCAGACATAATTCTCACATGCTCTATAAACAACCAGACCATAGTGATTAGCTAACCTATATGCTCCTAATCAAAAACAAAATCAAATTTAAGGAAAACCATCCATAAAGTTAAAGAATACCACCAAAAAAAACACCATACTATGTGGGACTTCAATCAACTGTTGGACACACAACTAGACTCCTCCAACCCTAACACAAAGAGAAACAACGCATTCTCCAATCTCTTAAAATCAGAAGATCTATTCGACGCATGGAGAACAACGCACCCAACAGAGAAAGACTACACTACTTCTCCCAATCCTACAACACATACTCCAGACTAGATACAACTAGTAGATAAATGGACCTTCAAAAACTTCAAATTCAAAGATACTCCTATTACATTGTCAGCCATGCACCAATAACAATCCACTTAACAGAAAGATTCAACCTGAACCAACCAAAAACCTTGGAGACAAATCCAACCCTACTAGCATCAGAAATAGCCCCAAAATAAAATACAAAAGCAATAATTGAATACTTTGAAATAAACGACTCGCCAGAAATAGACCCCTTTACACTGTGAACGCCACAAGGCAGTGGTGCAGGCATTATGCATTCAACAGGCATCTCAAATAAATAAAAACAGAAACAGAAGAAAAGATATTACTACAGAAAAATAGCCATACTTAAAAAGAAAAACAAGAAAACAAACAAAAACCTACGCAACAAAATAAAACACAATGAAAGAAACAAAAGATAAAACTTCATCTTTAAATCTCTATGACTACGAAAAAATGATTAGAAGAATGAAAGGCCACATACTACGCCCAAGGAGGAGAGCAAACAGAAATCTGGCTAATAGAATTCAAAACAAGATAACCAAAAAACTAAAATTCATTTATCACAGAAACAACAAAAAGTAATTAAACCCTCAAGAAATAGCCAACCAATTTAGCTCCTATTCTACTCCAAACTATACAACCTTGCAGAAAATGGAGAAGTAAATAAACCCAACAAAGAAACAATAGAAACATTCATTAACTCAATAAAAAACTACCCTCAACCACATCTGAAAAAAAGAGTACCTAGTAATAAGCCAATCTCCCAAGAAAGAATAATCAAAGCTATCAAAACATCCAAACTTAATAAATCCCCAGGAGAAGACGGATTCACAAATGAATATTATAAAAAATTACCTTCCAAACCTAACTCCACATTTGCAAAAGATGTTCAATTAAGCTATAGAAAAACCAGACGTTCCCTAAAGAGATGCTCAAAGCGATAATAATCCCAATCCCAAAACAAGAGAAAGACCCGACATTCTTGCAAACTACAGGCCAATCTCTCTCCTAAATAAGATCTCAAAATATATTCAAAAATACTTGCTGAAAGTTAAAAATATACTCCCACATCTTATCCACCTGGACCAAGTTGGATTCATTAAAATAGGCAATCAAAGGACAACACAAGGAGAATTATAAAACCTAATTGACTGGCCAGCCATAACAACATTCATCCTTATTTATACTTAGATGCCGAAAAAGCTTTGACCGTCTCAATTGGGAATATCTAAAACTCCGTTCTAGAAAAATTCGAAATACAAAACAACTTTAAAAGAGCATAATGGCCCTCTATACCAACCCTTCAGCAAACAGTATTCATTTCTAATATGCTATCAAACCCTTTCAACTCTCCAACGGAACAGACAGGGTGCCCTCTCTCCCTTTAATTCTTGCTTTGGCAATGGAACCCTGGCGCAAAAAATACGAAAGAACCAAATATATCAGGAATCCAAATCAAATCCACTTCCCATAAAATAGCAACTCTTCGCAGATGACATCACTGATTGTAACAAAACCAATTATATCACTAATTCATCCAAAAACTTATACACCAATTCGGCCTAATGTCATACTACAAAATTAACGAGAAAAAATACACAGTCATGGAAAATAACATATCTGGAACATTAAAAATTTTCCTATTAAGCAAAATACAAGTTCAAATGGGACTCAAATGAAATAACCTACCTAGGCATCAAACTATCAACTAACCTTGGAAAACACTCAATCAAATCTCATCCGCTCAGAAAAAACTGGAAACCCAACAAAAAAATGGAAAACCATAATGCTCCACTTATGGACAGAATATGGCAACTAAAATGATAATCCTTCCCCAAATTTAGATCAATACCAATAAACATCCCAGAACCATACTTCTCAGAGCCCAAAAGAACAAACCCAATTCATCTGGAACCAAAACAAAGCAAGAATCAAAACCAAATCATGGGCAAAAATCGTAAAACAGGAGGACTAGCAATACCAATACTGAAAGAATACTATCAAGCAACAATCCTCGACCAAATAAGATATTGGTGGAAAACAACACAAATAAAAATCTATGGTGTGAAATTTGAAGAAAAAATGTGTATCCATGAAACTAAATCAAATCATGGGAGCAACCCTACTTGGAGACATACAAACAGATACCCTTAACCCTACCCAAACATCTATCAAAATATGGAAAAATATTAATAAAAAAAATGATATTCTGGCTCCTCTATATGATCATATACCCATCAAAAGTCTAGAACTCCTAATCCAGACTTAAATATCCAATGGAACAAAACCAGCTGATAACAATAGACCAACTATACTATCAGGACGACATAATCCCATTCCAACAACTACAAACAAATATCACATAAACCCCAATGACTTCTTCAAGCACATCCAATAATATCCTTCTCCAAACCTCTAAAAAAAAACAGTGGAAAACATTAATGAAACAACAGAGATTCAATTTCTAGCCCCTATAACCCCATCCAAAGGAATCACAACCTCTACACCTGATCAACTACAAAAACACATCATTAAACTTAAACCACATATAAATGGGAAGAAGAACTCGGGAAAATCTTCACTGAGCAACAATGGTCAGAATCAGCAAACATACCCTTCAAGCTATCGAAGTGCTCACAACACTGGGAAACCGCAAAGAAAATTCTCGAGATACTATAGAACACCTGCAACAATAGCAAAATGGAACCCCAACTATCACCAATATGTTGGAGATGCGGAGAATCCCGGGGTACGTTATCCCATATATCTGGACCTGAGGAAAATAAGGAGAATTTGGTATAAACCCAAACACATACTATCCTCGATACTACAAAAAGAAATTATACTTACCGCAGAACTGGCCCTGCTACTATAGACTTACAACAATTCCCCCCAAACCAAAAAACCATTATCTTCCACACATAATAATTATCCTCCAATTTATTACAAGACACTGGCTGACCACTAAAATACCCAATATCTCACTGATACTAAGAAAACCTAAATATAAATATGCAATATGAGAGAAACAATACGCCATATCCCAACTTAATTTCATAAATTTATAAGAAATGGGAATACTGGTACACCGATAATAGATCTCTACTTTAATGAATAAGATATAAATAAAAGGAGGTCGTATGGTGTTGAGATACAATACATACCCTGGTGACTGGAATCGAACACAATCTAAGCTACGAACGCAACCTGACTTAAAGATATTTTGTGTATATATTATTATTATTTTATATATTATACTTTATTCTTTATTTCATTTTAAGTTCAATATTATATTATTTTACTATTAAAGCTAATAAGCTTAACGTGATATTGTTAGATATATATAGTTGAATACAATCTACATACAGCTATGTATTAGAGAATTGTATGAAAAATTTTCAATAAAAACTGATTGATAAAAAAAAAATTGGGACCGAACATTAAAAAATTACCATTCAAAATTTGAAAAATTTTATTCAGTCTGGTTTGAGAATTTTAATAGGTTCCACAGATCCCCCATCAGAATTTACTGCCCAGTTTTCATTTATCTCTTCTAGCAAGCCGTGTCCTGCATAACAAGGGGGAAATGCAATAAAAATAAGTTTGCATTACTATGGAGCAGAAAGCTTAAAGGGCATCTATACCGAAAAAATAGGTTATTTTTAAATTGACCATAACTGGAAACTATTATTTTCCAACCACCACTGTATATTTTTTTGTTGATCTGCCCCCTATTTCTTTAGATACCAATCTAAAACTTCTTATATTTCAGCTGTCAATCAAGTTCCTTGCTCTCAAAAATTATTCTTCTGTGAGTAGTTTTACTGTAGCTGGAATGGTGACAGAGTTTTGCAAGTTGGAATGCTGTATGCTGTGTGCAGGCTTGACAGTTGGTTGTGGGAAATAAAATCAGGTCGGATGGAAGTGGGGAGTGGTTAAAAGAGGGAGGGGGGTACTGCTCCTAAACAAAATGTGTGCAGGTTGAAGGCAGATGCAGCAAAACACACACAGATCAGAGTCTATTGTATTGGGGCATAAAACATGCAACGAGTGCTCCTTACCATACTCACTCTTAAAATAACAGTCACACCGTCACACATGATTACTACATTGTGTAAGGAGCCATATATTGGATACATTGCCTTGACAAAGTGGTTATAATATGCCATTATATTAGTCTCATGGAAACGTTTGCCTAGAAATATTTAGGGAATGTTTACAACCATGCCATTCTATTGACTATATTCCAATGTACTGTTTCCTTAAAGGGCATGTCCCCCCTTAAAGGGCATGTCAATTATCTGCCCACAACCCCAACTGTAATTTTAACACTTTATACACACATTTGTAACCAGATATTAATGATAATTTCTACTCCTTACTGGCAAAGGCCTCCTCCTTTGATAAGGTAACAGACAATTGACCATTTTTTTGTTTTAAGGGTGGACATGCGCTTTAAAAAGGCGAAACAGTTAAATACCATGTCGGTCATTCACAGAGAGTTCTAAACGCTAGTGATCCAGGAAGATCCCCACTGTAAGATCCAGGTAAATCTTCCCAAAAGACCAACAGTGCCCAAGACTAGAAACGTTCCTGTTAGTTAAACAACTAATCAAAGGAACATTTTTCCAAACTGTATCATATCTCACACCGAAACTTTCATTCAAATATTACAAATGGCCAGGCACATGGTTTTAATAAAAATAGAGAAAGTAATGAAGGGAACAGTGTTATTCAATAAAAGTTCTTATCGTTTAAAATGGTGCTGCTAATTTTGCCCCAACCAATCAGATCTTATTTAACATTTGTAAGCTAACATCTGATCGGTTGAGGCAAAATTAGCACCATTTTAAACGATAAGAACTTGTATTGAATAACCCTGAGTGTATTAGGGTAATGAAATAATAGATACCATTTTATAATGATATATACCAGGCACTGTCTACCCCTGTCACATCCCCATTTAGAATGAATGTGAAAATAAACTGGACCGATATAAAAAATCTTCAAATATTTATAGTTTACACCGGTATTGTTTTTAAAGCTGCAATGGAAATTCCTGGAATAGAAGTAAAAGTAATTGGGAAAAATGACGGACAAAAGCTCAATTTTCAAAAGTGAGAATGAATGAAACTGTGCTTGTTTCTTCAATGCAATGTAAATGGTAATTTAAGATTATGTCGAACGTGTAATCGCCGCTGAGCTGAAACCCTGCACTGTACCATAAACTGCAAATATCTCATCTGCATGAAAGTTAAAACAAACCTGACTGTCTATCCATCCATTATCTGTCTGTCTGCCTGTCTATTTATCAGTCTGTTGTCTGCCTGTCTATTTATCAGTCTGTTTGTTGCCTCTCTATAATCCATCCATTATCTGTCTGTCTGCCGTCTATTTTATTAGTCTGTTTGCTATCTGTCTATTAATCCATCCATTATCTGTCTGTCTGCCTGTCTATTTATCAGTCTGTTTGTTCTATCGTCTGTATCCATCCTATTGTCTGTCTGCCTGTCTATTTATCAGTCTGTTTGTCTGTCTGTCTATTAATCCATCCATTATCGTTCTGTCTGCCTGTCTATTTATCAGTTGTGTCTGTCTGTCTATTAATCCATCCATTATCTGTCGTTTTGCCTGTCTATTTATCAGTCTGTTTGTCTGCCTGTCTATTTATCAGTCTGTTTGTCTGCCTGTCATTTATCAGTCTGTTTGTCTGCCTCTTATTAATCCATCCATATCTGTCTGTCTGCCTGTCTATTTATCAGTCTGTTTGTCTATCTGTCTATTAATCCATCCATTATCTGTCTGTCTGCCTGTCTATTTATCAGTCTGTTTGTCTGTCTGTCTATTAATCATCAGTCTGTTTGTCTGTCTGTCTATTAATCCATCCATTATCTGTCTTTCTGCCTTTCTATTTATCAGGTCTGTTTTGTCCTGTCTATTATCAGTCTGTTTTGTCTGTTATTAATCCATTATCTGTCTGTGTCTGTCTGTTTATCAATCTGTTTGTCTGCCTGTCTATTAATCCACCCATTATCTGTCTGTCTGCCTGTATATTTATCCATCTATCTGTCTGTTTATTTAACCATCCACTATCTATCTATCTATCTTTTTTCATGTCTCTCTGTTTATTTATCCATCCATTATGTATCTGTCTGTCTGTCTATCTATTTGTTGATCTCTCTCTTTACCCATCTATAATATAAAGAGAATCAAGTACACTAAATGGCTACTGTTGCTACACTTACACTTTATTTAGATAGTCTGCGGGCAAGTAATAGGTTAAAGAGAGGTTCTTTTCTGATAGAGAATAATGAATGTAGTAATTCACCTGTAATGTGTTCTTCCATCGATCAGCCAATCAGGGGATGTCACAGGCGCATGAAAAAGGAAGGCTGGATAACTGAGAAGTGATTATATATATATATATAATTGGTGTGTTTGTTTGTAAAGGTTGATTGAGTTTGTCTGAACATACAGGAAGGTGGTAATTATTTTCCTAGGGTTGATGATTGGTTGTGATTGTTTATTAACCTGGGGGGTGTTGGTACATGTTGATATGAATGTAGGAATGGCTAAATGTATAATCTTATTAATGCGAAGTCAGTCAAACTGCGGTTTACCCAAACCGACCCAAAACCGCACCACTTTGCTGGCGGGTTTCTATAAACGAACCACAATTAGTCAGATCGGCAACCAGACTTTCTTTTTCCTATATACTAAAAGAGACCTGTAAATACTATGGATGACAGACGCAAAAGTGCGAGCCGAGAGAAGAAGACAAGGCACGTAAGGAGAGAGACGCTGTGTGGGGTGGAGGAGAGTGATGGCCAATTCTAAAAAGAATAGGGGGTTGCTGGTTACAAGAAAACAGATCTGGACATGTCTCAGTTCACAATGCTGGGAGATATGTTTATTTTCTGTTTGTCTGTTTTGTTGGGCAATGTAATTTTATGTAATTAGTAGCTGAAGTACCTTGTGTTTTAAGATGAACTACCCAATAACCTCATTAATATAGATATTGGCCTATTGTGCAGCTGCACTGTGCTAATAGCCAATGGGTCAAGGGCTGTGCTGCATGCCGGAGGTACAGAGCCCATTCTGGCATAGAATACTATGGCATGGATCAACTTACCGTACTGCAAAAAAAAGGGTCTTATTGAGCTCACATTCATTTGCTTCATTTAGATTCATAAACATTCAGATTCAGCTTGTAAAGTATCAAAGGTTTCCAGGAAAATGCCAGAGAATATAAAGAATAAACATTCTATTCCTTAATAAAATAAGATATTGTGAAAAATGATCATAGCTTACACAGACAGGGACTCTCTTCCTTCTGTTGTCAGTAGGGGGCAGCTTGAGCTTTCTCCAGTAAAGATAGTTTCCACTTCTGTGGATCAATTATAATAGTTTATTCAGCTGATGTCAGTGTGTAAGAAATGTATCACTCTTATTAGAGCCTGTGTCCTGATATAGTTAACCCCGCCAATGCTGATATTACAAGCAGCGAAAGCCAACAATTAGAGATTTAGAGGAGGTTGATTAGAAATAGATTACAGGTTATACGGCTCGCTATTGATTAAGTATTATTGTTGTTTGATGTAGATCAATATCTCATCTCCTGAAGGTGTTCAAAACTAGAAGCAAATATATATATATATATTACGGTAGATGTACAAATGTTAGTGCACACGTTTCGGCCCTTTGTTTTTCAAGCTTGAGAAAGGCCATACACACAAGGGGCAGAAACGTTTTTTGCACAGTATTTGCACTTCATGAATAAAAGCTTGAAGAAGATCCTGTGTGCACTAAACATTTGTACATCTAATATTATTACTGATTTGTTTGGTAGCACCAGGATGAATTACAACCTTGGAAGGAGTGAGTGCATACAATACCCTCACATTTGTGGAAGATTAAAATGTTACCTGCTAAGGCTGAGGCCTTAGCCTGTGCACGTGCGCTTGTGCATGTAGCCGTGCACTGCAACCGCGCAATCGCAAAAAAAAATGCGGAACGCATGCGCAATGATTAGCGGATCGTATGCACAGCACACGCCAGCGCACAGTGACCGCGCACTTTTGCGTAATGGGAGCACATGCAAAAAGAAATGTGGAGCACATGCGCAATGATTAGCGGATCGTATGCACAGCCCACACCAGCGCACAGTGACCACGCACTTTTGCGTGATGGGAGCACATGCAAAAACAAAAAAAAAACAAAAAAAAACACAGTAACCACATCTATTAATCAAAATTGTGATTGGATCCCGCATAAAAGTGCGGCCTATCCCTAAAAGGGTTAAAATAAATATATATTAATAATACCAGCCATATTAGGCAGTTATCACTCTCAATTGCCCACTTTTATCAATGCAACGAGCCAATAGTGCATTGTTAATAGGGTTTACTCATTCCAAATCTGTCTGAAAGAGTCGCTATTAGCTCGGTATCCCAGATAGCCCAGTTGGCCAAACTCTTCACTAGTACAGGTGAACGAAACTGGCGAGTTTCATAACGAAAATCCGATTCGATTCCCAATTGAATGTGAATTGTTTTCAACTTTAGATCCAAATTTTCAAATAATCCATCCAAATTATCCAGTGGAATTCATGTTCTAACACAATTTTTACATTTTCGATTTTAATTTCTGAGTTTTGAAAATTTTAAAAATTCCATCGGATATTCTCCTGCGGAAAAAGGAATTTTGTGTGTTTGAATGTAACCAGAGCTGATAGCTCAATAAATGGGCTAGAAATCATTCGGGCTTATTATGTGCTACAAGAGATATTTCCTCTGTGATTAATTGGCAAGGAAAGGTCAACCAAAATGTGAGAAACAGCCCACTGCGGTGAGAGGAGCAGAGAACGTCACCACCCTTGACGTCCTATTGAAAATCCCAAGTGCAATTTATAGCAATGAATAATACCTGCAGAATGCAAAATAGTCACTTTTTTTCTGGGCCAATCACAGGAAAGATTAATCATTCCAAAATTTATGCCAAGGATGGCATGGGATTACTGGGCTCTATTAAGTGTGGATCCTGTTCCAAATAGCCAAATTATTGTTGCCATATTACGTCTATGTGGCTAAAAAGAAGAAAACTAAACCCTAAATGCAGTAAATAAAAAGCATATAGTAGTTTGTAGTTACAATGAACTTTACATTGAGAATCACCAGAATGTAATTTATTTGTAGAATTCAATTCTCCATTAAATCTACCCCTTGGTTTGCACTTGGAATACATTTTAGCCTTTCATATACCTTGTTTGTTGGCAAACAGGGATGGATCCCCACAGGAGCCTACAGGCCCCCAGGATATGGGTCAAAATATATTGGGGTTCTACCTTTATTGGTTTGTAAAGATTGGTTGAAGTTGCTTGTGAAGGTTCTCATTCATCCAGGTCATGGTAGATCTGTTGAATTCAGTTAGATCAACTGGACTTAGTTCATGAAGACATTTTTCTAGGTCACCAGTCAAATGACTAGCAAAACGTCTTCAAGAACTAAACTAAAGTCCAGTTGATCTAATGGAATACAACAGATATTGATTGAAGTTGTGTTATTGAAAGATACAAGGAGTTTGTTTAGGCAGCAGTAGAAATAGATTAGTAAAAGGTATTAGCACTTGGCTTTGATTATTTCCTCTTTTTCTTGGAGTTTTATGGTTATTTTAATCTTGAGGGTCCCTGGAATTTTCAAGAACATCAGCACAATTATGTAGACCATTCCATGTATACTTTGCCTCTCCTGGAACTTACAATGCTAATAATGCCTTTTTAAAGGCACAGAACATGTAATTATAAAAAGGGTGGTTTAGTATTACAAACTCTAAGGGATATTAAAAATATCCGAAACAACACTTATTACGTAGGATTATTAAAGGGCATGTCCACCCACAAAACTTAAATGTAACCAACTTCTGGCCCCACTGTGTAGTGTTAAAAAATCCTTACCTTAGATCCTTATGGTTCTCCTGCAGTGCCTGTTCAAAGTCCCAGAAAGTGAAGAGTAGAAGCTGCCTGTGTGTCATTTGATCCCTGCTTCTTCCTTGCCCCCATGGAGGACTGTGACATGTGCAGGGGAGCCCTTCCCCCAATCCCCCCTCTTCCTCTGGATCCCTTCTGGCTCCTTGATACCCTACTGTAGTAAAAGACCTTTTCTGTAGTGTAGGGCACCCAAGCCCACCCCCAACCACCGATTTAGTTTTGTAAAACAATCCCCAGGAATATACTAACACTCCATTGTTCCCTTGGCTGTCTGCATAGCCGGCAGCCGCTTCTGTGATTGGCTGCCGGCTAAAAAAAGCAGACGAGGCTGCCGATCCACTGAGCTGACAGCCAAGGGTACGAAGGAGTGTAAGTATATTTCTTGGGCTTGTTTTACAAAACTAAATCATAGTTGGGGTGGGCTGGGGTGCCCTACACTGTTGAAAAAAGATATTTTTGGGGTGGGCATAGGGGTAGGCATACCCTTTAACTTGTTCCTGTTTTATTGATAACAAACCAAACTCCCCTCTGACAGAATTAATCTTGTGAAGCAGTATCCCTTTTATTGCCAGGTCAGTCTATACCCCATGTGACATTTCCCTATAGCCCTCTCCAAGTCCATCATTCTCACTATAAAGCATGCTGCTTATTTGAAATCTCTCTTACAAAACTGAATCTCTATCTTCCATATTATTCTCTTCCCATCTATTCAGCTCAATCTGCTGAGTTCTCCTTTATAAACAATGTTAAACTGACATTTCTCTGCTTGTCCTAGAAAGCTACCTGTGCAATAATAACAATGGTTACATCTACTTCAAGGTGATAACTACATAAAAGACTTAAAGGCAAAGTGCACCTTAAAAAATGTATTTTAGTGTGACGTAGAGAATTAGTCCAAGGCTACGTGCATTTGGTTGTCCATTTTGTATTTAGTTATTGTAGCATTTGAATTCTTTAACATTTCACTCCGATGCTCTGAATTTTAATCAGTGTTATCACAGGAAATTTTCATGTTGCATAAGATGAAGTGAGCAGTACGGTGGCTAAGTGGTTAGCACTGATGCCTTGCAGTGCTGAAGTTCGAATCCATCCTTGGACACATCTGCAAGGAGTTTGTATGTTCTCCCAGTGCTTGCGTGGGTTTCCTCTGGACACTCCGGTTTCCCCCACAATCATTAAAGACATACTGATAATAATGAAGTAGCCAACCGTAGGAACAATATATATCATTTAGTATTATGAGGGGTAAGAGCAGAGGTGACTTGGCTAAAGATAACACAAAAGTCATGTCAGATGGAAAGATGAGTCGGTTAAGAGTGGGACAAGGATACTTGGATGAGGAAAACAAGTACTGGGAAAAAAAGGCATGCAGCTACACAAGCCTACTTGCATGTATTTATTTATAGATTAAGATGAGGCAAAGTCTTTTTTTTTATAGTTACCCTTTAACAATGGTTGTGCTGTAATTTTAGTGGCAAATGCGCTGTTGGGGCCCAGCTGAACCATTCCATTTATCTGAACATTATTTTCATCTTTCTCCTCTCTATTTCCCATTTGCCATTCTCTCACCCGTCTCTCCCACTCTCTCTCATTGACTTTTCCTTATCATGTTTGACTTTGTTTTCTACAGTAGAAACAGCTGAAATTACTGTTTCAATTTAACAGTCAAAAAGCAGGGTGACTTGGAACAAACTAATTAACTTGCTCTTTATTTACTAAGCTTTTGAGTTAATTACTGCTTTAAGGGGGGAGCTCCTCTAAATTTACATAAGCCACTCCTGCTTGTTATAATTTGCATGCAATTTGCAGCACAATCAGTTTCATCCAGAATCTAATGACAGTCACGGAACATTAGTAGCCCGTCTCTGACAAATCAGCTGGCAGCTGTAACCTTCACAGTGCTTCCTGATGGACCTAAAATCAACCCGCACATACACAAAATACACAAAGGGGGTTAGAGTCCGCAACCTATAATATTAAATATATATAAAAGCTTGGCATTTACCCATAACATTCCTTTAATGATACATGCCTTTGTCATTCCTAGAAAAATATCAGGGAGATGTAATAAAAGTTATTTTTCGTTAAAAATGGTGCTGATTTTGCCACAACCAATCCGATGTTAGAAATGGTAAATAAAATTGGTTGGGACAAAATTAGCACCATTTTCAATGATAAGGACTTTTATAACATCTCCCTTTATGTTTTTTATATAGAACAGACAAAAAATATAAATGATATAAATGCCTATTTAAATTCACGCTATTATGACCAGATTATGAAACCAGTAGGATTCATGGTTTTCAAACACTCTGGGTAGAAAATCTATAGCTGGATTCTTAATAAGCCCTGACCGCCTCTTATACAATTTGAAGACATTGGAGCTTCATTAGGGCATTGGGAAATTTCTATCTGTAAAATGCTAGTTTAGTTACTTTTGTCCTTTTTTAATAGAAGACAAACAAAATGGCAGAAAGATGAAGCTAGTTTAGCTTTGGACATCTGGAACACATGTCTTTTTATCAATCAGGCTGGTGTCTCACAGCAGGAACAGGGGGGTTGGGCCCATGGACCAACATGGTTGGCTTTCTAATCACCAGAAATAAAAAACATTAATGACCTATCCCACAAACTAAATTGAAGCTTAGTTCCTATGTGTAGGAGACCTAATTGTGTCTGTTGTGGTCTTGCCCTTGATTCAGTTGCTCAATATTGATCTAATCATGTTTGACCAACCAAACAGCCAATGGGGTAAAGCTTCCTGAAGAGCATCCTGGGAAGAAAAGGACCATTGCAGAACTAGCAGCTCATTACTGACCACAGAAGGGTATAGCAATAGATATGAGATACGGTACATAGAATGTGCAGAATACCTACATATGGGTAAGATACAGAATTACTGATAAGAATTACTTCCCCCCCTCTAAACATCCCATTTAATCTATACAATGTCTACATAGACACTATTCATTGGAATTCAGATCTTAGATAGTCATTAGAATCTGCTTTTGGACTTTAAACAATTTGCAATAATATACAACACATTTACAGGGCTATGCAGAAAAAAGTTCTTATTGTTAAAAATGGTGCTAATTTTGCCCCAACCAATCAGATCTTATTTAACATTTGAAAGCTAACATCTGATTGGTTGGGGAAATGTTAGTACCGTTTTTAATGATAAGACATTTTATTGAATCTCCCTGATAGTATAATATATATACACTTCCAATATTCTACATAGAGAGTGATTGTTCACACACATTGTCAGGTTAATGTCTCCCTCTACATTACTAAGGACACAACAGACATTTTCCATCAGGACCAATGTGGTAGTTTTGTTGGCACTGGTATGTTAAATTTATGTGCCACACACATGCATGCTAATCAGTAATTCCTGTGGCATCCAACAAAGGGTATGGCCAGCTTTCAATGTTCCATATCAGCATGTTAACGACTATTTGGATATCTGTTTTAACCAACTGCTTTACAATGCACGGATGGTGCTGCAAATTCATTGAGTTCCTAGCTACAAACATAGAGATATGTTTTCTAGATAGCAGACATTCTGTTTTTAAAGTAGCAGAGGGAGACAGTAGCTTGATCTATAGCAGGAAAGGGAGAAATACACAGATAAGAAAGAGCAAATAAAAATGGCTTGTATTCCAAGAACGAAAATCAAAGACAAAAACACTAGGCAAGCACAGCTCAGTGGTCCATTAGGAAGTGCAGGATAATAATGATGAAGGGAAAGTTCCCTTCCATGTGCATTGGAAGCCTCAAATCTAATATCTGGTGTGTATATGGTGGGGGGAAGGGTGTGTAGGGATAGTGTAAAGCAAGAGCAGGAGAGAGTGATTATTTGCAGGATCAAGCAATAGGAGAAAGTGTGAGAACAATGCTAAGTGTTCCATTATGTACAGACACATCAAGGTTCATTGATTCACTAGTGTGAAAAAGTTATAGTTGGTGGTTCCTCCCAAACAGAAGGAAATATCACTGAAGTGGGAGCAGGATTAGGGGAAATAAAACAGGTGGAGATAGAGAGAGGATATTGAGTGTGTGAAGTACCGTCAGTTGTATAAAGGCTGATGGTTTTCAAGCTCCTTTAGTCTTCAAACCTCCCTCACCTTACAGTAGTTTTAATACTATTGCATGTATAGTTATCACTATGTGAGTGCTGTAGATGGCAGGGGTTCAGGAAGTGGCTGCTGCAAAGTTGTCCTTCTTGAAGTTCTGGGCTCCCATTGAAGTTAACCCAACCCCGTATGGGACTGTTTGAGGTTGTTGGAGTAAAATTAACCATACAAGTTTTGTACAGTTATAAATGTAAAGGGAAAATCATGGAAAGCGGGGCTTGTGGACATATTGGGACCATGCTGGGGGAGCGAGGTTGTCCTGGAGTCAATCACAGACTCGACAGGAGAACATTGTTGTGTTTCTCCTTGGAGAAACCTCCCACATAGTAAATTATCTTTTTAGTCCATTTGCACTGTGGTACCAGCCAGCAAAACCTCTAAAAACCCATTTAAAAAGGATTATACTGCAAAAGAGCCACGGAGAGCACCCTGAGCGCACATAATTTAATTATTAATAATATCGCACTGCCTCTTTAAAAGCAAGGAGAAAAGGAGTGAAAGGAAAGAGAAAGGAAGAGAGAGGAAAGGGAAAAGCTGGAAACAGTGTGGAGAATTGCACTTGCCAGGGAAAATCCATTATAGGGAAAGAGACTAATTGGAAAGAGGCATAATGAAGGAGGGGGAAGCAGTTCTTACTTATTGGCTAGTTTGCTAAATAAGGTTCTGGGTTTCCTTGCAATGGAAGTCATAAATTAAAAGATTAAAGGGAATGTTTTCTTTCCAGGGCAATTACTAACTCGGCCTGCAGCATTAATGCTCTTTAAAGGTAATGGAATTTCATAAGATGAGGCCCCACTGCGCGGCACAGAAAAACACTATGTAAATGAATGGGGGTTTGTATCGAGGTTTTGTATTTGCTTTTCCCATCTCTATCAATGGAATTAACACATACGACCCTAAAGGAAATGTGCCAAAAATGGTAATGGTGTTGGTTTTAAACATGGATTAGAATGCAACATGCATAGTGGAGCTGGGAAACTGTGATTCCTATTGTAACCACCATGTTTATGGCCATAAATCACAAATGCAATCTTAAATAGAGGTGCAAGATTAGACATCAGACATGTTAGATAAATAAGAAATAGTGACCATGTTATGGGCGTATTAAGTATCTAGAGCTTGTTACATAAAGTTGAAAATGAATAATGTTGGATTGGAGACATTCCACAAAGTGATCTAGAGGTGGCTGTTTTTGTGATGGTTTGACCTGCTAGGTAATTCCCTTACAGTGCATGTTTTTTCAGAACGTTATTTTATTTTCTATATTTTTATATGAGAGAAAAGCTCTATTGCAGGGTTTCTCAAGGGGTGTGCCGGGCTGCGGGCACACTGGTGTGACTTCAAGGAGCCAGAGGTGTGCCTCATAATTTTGGTAGTGGAAATATTTTGACCAGTATTACTTACATTCTTGTTATTTTTGTAAACAAATTATATATATTAGTTTAAAATTGTAACTCTACACTACATTGATTCGAATGCAAAATACACTGTAAAGTGCTTAAAATATGGGTAATTACAACTTTAAGTCCCACATTAAAAACACAGGTGTGCCTTGAGAAAAAGTGTGCCAGGACCTGAAAAAGTTTGATCCATATTTGGTCCATAATGCTCCTCTGCACAGGTGACTGCAACATCCCTCATCTTGTTCACTTTCATTGAACAGCCCATCGAGATTTACATTTGATGTCAACACTAAAATCCAGCTGGAGGCATTCTTATGTAAAATTGGCACACAATGCTAAAGAAGAAAATACATGTAAAAATATTGCTATATACTACCTTTAGTAAATCAAATGTATTGTTTACAGATAATATATGTTACACTCCTGCACTTTTACCCTTTTCTTTTTTTATCTGTATGTTACCCTCCTAACAAGATTGTAAGCTCTATGGAGCAGGGACCCCCTTTCCTTTTGTGGCAAGGCTCTAGCACTTATATTTATATAATTTATTTAAAATATATATTGTATATACTTGAGTATAAACCTCTCTGAATATAAACCGAGGTAGTTATTTTTAACTGATAAATTAGGAAAACTACTTGACTCCAGTATAAACCGAGTTTTGACTTCTCCAATAAGCAGCCCCATAGATAGTTCCACAGACAGTCCTATAAAAAGCCTCATACACAACCCCCATAGAAAGCCTTATACCCCGCCCCATAGAAAGTTTAATACACAGCCCCATAGAAAGTCCCATACACAGCCCCATACTGTAGAAGGTCCCATACACAGCCCCATAGAAAGTTCCATACACAGGCCCATAGAAAGTCCCATAGGGCTATGTGATTCTGTCCAGCAGCATCCAGATCAGCACAGATCCGAGTATAAACTGAGGGGAGACTTTCAGGATGATTTTAAAGGTAAAATATCTCAGTTTATATTCGAGTATATACGGTAATTTAATTTAATTTATATATGTATGTACTGTACAATTTATGTATTGATTTTTTAATACAGCTCTGCATCCCCAATTGGCGATTTACAAATAAACTACACATACAGT
Source organism: Hymenochirus boettgeri (assembly GCA_019447015.1). Taxonomy (NCBI): domain Eukaryota; kingdom Metazoa; phylum Chordata; class Amphibia; order Anura; family Pipidae; genus Hymenochirus; species Hymenochirus boettgeri. Next base: position 237,238,185 of record CM033472.1, read on the forward strand.
ATATACATAGATACAGTACCGAGAAAGTATATGCACATGTATCTACAGTATTTCCTCTTTTAAGCCCCAATGTCCTTTGCTCTGTCTTTTCTCTCATCCCCTACCTTACACTCACTGAGGGATTTAGGCTGGGTACACACGGCCAGACTATTTCCATAGGGAACTGCACGATCAATCGAACTTTTCCGACGCGTCTGATGGTTAGTTTGTCCGATCCGGACGAACGTACGATCAATGTCGGTCACGGACGGCCGCCCCACACCAGCCAATATTTTCGCCCGACACCAGCCGAAAGTGCCGTGAATCGGTCGGTCGCCCGAAAATATCGGCTGGTGTGTACCCAGCCTTACTCCTTGAGATAACTAGGAAATGTTTCTGAGAAAGCTGGCTCAGGTTTCCTGCTCCTGCATAAAGATGAGCTTTGACACAAACCATATTTGATTTAGAACTGCCAGTTTCAATAATTCCCAGCACTACAGAATTTTCGCAATTTCTTTAAGTTGCAACAGAAATCGTAAATTCAAGAATAGCAGTCAAAAAAATGTGAAAAACGTGCCAGAAAATTCTAAATTCGAGTTAAATTTGAAAAGTGGAAAATTGGTGTTGAAAAATCAGTAAAATTCTGTTTCAATTTCAGTTGGGATTGAATCTGAACTATGGAATCGGAACTGTGGAATTTCAGTTGATCCTTACACCGGGGGTGTAAATAGAAACCCCTGGGACCCCCAGAAAAACTAAAATGGCCCCCATTCCGTGCTTTATATATAGTGGTTGCCTGGAGAGCTGTATCTACAGGAGGTAAGAGGTTAGTGAAGCCCCCTACTGGTAGTTATACCTCTGTATGTCACTTTCTGTAAGAGCACATTGATTCCAGTAATATGGTGGAATGTGTCTAGGATTATTACATTTCCCCAGAATTCAAAGGACAGCCACCATGGGCACAAAACATTTCATAACCTTTACAGTTACAAAGGTGGGAATGGCCAGTGTATGTACGTTCCTACTGTACGTGTTAAGCTCCTGCTACTGTTATGGGAACTGACTGAACAAGCGCTCAGGGACGCCTCTCTAATGAGGCAAGGTGAAGAACATTACAGAGCAGCACCCTGTAGGGAGACAGCAGTTTTGATGGCATAAAGAAAAATTCTGGGGCACATGATTTTCCCATGTGCCTGGGGCCCAGATGCCAGGGGCCTCAAAAATGCTGTTTGTAAAAAAAACACAAATGTTTGGGAGGTACTGTCACTTTAAATAGCAGGTGAAGCCGTGACAAGGTTGGGCATTATTTGCCAGTCACTGTGGGCTGTGTGCGGCGAGGGGGGCAGCATTTGGATTTTTTTTCATGTGGCAAAAAGTCTAGAGACGGCCCTGCAAGCGATACGACCTAATCCTGCGTATATTATTCCATTTTCTCAATGTATATTTGTTTCTGTTGTGTTTTGCCATCTATGTAGAACAGACATGCTTATTTTAGCAGTTGAGTGCACATGTACTTAGTAGTAAACAGTTATGCATTATTGACATTAACATCATATTGTATTTATGCATTCGCAGCATTACATTTCATTTACCTTCCATGGAGTAGGTTATTTCTCTCAGTTCTCCGTCACTTGGCTGCACAGACATGATTTATGTCCAATGTAAACCTCTTTCTGCTGATATTCAATTTCAGGGATTGCAGCATTTTTATTGGGGAGATTGAGGACATTAATGACATCGCCCACAGTGGAAAGTGTGATCAATGGATGCGTATATCATTACTCCTTTTGTTTAGGTAAATATGGCTAAATAGATTTCCTAAGCAGATTATCAATGAGTCTTATTTTTAAAGCCATTTGGTAGTAAAGAGCAGTTTGAATGAATCTCAGATATTCCTATGGACTACAGTGGAGTCACAATTTCAAACCTGGTTTCAGTTCGGATCTGGCAGAATTCTTTATTGGAACTAAAGCACACAGAATAAACCACACCTCATCGGGGGACTTGCTTAATGCGTTTCGTGGGTGGTCCTTTTTCTTTAGAATCTAAAACCCTGATGTCCCGCCACCATATTTAAAAGGAAACGGGTAACTTCAGTCCTGGACTAAAGAAGTAAAAACGACAGCCTTAGGACTGCCTGCATTTATAGCACAACCTGATAAAATAAATATTGATCCCGGTCCTTTAATACATCACATTTTTGGCAGTATATAAACAGTTGGAATCTACTTTAATAACGTTCAGTAGCATTTCAGCAAATTGCCCAAATTTCACGTCTTTATAGATATGCTCCTTTGTTGTACACAGAGTGTGTTCTTTGTTCACAGAAAGCACCTGCTATGCTATTAGCAATGATTTTCTTTAGATAATTGAAAAAAAAACCTAAAATCTTCTGTGTTACTATTCCCCCTGTTACGGCTGATTATATGATATACTAAACACAAGGCCTGGCAGCCTGATTTCAGCCTCTCTGCACAGTGGGCAATTTATTTCTACCTCCCATTATAATGTCACTTTCTATAGTTCCATTCCTGGGGTTGGGTTGGTCCAGGGCCCGATTGGCTGGCTGCCACATTTTGGACGATCGGGTCGAAATATCATCAACAATTCTCGTTGTGACCGCCAGATGCCCAAAGTTAGTTAGAGAATCCTAGGAGTTATAACTGAATGGCATATTGAGTGCTATGACAGATCCTTGTCCTAACCTCATTATTTTCTTTCCACATCATAGGGCCTCATTCCCATACTTCCCAATGCAAGGCTTGAACATTATCCAGGCCTCTGTTCATGGATCATATTTTGCAGGAACTGATTAAAATTGTTGAAGCTTGGAAAATGTATTAAAGGGAAAATTAAGGCATAGTGCTGCTCAAATTTCGCTTTGTGAACTGCACAGGCAGTATTTAGCCATATCCACTGTGGTTAATTAAGAAGCACTGTAAGTATTTACCCGCCACTGTTGTAGCTATGTGAGCTTTTGTAGTTCTTAAAACTCTGCATAGAGCATAGATCTTTATAAGCATATCTACATCCTCTTCTGCAACTGTATAAGCTGAGAGGCAAACAAAAGACATACAGGAGGGGCATAGCTGGGGGACATGCAGGAGGAACACTTATTGTTTACGTGCAGGAAGTACAGCAGGTGAGTGGGCAGGGGAGAGGAATAAGGAAATACAATTATAGATCCTTGAGAAAAAAAACAGCTACAAAAGTCTTATAAGCAATTAATTAAAGTACATGTATGGTTATGTATTAGTAATGGATTTATAAATAATGGAAATCCCTAATGATCTAGCAAATGTCTTCCCATTATTGCAAGGCTGAAATGGCAAACTAACATACAGTCCTTTGGTCTGCCTGTATGTGTGTGCACATTTGTGTAGATATTTTTGTCTGTCTGTGTGTGTGCGTGTTTGTGCAAATTTCGTGTAGCTATTTTTGTCCGTGTGTGTGTAAATACACAAACAGTAGGTGAAATCGAATTCAAAACATTTGGAATTTTTCAATGTAAAGGGAGAACAATGTCCAGGGTTACCATACAAAGAAATAATTATGGAAAATGAATGTCACAGCAATGTCTAAGCACTAGTAACTACACACACACGTATACACAATATGCAGTTGTGTATCTTTTCCACACTTAGATACACAATGAGTATATGATCAATGTGCCCTTTAATTTCATATCTTCTGTGTACATAGAAATGTTATTTGTGTGCATAGAAAATTGCATTTTTTGCTACACACCACAGCGGCTAAAATTCCACTTTTGTTTTTGAGTCTAATGATTGAAAACGTAAATAATAAACAATAAAAAGTGAACAATCCTTCTCAGTTATTTGGATTCTATTAGCGGGTCCATATGCCCAATTGTCGGGCAATTTTCGGATGAATTGGGAAAGCTTTGTTGCGAAGAAGTTTTGTCGGACCAATGCCGATTGTACATGTATGGTCTGCTTTATCTACAGTGGCTTGATGAATCCTACTGTGTCACCCAAAGGACCCGCTGTGAGCTTCAAACAGATGTGACTATTCTGACCATGACGGAGTCTATCAAACCCCCTGGCTTTTATGATAATTCATCTTGGAGATTGTTCTCACTTCTCCTTTCCTTTCCAACATCTTCCACTTAACTGGTTTTCCTTTTGCTCTCTGGAACACCATCTGCCTGAGCTCTAATGTGCTGGGAGGTTTGTATGTCCAAGACTGGATGCCCAGAATTTCTAGCTGTATATGTGCATGTGTGATGGGTGTACGTTGTTATATGTGTGTGTGTGTGATAGGTGTACGTTATTATATGTGCGTGTGAGGTAGGTGTACGTTATTATATGTGCGTGAAAGGTAGGTGTACGTTATTATATGCGTGTATGAGGTAGGTGTACATTATTATATGTGTGTGTGATAGGTGTACGTTATTATATGTGTGTGTGTGACAGGTGTACGTTATTATATGTGTGTGTGTGAAAGGTGTACATTATTATATGTGTGTGTGTGATAGGTGTACGTTATTATATGTGTGTGTGATAGGTGTACATTATTATATGTGTGTGTGTGATAGGTGTATCAGCAGTGGATGTGGTATATTTGGATTTTGCAAAAGCTTTTGATACTGTGCCACATAGGCGACTAATGTATAAACTGAGGACTGTTGGCCTTGAAGAAAACATTTGTTCATGGATAGAGAACTGGTTATTGGATCGCAAACAGAGAGTGGTGGTAAATGGAGCTACATCTATGAGGGCTAAAGTTCTAAGCGGAGTGCCTCAGGGTTCTGTACTGGGGCCGCTTCTGTTTAATGTGTTTATAAATGACTTAGAAGGGGGCATTGAGTGCAAGATCTCTGTGTTTGCTGTTGACACAAAACTATGCAGAGCTTTGGAAACTTTAAGTGATGTGCAAGTGCTGCAAGCAGACCTAGATAGATTATCAAAATGGGCAGCAGAATGGCAGAGGAGATTCAATGTTGATAAATGTAAGGTGATGCATTTGGGATTTAATAATCCCTGTGACACCTACACCATAAATAAAGTGTTAAGTGCATCTGTAATGGAAAAAGATTTGGGGGTTCTGGTAGGTAACAGACTTAGCTGTAGCAAACAATGCCAGGTAGCAACAGCTAGAGCTAGCAAGATATTATCTTGTATAAAGAGAGGAATAGATTCAAGAGAGAAAAATATTATTCTCCCTCTTTACAAGGCACTGGTAAGGCCTCATTTAGAATATGCGGTGCAGTTTTGGAATCCCATATACAAAAGGGACATCTTGGAAACTGAGGCAGTTCAGAGAAGGGCAACTAAATTAATAAGGGGAATGGAGGGGCTTGACAATGCAGGCAGATTAGACAAGTTAGGGCTGTTTACATTGGAGAAGCAACGTTTGCGTGGGGATATGATCACTTTATACAAATATATTAATGGGCTGGGGTTTTTAGCTGGGGTTTTTTGCCTTCCTCTGGATCAACTGTTAGGTAGGGTTAATAAAAAAAAAAAAAAGGGTGGATAGGCTGGACTTGATGGACGTATGTCTTTATTCAACCTTAAAGGAGAACTAAACCCACATTTTTACACTCCAGAATCTGAACATATCCCCAATAAACCAATAAACTGTAAAATAGCAATACAGTAAATAGCATTAAAATAAATGTTACCACTTGAAGAGCTGGATGAAATAACTGTGTGTATGTACAGTGACTGGCCACACCCCTGATCTCAGTCGCATGCTCCCTTGCCTATTCTGCCCTGCAAAAGGATTGGCTAGAGGCTACTAGTGGGTGTGACCAACTGTAAATAGTTTGTGCAGTATCTTAGGACTGAGCATGTGTAAAGAACATAATGGTCAATGACCACACTGTGCAATACCGGAACACTGGGAAATAAGACACAAACCTCATGTTAGAAAGTTAAAATTCTCCACAACCATATTAAAATGAGTGGTGATACACTGATTACTGTTTTTATAACAATGAGATCTGCCTTCTAATTCAATGTTGTTCGCAGGCTTTAGTTGTCCTTTAATTACTATGTTACTATGTATGTTATTATATGTGTGTGTGTGATAGGTGTACGTTATTATATGTGTGTTGTGTGATAGGTGTACGTTATTATATGTGTGTGTGTGATAGGTGTACATTATTATATGTGTGTGTGATAGGTGTACGTTAATATGTGTGTGTGTGTGATAGGAGTATGTTATTATATGTGTGAGTGTGTGAGGTGTACGTTATTATATGTATGTGTGTGGTATGTGTACGTTATTATATCTGTGTGTGTGACAGGTGTAGGTTATTATGTGTGTGTATGATAGGTGTAGGTTATTATATGTGTGTTTGAGGTAGGTGTATGTTATTATATGTGTGTGTGATAGGTGTAGGTTATTATATGTGTGTGTGAGGTAGGTGTACGTGATCAAGTGTAAATGTGATAATCCTATTTGCGGTAAACTGTCGGCCATGGCTACTATTGCCCTGAACGTCCAGGAACGTCCTTTGTCCTGGCCTAGAGGTTGGAAGTGTGGAACCGTCGATCATCTTAACCATCTTAAGGTGTGTACCAATCCTAATCCAACCTTTATCTAGTTTGTAACTCCAGACAAGGACCCCTTATTTTTCTCTCTGTATATAGTTTCCCTTCTGCTTATTATTCTTTCATACCAGAAAATGCTGGTTGTATCAGTGAGAATTTTAGATTGAATGATTCCAGTTCACAAACCAGTGTTAAGCTGGGGTACACACACTGCCAATAAAGCCCCGATAAAGTAATGTCAGTCCTCCAGTTCACAAACCAGTGTTAGTGCCAGCCCTCCAGTTCACAAACCAATTTTAATGTCAGCCCTCCAGTTCACAAACCAGTGTTAGTACCAGACCTCCTGTTCACAGGAGGTACACACACTGCCAATAAAGCCCCGATAAAGTAATTCCATTTGGCTTTACGGACAGTAGGGAAAGACCAGTCGGCCATGGTAGTCTCCCTATAGGGGAGTCAGCTGCCGTTGAGGGAAATTTGCTGTGTGTAGGGAGAGCGCTTGGGACTGTGTGTATTCTGAAAAATGACATCTTTCAAAGGTCTGCCATATGTGTACCCAGCTTTAGTACCAGCCTTCTAGTTCACAAACCAGTGTTAGTGTCAGCCTTCTAGTTCACAAACCAGTGTTAGTGTCAGCCTTCTAGTTCACAAACCAGTGTTAGTGCCAGCCCTCCTGTTCACAAACCAATTTTAATGTCAGCCCTCCAGTTCACAAACCAGTGTTAGTGCCAGCCCTCCAGTTCACAAACCAATTTTTATGTCAGTCCTCCAGTTCACAAACCAGTGTTAGTGCCAGCCCTCCAGTTCACAAACCAATTTTAATGTCAGTCCTCCAGTTCACAAACCAGTGTTAGTGCCAGCCCTCCAGTTCACAAACCAGTGTTAGTACCAGACCTCCTGTTCACAAACCAATTTTAATGTCAGTCCTCCAGTTCACAAACCAGTGTTAGTGCCAGCCCTCCAGTTCACAAACCAATTTTAATGTCAGCCCTCCAGTTCACAAACCAGTGTTAGTGCCAGCCCTCCAGTTCACAAACCAATTTTAATGTCAGCCCTCCAGTTCACAAACCAGTGTTAAGTCAGCTCTCCAGTTCCAGTTAACTATACTTAACATTCCATTTTTGTCTGATAATCATTTATAGGCAGCGTGGCTTAAGGACACTACTATCTCCACCCCATCTCTGAAATTTTGCCCTGGGTAACCAGTTTGTGTGTTCTGGGCATGGGGGCATCATATATTTAGCAGTCTGTGTTGGCTGGGCATGAGGACATCTGAGTTCAGTAAATCTATTGTTCAATCTACAGTTTTTGTCATTTTCTGGGGGTGGGTGGGGGGAGAGGAGGGCAGTACAAGTTAGCTGGCCTAGGGGAAGGGAAAAAATATATATATATAAATCTGGCCCTGGTAACATTACCAGGGTTATTCAATAAAAGTTCTTATCGTTTAAAATGGTGCTAAATTTGCCCCAACCAATTAGAACATTTGAAAGCTAACATCTGATTGGTTGAGGCAAAATTAGCACCATTTTAAATGATAAGAACTTTTATTGAATGACCCTGTTTATGTTCATAGAACTCCTCAGTAACTTCTATTACACTTATAATGTACAGAAAGGGACATACAGTATTACCCCTTAAGTCTATGGCCTTGTACCTTTATATGATCACAGAACTCCTCCATTATTTATGGTATACTTATATTGTGCAGTAAGAGATACATTATCCCTTATAACACTGAAATTGTACAGAGTGCCCAGACCTATATAACTCATTCTATGGCTTTGTACCTTTATATCACAGAATTCCTCAGTAACTTTAATATTCGTATAATGTACAGTAAGGGATATATACGGTATCCCTTGTAACACATAAGTTGTACAATGTACCCTGACCTGTGATATTCAGTCTATGGCCTTGTACTTTTAAATCTCTTTAATTTAGTTACTTTTTTGAGCTGTGCAATTAATCCTGCTTCCATGTACCTTTATATGGTCACATAACTACTCAGTTACTTTTAATATCCCTATAATTTACAGTAGAGGAATCATTATCCCATTAAATGCTTGAATAGCAATCACCCAGAGCTGCACACGCTTTGGGCAAATCTCCCGGAAGAGATTTATCAGAGGCTGCATGGCTCTGGGTGAATCTCACATTCCCATAAGTATATAAAGACACCTATCAGCTGGCATTAAATTCATACCGCAGTCTCTGATAAACAGGCTTGTGGTTTCCGGCCAAGTGTCTATTCCGATACTCGGGCAGCTGCCACAACCTAGGGGTTAAAGTCATGCTAACAGATAGTGAATCACGACCTAAACCCTAAAAAAGAGCACCATGGCCACCCAAAAATCTGCCTGTAAGTTTCTTGACCTTTACTTATAGCTTTACATGGTAATGGACATTGTAATATCCTTATCATTTACAGTTGGAGACAATATCTCTTTGGAAGTCTGTTGGAAGTAAAGCTGCGCGGTCCAACTTTTACACAGTCTGATAATTTATCTATTGTGCATGGGCCCAATCAGATGTGATTAACCTGCAGAACCTATCGGCTAAAAAAATCAGTCGGGACTGAAGGGACTAGCGGGCGCTTGGCCACAACATATGACTGTTGGTCTTGGCAGTAGTTGCTGTGGCCGATAGTTCACACAAGAAATCGTGTGGCCCCATCGGGAACCACACAATTGGACATGATTTACCAACAGGTCCGATCAACCAACGGACAACCAACATTAATCGCGCCCACAGCAGAAACCAGAGAAGATTTTTCATCCTGACCATCTAATACGCACAAGTATCACTAGATTGGGCCGGAAAATAGGCCTGTGTGTACCCAGCCTTATGGCTGCTGGGTTTACACACAATTCCTTGTTGACTGGGCAGAATTCATCTACCTGTGTGTACTTGCCTTTTATCTTGCAAGGTATTTCTATTAAAATATGGTGAAGGAATCACAAGTGGAAATTTTTTCTTCTTCTCTTCAGTCAGAAAGAAAGAAGCTGCCATGGTGTTTGTTCTGTACAGCTTCAGCAATTTTGCTATTCTTTAAAGGGTTCCTGCTGTGTCACAGTGGTCTTAATGGCTAAACTTATCAAATCAGTAATATTGCACATTAGAAAATAAATAAGAAACAATCCTTTCTGTGCCCCCTGCAGACCAAGCATAGCCCTCTGATTGAACTAGATGTTCACTGGAACATTTATTATATCACTGGTCCATTACTAATGAGCTCAATGCAAAAATATCCCTATTCTAAGCCTCTTCCTTTCAGATCTCAATCTGTCTTTTTCATTACCACGGGTGATTCTATGAACAACCTTATCTCTTCGCATTCAATTAATCTCTGACAGAACCATTTCAGATTTAAAGGAGAACTGGGTCTAAAACATTTATTCCTTACCTCTCCCAGTGGGAATGACATGTTCAGTGTCCCTGATTCTGGAAAAAAGGAGGTGCTTTCCAATTAATCTATTACCCATTAATCTGTAGTCTACTCCTCCTGCTATTATGTCTTCATCCCACCTCGCCTCCTGAATATATCTTTTTTTCAGCCTTATCCACATGATCTATTTGCCTTCACTTTACCCCATTACCTACCATAAGCCTAAGACTCAAGGATAATTATAGTCACACAATAAGTGACTGTTTTCACTCCCTAATTGACATATGCTCTGCAGTGTCAGAGATGGTAGAATTGTCAGCGACAATGACGGTGGGAGGAGCCAGAAGTCAGTTAGTGAAGGAGTATAATTCACCCACCATCAAATGAATTCCCATCAAACCATTTGGTATCAACAGATCGTCTTCATTTAACTCATCTAAAATAATATATTTCCCATATATCTGTTCTAAATCTAACTAACTGATCTTGTACATACGTAAGACTGTGGTGTTAATTTGCAGCAACCAATTAGATGATCCCTTTTTTACTGGTCTACTGCAGTTAGAAAACATTTTATAGCATCTGATTGACAGATTACCAGTATGGGCAAGTGTTTGCACCTCATATTTAATAAGCTTCTGTGGTAAAAAAAAAAGACCCATTTGCCTCAATTTATATACTTCCCTCTCTGCCAATCGTTTTGAGCAAAAAAGGAGCAGAGGGCTTCTGCGCTGACAGTCGCTCTACTTCCTGGTTGCGGTTGTTAGACTATTGGGCGTGACGTCACGTCGCACCTTTACTGACGGCCACAGCCAGGAAGTGGAGAAGTTGGCAGCAGCAGCAGAGTAAGAGCGGCAAGGGACCGGGTCAGGTAAGGTACTTCAGGGGCATCTTTGGCATATATTTGTAATGTGAAAGCTAGGTTTGGGGTGGTGATTAATATTTATAGCTAAGCTTTATTTTTGACTGGACTTGCCCTTTAACAATTCAACTGATACCGAGAACAGCAGCCAGACATATGGCCTGAGTGTGAAGTTCCATAAGTTTTGTTTCCAGGTAATTTTTAAACAAGAAATGAATGCGATAGCGGTGTAAGGGCGAGAGAAGGGGGGACCTGTTAAAAACGAATGAGAAGGGTCAAACAAATGCTGAAACTAATGACTGGAAACACTGCTCGAGTGCAATGTTATTATAAATCACACAGCAGGTTCACAACACATCAATTTCCCATCCAGGCTGTGAACCATTACCTGCTAGCACAGCGATGACGGCTGCGCACACCAGCCCCTCTATACAGGGAAGGAGACGTGCTGTGATAGAAGAGTGGTTATCAGGTCATTAGGATTGGAAACTCTTGCAAACAAGAACTCCAAGTCATTTGGTATCAATGTGTTTGTTACACTGTCCTCTTTATTCTGAACTTGCTAAATACTGCACATTAGGGTGCTGCAGATAACCAAATACTAACAAACCATTAAAAAAAATATTCAAAGGGCAAATCCAACCCTAAAATGGAAAGTGTGTTAACATTGATTACCCCCCAAAATTAAAGGGCATGTCCAGCCTAAAAAACATTTTGCTAGTCATCTGACTGGATCTCTCAATACAGAAAGGTTGCGACAAGCTGGTACTTACCAGCATGACGGTATGACAGGGCTGGTCCGGGGAGCAAAAGAATGAAGTAGGAGGTTAGGGAATTGGTAGGGGAAGGCGGAGACACAGAGGAAGGAAGTGACGAGCAGGAAGTGGAGAGGGTCCTGAGTAGGGCACCAAGTTGGACAGGTGAACGGCATGGTGCTTTTCCATCCCTCCCAATTGGCTACTATGGGTATGGTATTTGCTTTTATCCTTTTACTGCGGGTGGCAGTCTCTGGCAGTGCTGGGGGGAGGTTAGTCCTAAAATTGGGCTACCCATCTGGTGGACATTTTAAATTGGCTAGACTTGGAATAACCTCTCAGTGGGTGGGAACGGCCCACAGGAGAGTATGGATATAGTATGGATATATTTCAACGTTGTGCCTCCTTGGCTGGAATGGTAAGCGGCCGGGGGGCTTGGATTATGGAATATGGTTGCACTGCCAGAGATAGTTATTTAAAGGGAATGTCCACCCCCTTTTTTCAACTTAAGTAATATTGTAGTTATTGGTCACCCAGCCCCAACCACCATAATAGATTTTTGAGAAAGTCCCCAGATAGTTACTTACCTTACCTCTTTCCTCCGCCGCACTGCCCGGCCTTCTGCTTGCACGGAACTGCAAGCAGGGGGCGGGACCGACAGTCGCGTCTCTGATTGGCTGAGATACAGCCAATTAGGGACGCGGCTGCCGGCTGTTCAGAATGCCAGGGGGAGAGAGGTAAGGTAAGAAACTATCGGGGGACTTTCTTAAAATTCTATTATGGCAGTTGGGGCTGGGGGACCAATAACTACAATATTACCAAGGGGGTTGGCGCTAGGGGGAGGGAGAGCAAAACGGGAGGGAGAGGGAGGGGAGGACTCTCCTGCGCATGCCTCAAACCTTGTCGAAGTTGAGGCAGACACAGGCGCAGGATGAGTCACTGTCAGCTACTACACTGCTGTTTTCCTGACTTTGGAGGGACATTGCAGGAGAAACATTTGGAGCAGAGATGTCAGGTAAAGATTTTATTACACTACAGAGTGGGGCCACTATGGGGTTAAATTTCAATTTTGGGGGTGGACATGCCTTTTAAAGCAATAACTGTATGAATTAGTGATATTAAGGAAGAGTATTTACATTCTTGTTTATGTTTATTATTATGTTAAATAAAAGTTTGGAAATTATTATTTTATGCAAATATTTGTCACAATAAATGTGGCCAGTACCATTTTCCTCAGAAAAGCACTGTGTTGTGTCAGTTATTGGGCAAGGAGAAGGTTGGGGTAGGAAGGGTGGTATTGGTGGTGGGGGGAGTTGAGTTTAATAAAAGGTTTATCCGGCCCATCTCGGACCTACCCCTGTGATGACTTGTACAGAAATCTGTTGACAATTTAGTACCCTGGAAAGTCCCAATTAGCATATCACAGCCAGGGACCTATAGGTGTTAGGGACCTATAACACTTCTTAGCCACAATCACACCTTGCATTCAGAAGGTCCTAAAACTTGGCTGTGATATGCTAATTGTGACTTTCCAGGGTACATAATTGCCACAGATTCTTGTACAAGTCATTCTGAATTGAGAAAGCCAGTTGGATGGCTAGTGAAACTTCTTCAAGAACTAAACTTCAAGTCCAGTTGATCTAACTGAATACAAAAGATATATCCATTCATTCCAAAGATGCCACTAATATGACTTACGTAACCTGGTCCCTCAATGCCTGGGCACCGCCCCCTGCTCCTATTTCGAGCTTGTTACAAGCAAAAACAGGAGCAGTGCAGCAGTGCAGCAACAGGAAATAAAGCATCTTCAGCCGCAGAGCACAGGAGGAGCGGTGAGGGACTGGTTTAGGTAAGACACTTCAGGGGCATCTTTGGAATGTATGAATAATGCGAAACCTGGGTTTGGGAAGGTGGGGAACATTTCTATTAAAAGTTGATATTAGGCTGGACATGCCAACAATGTGACAAACAATGTTCTATCTAATTTTACACCAGCTGTGATTACAGATATAATTACCTGTTCACATACAAAATGAAATGTTATGGGCTGCACTACGTAGTGCTAATATCACAGCAGATTATTGCGTGTATACTACTTTATCCTGTATGTGCAGACCTGCCGTGTGCTGGCACGTGTATAAACGGATTAGAGGGAATAACCTGATATGCAGCACATTGTTCTGCTCCCTCTCTCTGCCCTCTCAAAAGGTCCCTCCTCCTCTTACAATCTTGCACATGCAGAGAGGCGGTGGCTTGGGAACAGTGTTAATCATTTGCTTGTATATCAGCTGTCATGGCCATGGCCGTCTGCTGCTTTACCATAAAAACCAGCAGGCAGAGAGATGGAAAGCACAACAATGTGCCCCATTCGGCCAGGAGGAAGGACTGGCAAAAGCAGCCGCGTCCAAAAGTTACTGTGACCGATCGGTCCTCCATAGAGGACTACACGATTGATCATGGTTTTCTGACCCGTCTGATCATGCTCTCGTCTTATTTGGATGAAGGAATGGTCGGCGATTGGTCGGAGCCGCCATACAATAATTCAGCCTGACCGAAACACTGAAATGTCAGTCGGGCTGAATTATTGTATGGTGAGTACCCAGCTTTAGTTTTACATCTCTCTGTTTTGTAGCTATTGCAGTTTGGGGATAATTTGATAATTTATCGTTTACAGGGTGGGCTTGTCCTATAATGGTAACTTCAGTCTGATAATACATAAGGCTAGTAACAATGAATTAATTAGTCTTCTGAAGGATGTAAACACATCACAATTAAACAGCACAGTAGCTCAATGGTTAGAACTGATACCTTGCAAAGCTGAATTGCTGAGTTCGATTCCACCCTTGGACACATCTGCAAGGAGTTGGTATGTTCTCCCCGTGCTTGCATGGGATTCCTCCGGGCACTCCAGTTTCCCCCACAATCATAAAGACAGGTTGTATGCGTCAAATAAAGGTGCAGGGCCTGATGTGAAAGTATACATGCAATTGTAAAGCGCTACAGAAAATGTTGGTGCTATATAAATCCACAATAATAATATAAATACATAAAGGTTCAATTTCAGAAGCACAGCACAATCATATGAGCAAGACTTTAGCTTGCTCATGTGATTGTAAACATCCTCTCATATTGACCTGCTCAGCTACAGTTTGATTTTTAAATCAATGTGAATTATTTTTAGCTGCAGAATAGTAACTTGTTTGATGAGTTAAATCCTGCAAATCAGACCTAACTTATTGCAAAACGTGGCTAATCCTCCTGGGTTACTCAGCTTGTAGTGATTCAGAGTGAGTTGACATCCAATTGCTAATGTACAGTCGCTTATAGTGCATCATGGGTATAAAATGGACCTCTATGGAAACTGATAATAATTGTTTGTGATGGCTGTACTAGGAGTCATGGGGCCCTCTTCCCTGCTTAATCTACAGCAGTTTTCTGGGGGGTGCCTGTATCTATCATAGGGAAAACAAAAAGATGGGGCCCCCCTGCGTTTGCAGAGTCTGCTCCCCTGGTTGTTTCCCAGTGACTGTACAGGTACCGTAATTGTTGTGCAGTATAAACACCACTTTATAACTGTCCAGGTGGTTCCTTTATGTAATAAGTGTCTGGCACTATATATAAAACATTATTATTTATCTAATTATTCCTTCTATTTTGGGTTCTGTTTTACTCTTTTTCCCAAGCTCCTTTCCTATTTGTTCACACTTTCTGTCCAAGTTCAGTTTGGGAACTTAAGGCTCGTACGGTGTTGAACCCGACGAACGCCCCTGTATCACGACACACACAGGCTGCGAACGGCCATGGCGGATCAATGAATGACACCCGACCGAACGCATACACACGCGTGATTAACAGACAAAACGGCCGCTCGTCTGCAGTGAGGTCGGGGGTCGTTTGTCAGGTTCAATCAACATCGTATCTCTCACTATAGTGGGAAGCAGGAAGTGACATTAAAGGGGAAGCTCAGTGGAAAAAAATCATTATTATTCAATATATTAATCTATACTCTCTCTTATGCTTTGCTGTAATAATTAGTAAGATCCCATCTCAATGGTCCTTCTTCCCAGGATACACACAAATTTGGATTGAATCTTACAGTAACTTAAACTGATTGGCTATTGTCAAATAGTGTTCCTGCAGATGTTTGAAACCTACAACTCCCAGAATCCTCAAGTTTCCCTCTGTAGTTAAGAAATTCTGGAAATTGTAGTTTTGAATCAAAACTGAATCAACCATTGCTCAAGACTGCTTTAGAAGCATTCATTTATATACAGCAAAATCACCAGATAGTTATTGAAATGAGAAAACACTCCCTTAAATCCTTCTCTTAAAGGCTTATGTATCTGTGCTTCCCCTTTATAGATTGGACTTTTTTTTAAAGAATGTACTTACAATATCATAATACATTGTAATAAAATGTAACATCGAATGAGAAGTTTTACAGATTCATTGTGATCGTCTCTGAATTTGTGGAGCCAATAGAAGGTTTACTGAAGGGATCCCCTCCTTTTTTAATAAATCATGTTGATTTATTTGTAATCCATTTATTCTAGCATACAAACCCAGTGGGTTGGGGGTGCGCTAGGTTGCAGTGGGATGGGCGCCAATGTCCTTTGCATGAAACACAGATGGAAGACCAATGATTGTCGTGGGATCTCACATGCTCATGATTATTTAGAAAATGGTCAAGACTTCATTTTTTTTTTACTAAATAATGCTAATAGCATATTGTTCAAGCAAAACAACTTCTTGATGTGTTCCGTGACACACCTCTTAAAGGGACAATATACTTATGCAGTAACTGAGTACTCTCTGGCTCCTCCCACTGTCAGTGTCACTGACACTCCTCCTATCTCTGAGCATATGTTAATGAAAAGAGGGAAGTCTGGGGAAGCCTGTAAGTTACTGCATGAGCATAATGTTCTTTTAAAGGAGAACTATACTTACCTAGCCCCTCACTCCTCTTCTCTCTACTATTATTAGTACCTAGGGTGAGGACCTAAATCTAAGTCCTCACCCATGGTTAGTTCCCCATGTTGCTGTAACTAGCATGAGGTTTCACTTACTTTCTTCAGTCAGCGATATGAACCATTGGAAGATGAGCGTCATACAGAGTGGGTCTTCTTCATGATGAGTGGGTCTTTGAGAGGGTCTTCTTCATGCTGAGAGTGTCTATTCATTGCACTAATCACCTAAGGATTGGAAGGGAATAATAATGGTATCATTCTGCCTGTAAGCACCATGACTGAATAAATGCAGATTGCCCGTGCTTATATGATACCATATAAACTATAAACCAACTGCAGGGCAATTAGCCCGTTTGTGTTACTTTTGGCTACTAAAGCAATAACTGCTGAATTAAATCTATTAGAGGAACATTTGTTCAATGGAATGCTAATTATTGACTATGTTAGGTACTAGAACAACTAGCATTACGTTTTTAATGCTCTGGGTCCCTACCAGTCTAGGCTTGGACAACTCCCCTGACTCCTATGGAAATAAATTTGCACAAAGTCTTGGGGGTAATGACACATTTTGATCGATGTGCAGGACATGGAAGATTGTGGATAATTACTTCTTATTGCTGTCTCACGTTAGCCACTAGCACTGATTAATTGTGAGCCTCACAGCAATAGGAAGCAATAAGGAGAACTTTCCTCCAACTGATCGACAATTCGTCCCCTAAGGAAAACACGGTTATCTGGAAAACAGTAGTGTGATTGCCTTGTGCGCCATCAGCCTTACACACCAACGGATTCTCTGTGTGTAGGGAACAGATTCATCTTGGGTATTGACAGCGAATCTCTATTGAAAGCCTATTCATTCTGAAACTGAACTGGAGAAAGTTCACTCAATAAACCCTGAACTACTGGAAAGCTTTAGGTATGTTCTAATGGGGGATAACTCTACTCCATGTGTTAGGAACAATAGATAAAGTCAGGGGCAGAATCATAAAAGATCAACTACATTAAGATTGGGGCAGTGGAACAAACTTCTCCCCAGTGACCAAATGAAATGTATTAATAGGCCATTCCATGCGCTTCTCTCTGATTGTAAAATAGATTTAAAAAGACGGCATTGTTGATAGGCTTTCTGCTTTCATTAATAACCCGAAGCCTTGCAGTGACAGGTAAACAAAGCTATAAAATATGTAATTATTGGATTTTTTTTATTACCCATTTATAATTATTGGATTTTTTTTTTACAAGGCACTGCACATTAACAGTCAAAGAAATGTTTATAATCACCCTATGGAAAATGGCCTTTGAGTCAGGGATGTTAGAACAGAGGCCCTCCAGCTGTTACAGGCCTTCACTTCCCACTGCCAGCTGCCATGGGAATAATGATGCTGTTATACAACAGCTGGTGGGCTGCACGTCTTATTTGAATGTTCCAGTCTAAATCATTATTGGGAATCCTCACAGTCAGTAAGCTAGAGATCACTTTAAAAAGTTATAAATAAATACACAAAGCAGCACTTACTCTGAAGTATGTGTGTGTTGCTGCATGCCTTCAAATAGTACTTGTTTTACTGAGGCTCTGTATGCCTCTTTCCACTCTTAAAGGGTATCTACCACTAAGGAAAAAGCATATTTTTGGGGGGTTTATTTTTAAAAAAAAGTGAAAGTGATCTAAGATTGATTTCATAGGGAAAGCTGGGAATATGAGGCAATCTGGTGGGAGGGGGGAGAAAAAGGTAGTACCTGATTATTCCTTCATTAATCAGTGAACTCAGTAGTTTGAAGTGTAGTGTGTGTGTGTGTGTGTGCGTGCGTGCGTGCGTGCGTGCGTGCGTGCGTGCGTGCGTGCGTGCATGTGTGTTTGTGTGTGATCGACCAACCAGTCGGATCACACAGATAGCAGTCCCGACGCATCCTCACACGTTCTGCGCATGCACTAAAGGAACACGAGCACCAGCCATTTCCCAGGGAGGCAGTCACTGAAATGGTCACTACACCATTCACAACCTTCAAGGAGAAACTCATTGGATTTTTTTTAAACTACTGCTCAAACACACAGGATACTGCAAGTACATTTCCACCTTACACATATCTATCCTTACAACCCAGGTGACTTTTATCAGTGGAGATACCCTTTAACCAATCCCTCCTTCCACTCACTATCTGTGTAGACAAGCATGCTCAGTAATCACTATGAGGCAGCACTGGGAGAGGGAATTCCCCATCATACGATTCACACATACCATGTCACCATTTCAGCTGCAGAAGAGTTTATGATAATAAGGCACGTGACTGACAGCGGAAATGTAAGATGTTTCAGATGGTTTTTTAAACTTTTTATATATTATACATATTGATCCCCCAGCCCCAACCGCCCGTAATAAATTCTTAGAAAGGCCCCGATTTGTACTTACCTTCCCTCATTCCTCCGCGGCGTCCTCCAGCCCTCCGGCTGCTCAGAAGCCGGAGGATAGAGGGAAGGTAAGTAACTATCGGGGCACTTTCTATAATTCTGTTACGGCGGTTGGGGCTGGGGGATCATTATGTATAATATATAATGGAGATTTTACACCAAAAAAAAAACGGGAAGGAAGGGAGGGAGGGGAGGGGGGAGACTCTCCTGCGCATGCCTCAACCTTGTCGAGGTTGAGGCTGAGTCACCCAGACCTTCTACACTACACTTTCCTGGACTTTGGAGGGGCACAGCATGGCAACCATAAGGTAAGAATTTTTGTACACTACAGAGTGGGGCCAGTATGGGGTTAAATTTGAGTTTTGGGGGTGGACATGCCCTTTAAGAAAATTAGAACAGCTCAACAAAGAAAAGGAACAATGGTGGTTGGGATGAATTATTTTTTCCAATAATGGGAAATTTAAAAAATCAAGTATAGAGCTACACCCTTTAATCCAAACCCAAGTATTAAATGATTGATATTAAATGAATAATATTGGATACTTAACATTTATCCATTCTCTCCTGGCCAATCAATATTCTTATTTGATCTGGATATACAATCTGGTAGCCCATGGATCCCTAAAGTCACACCTACTACAAAAAATGACTCAAAATTCCAAAGTAATGTAAATGTCACCTCTCACATAGCCTTAGCATTGATGAGAACCCATTTAAAATGTGGTGCTAAATACGCATTTAGCCCACCCTTGGGTGGCAGCAAGAATGTAATGGGTCTGTCCCAATCTAATCTAGTGACACCGGGATGTTTCAGTGACCACACACTGAGAGCACAGCCTGATATTTATTTAGACGGATGAAAATAAAGTTAGTTCCGCATTAATTAGCAGTAAAAAAGAAATATCAAGCAGAATGCAGCATACAGTATAACAAGGTAAGCTAGTGCTTGCAACTTAAACAGCAATTCCCCAGGTGTGCACACCTTTTCCTTTAACGTTTTACCAGCTGGAAGCAGAAATCCTTAAAGGACAACTCCACCCTCATAATAACATATTTTAGAAAGAATGGCCTCTTTAAAATATGTTGATATATAATACTTTGTCCTATGAATTCATTACTGTATAAAAACGTCCTGACGAAGCTCCGTCTAGTCCGGGGAGAAACGCGCGTCGGCCAGGAGGGAGGTGACGGTAGTAGGAGCAACGGGCCCAATTGGAGGATCAAGTGAGAGGTGAATGCCGCAACTAATAGAAGGTATCGGTGACCGGGATGGGAGACCCGGATAATGTAATTGAATCCGGAACTGAACCAGGACACACCGGGACAGTTTCCATTTCCTGGACCTAAGTACAGCGGTCGGGTAAAATGGAACACTCTTCGGGTTTGTGAGTATGGCAGATCATTCACAAGAAAGTTCAGCCTTTTGTTCAAATAGGAACGAATGAGCATTGCTTAAGTGGCGTGTTAGATTAATCCTATTAACATTCATACTTACCTCTGTTGCGGGACGATTCACAATTGTTTTTTGGATATAAATATGTGCTTGACTTTAAAACTAACGTGCATGGACTATATTAACCTGTGCCTCTGAAACTGTCATTTCTCCCTCATAAACTGTTTAAAAAGTTCTGTAGCAGTTCTTTTGATTACAGGACTAATAACCTATCACTTACAAGCATTTTGAACGGGACTACAGTTGATTCTGTGTTCTGGACAGTTTATTGACATCCCAACGGTGATGTGGGATGAGTGATTTTAGTAATAGGGTTAGTTGCATGGGTTTGTTTTTTTTCGGTTGAGCAGGGGATATGGGTGCTGTTTTAACTAAAGTTTGAATAAAGTATTTTTATGTTTTTATTATAAGTTTGCAAGACTAAAGCCATCTTTTCAACAAGGTGTAGGTGTATTCAAATATGGAGGTTTGCCTCCCCTGTATGGGAGGGGCAATAACCCTGTAAATTAATTTTGGAACCCTCAAATCACGAGTGCCATTAAGGGATGTCTAAGGAGATTCCTTTCTCCAAATCTGCATCTGGATGCCTCATGGAAACTGAGCAATTTAGAAACTGTACTGTACTGAGCCTAGGCATGCTCTGAAGAGGCAGACACGGGATTAACATTCCGTCATTGGCTGTCAACTGTCAAATCCATAACTGACAGTTACTAACTGGAAGAACCAGGAAGCAGAAACAGGGGAAACAGGACATTGTGCAGGATTTCAGGTTAGACTTATATATTTCACATTTCAAACTATTACAGTTTAGGGTTTTGGGGGGTGATTTACCTGTATGTAAGTTTTCGTTTTGGGGCTGGACTTGTCCTTTAAGTGCTGAATTAAGAATGCAGGTTCACTTTCCTTCCCTGCTTAATATCGGTGGGTGACACCGGGCAAGCCCCGTGGAACTTCCAGCGCTCAGCAACTCCCCAGTCCATATGGGTGTCACACAAACAGATTAATAAAGTTTATCATTGGCAAAATGGCGGGTCCGTAAGTCCGAAGGAAGATGGTTTGAAAGCAGATCTTGTGTCCTGTCAGAAACCACAGGGGGACACAGACACTTCCACACTGATGGTCACTGCCTTTAACTCACAGCATATCCCTCTCTCTGCTCACTTACTGCTCCATACCTGGCCCCTTCTCCAGTCTCCCTGCTGCTTCCTGGACACTTCCCCCTCATTCTGTGCGCTCCTCCTTCTCTACCCAGTCCTACAGTGCACAGACACTTTAGTTTCTATGCAAGAAGTTCCTGTGCACATATAAGTAGCACTGACGGGTTTGCTACATGCATGTTACATTATTATAGGGTGATTACATGGAACCAGTTAGAATAGCAGAAAGATCAGATTTTGTATTTAGTCTTATGAATAATCTGTAAGTAATAATTAAAGCAGATGGCTAGATGTAAAGCAGTAAACCTATATAGCAGCACATACAGAACCCCAATGATCATCTGCTATGTGTTTGAGTACAGTGTTTCCATATAAAGCATCATTGTTCACATCTGTTGTATTCTTCAGTGAGATCAACTGGACTTAAGTCTGGACTTAGTTCTTGAAGACATTTCGCTAGTCATCCGACTGGCTTTCCCAATTCAGAATGACTTGTACAAGAATCTGTTGGCAATATAAGTACCCTGGAAAGTCCCAATTAGCACATGACAACTGTCTGCCATGTTCAATGCTGTTTTGACACCTTACCCTGTGCAGTTTCGATAACACCTCAGAGCCCCGACCGATTCCCCGAACACAACTCACCCCCTGCGACGAACGGCCGTGTGTATGCGTTCGGTTGGGGGTTGTTCCGTCGTTCCGCTCTGAAACTGCTGAAACTCTTACGTGTAAACAAACCTTTAGCCTCAAATGCATCCACGCCTTGCATTCAGAAGGTCCCTAACACTTGGCAGTGATATGCTAATTGGACTTTCCAGGGTACATAATTGCCACAGATTCTTGTACACAATGCTAGCGAAATGAGAACCAAATTTTAAGTCCAGTTGATCTAACTGAATACAACAGATATACCATGACCTGGATCAATGAGAACCTTCACAAAATCATTGTTCACCACTTTGGACTTGACAGATCCGGCATGAAGGAATGGATATGGTCAAACTGGGTTGCAACCTGTTCAGTACAAAAAATATAAAAATGTAAGTTGGGCTCCTATATCTTTAGTATGTACAAGGCCACGCTCCCATGTCCTGCCCACACCCCACTACTAAAGAATAAAGCTAGTTTTGCACGTCTTTAGTAAATTCAGTCTTAGAGCATGGATGATTTTAGTGGGGATTACAGTTTCAGTTACAAGCAATATGCTGTTATTCAGCTTTTCCAGTCCTCTATGGATCTCGTCTATTCCACTCCGCCCTCTGTGGTCATCATATGTACAAAAATAAAGGTTGTAGACGAGTCTCAGGCAGTAAAAAAACCCGCAACAATTGTATTCAGTGTAGCAACATGTTTCGGAGCAGTGTGCTCCTTTATTAAAGATGATTTTAGGGGGATTACAGTTTTCCAGAATCCTCCCTTTATGCTGGTTTCTGCCGTTCTTGCACCTCATCAGAAAATCTGTAAGCGGAGCAGGGTGGTTGCGGTAATCGGGGTTAGGGGTGTTCTGGGGTGTGGAGTGGGCATTCCAGGGGAGGGGCTCACAGGTCCGTTCCTTGAACAGAATTCCAGCCCTGACTGCAGGACTCGGGATTTTGTTTTTTGTGATAACTGTTTCTGGGATCCCTCCCTCAGAAATCCTGTGCTTGCCCCTGTAGAGGAGAACAAATGTGTATTCAGCAGTATATAAAATGATGTACTGTAGTGATAGCTATGAAAATATATCAGGGGTGACCAGAGATGAAACAACATGCTGGCACGGGGAATTCAGATTTGTCTCTGAATTTTTCAGTTGAAATAGAAACATTCCGCCCACACCGCAAAATTTCTGTGTCAAAACGCACTGCGCAATGGCTGCTGGGAAGCGGAATAGTGAAGGGGCACAAGATATAAAAGCTATGATTGGTGGTCTCAGCCCTGCTGACTAGACAAGTTATAGCTTTAGAAATCCACAAATCCGAATGTGAAACCCAAACTATATATATATATATATATATACTTATATATATATACTTTACCATACCCCCTTTCTTCTCCCAGCGGGACTGACATGCTCAGTGTGCCCTAACCACAGAGTTGCTGTATTGAAAGATTTTCTTTATTTCACACAAGTATATCTTTGGTTTGGTATAAGAGAAATGCAAATGGGATAATACGACCATTAACCCTGATTTCACCCTTGAATTTTCAGCTCAGCTGTGCAGTGTCTCTCTCTCTCTCTCTACAGCAGGTATGTCAAAGTTGCAGCCTTCCAGATGTTTAAAAACTGTAACTCTAAGCAGTATGCAGCCAGTTGTAGTTTTCAAACATCTGGAGGGCTACAAACTAGTTTGGATATTTAGAACTCGCAAACATTTTTTTGAAAATTCTAAAGATTTTCGAATTGACAACCCTTGAATATGGCATTCCACAGTACTCGTCTTCAGCGGTCGCTAATCCTCAAATTTGGCAACACTTAAAAATAGAACGTGGCAGCTCGAAAGCAGCACTATCGCTAACTTATATATAGGTGTTCCCCAGTAAACCTCAGTAACTCTCGAACCTTTGATTATAGAGGTAAACCTCGAGCCCGCAATTTGAGGGTTTGGTAACCCTCAAACTCTTGATTTGAGGGTTCGGTTACCCTTGCATCTTTATTTCGAGTTTGGGATAATTATCGAAAGCGGAAGTAGCGCACGTTCTGAATATCTGTACGTGTGCGGTGGGTGTTCCTAGGGTTTTTGACACCTGAAACAACTTTTATATGCCGCTTATAGGCAGACAGGTGGTACACGTTTAGCGGGTGTGGCTTCATCAGGGAAAATAGGTGTGGCTTGAGGAGGTGGGCTGACCAAACCTGAAGAAGGGGGTATTCCCCCGAAACGTTGTGACGTGTGATGTGTGGATCACAATAAAATTGTTCTAATTTCTTGGAGTGCGACCCTCTATTGCCTTTTTTCCTGCGAAGCTACTGGTTCCAAAGGGAAGAACCCACGAGGCGTCTGCACCCACAGTTGGACAGAGTGCACCTCCACCATTTTTTATCTATGTGGGCTGACCAACACTGATTGGTGGACTAGAGGGCTGACTTAACACTGATGGGTGTACTGGTGCTGAAATGCGGTATTGCAGGAAGGAAGATTTTTTTTTACTGCCGCCTTTTAAGTGTTCCACAGGGACGTGCCCTGAGCAAATGTTTCAGTTTGCTTCATGGTAGGGGCACCCGTGATGTTCCGCAAACCATTTCCCAGGTCCCACAGCCATGCTATTTTAACTGTATTTTATCCAAACTTTTTGAACTCCCATTGACTGTAATGGGTTGGTTTTCGAACTTTTAAAGAAGTTGAGTAGTTCGAAAATGAACTGAACTTCAGTAAGTTTGTCCATCTGTAGGAATGGGATGATGGGGTAAAACTACAGGGGGTGTTAAGGGGGAAATTTCCCTCCATTGCTGTGTGTGTCTTTTTAAATCCTGCCTTGTGACAGTGAATAGGTGGGAGGGTCTTGGAGGGAAGGGGGAGCTTTAAAGAGCTGTGGATGTACAAGGCAGTCAGTGAGCTGTCAGAGGCAGCAGAGGAAGGAGGGAAGGTAGGACTCTCCCTGGTAGTGACACCTGGTCAGTCTCCAGGACATCTCCCCCCTATCCCTGCTGGGGTAGCCATGCTGACTCTGGGGGGGGTTTGGTTGGTGGTGTCGCTGTGTGGATGTTCCGTGGTAGTGGGTGGACAGGAGCTATTCGCCCCTCATTCCATCAGGCTGGAGGGGGATATCACCCTGGGGGGGTTGTTCCCTGTTCATTCCCGGGGCCCCTCCGGGCTGCCCTGCGGGGACATAAGGAAGGAGATCGGGATCCACAGGTTGGAGGCGATGCTCTTCGCGTTGGATCAGATCAACAGCGACCCGGATCTGTTGCCCAACGTCACCCTGGGGGCCCGGGTTCTGGATACTTGTTCCCGGGACACCTACGCCCTGGAGCAGTCCCTGACCTTCGTCCAAGCGCTGATCCAGAAGGACACGTCCGATGTCCGGTGCACTAACGGGGATCCGCCGATATTCGTCCGACCGGAGAAAGTGGTGGGAGTCATCGGGGCATCGGAAAGTTCGGTGTCCATCATGGTGGCCAATATCCTGCGACTGTTCCAGGTAAGGGGAACCAGTAGGGTAGCTCCCACACTGGAACGGACCTGCGGTTGGACGAGGTTGGGTGCGATTCGCCACACACGTGTTCGATCCGATTGAGATCCCAGCAGTTCAGTGCAGGACCCTGTATCTATTATTCCCAGCGCTGTTATCTCCCCTTCTCCCTTTTATTTCTATTGCAGGTCCATTTCCCTTTAAATCCATTCACACCCCATGATGTTTTGGAAACTACAATTCCCAGCATGCTCGATTTGCAGACTACAACCAAGGTATGCTGGGAGTTGTAGTTTCCAAAACATCTGGGATGCCAAGGTTCAACATCACTCCTCCTGTCTTCCCTCCCCAATGATCACTATGAATCGTGGGACCGTGGCCCCATAATGACAATTACTGTATTTCTATAGATACATTGGAAAATGGAGATACCAGCCTGCTGTGTTCTGGCTTTTGTTACAGTGAGTTGTAGTTCAGTACAGTTTTTTTTTTAGCAATTCCATTGCTCAGTGATCTGGAACAGATTGGATTTGTTTGTACTTCAGACCAAGACATTGTATGGATGTTGGACTATGAACGTCTGTCAGTGAATGGCAGGTTGGATGGCCACTGCCAAGTTCCTCTTTATTTTTCAGGGATCAGCTGTGTGCGTGTGGTGACTGTTGGTATGTTGGGGTGTGGGTGTAGGGAGGGTGTATGGTTGGGTGGGGGAGTGTAGAAGTGGAGACTGTGCAGGGGAATGTGTATAGAGTGTGTAGATGTGTGTAAAGAAGTTGGGTGACTGTGTAGGAGTGTGAAGTGACTGTAGAGGAGTGAAGATGTGTGTAGTGACTGTGTAGGGGAGTGTACAAGCGTGTGTAGAGTGTGTAGTAACTGGAGGGGGGTGCAATTTGACTGAAAGCAGTCAAATTGCAGGTAGCAATCAGATAGATATCACGCACATAGCAGATAGTAGTGACATAGCAGATAGTAGAGCGTACTCAGGTAGCTGGTAGCAGTCACATAGCAGATAGCAGTCAGGTAGCAGGTAGCAATTTTGATAGATAGCAGTCAACCAGCTGGTAACAATTAGATAGAAATTACTCATTTAGCAGATAGTCACATAGCAGGTAGACTCCAGATAACAGTCAGGTAGCAGGTAGACTCAGACAGCAGTCAGGTAGCAGGTAGACTCAGACAGCAGTCAGGTAGCAGGCAGACTCAGACAGCAGTCAGGTAGCAGGTAGACTCAGACAGCAGTCAGGTAGCAGGCAGACTCAGACAGCAGTCAGGTAGCAGGCAGACTCAACAGCATGTCAGAGGCAGGTAGACTCGACGCAGTCAGGTAGCAGGTAGACTCAGACAGCAGTCAGGTAGCAGGCAGAGTCAGACAGCAGTCAGGTAGCAGGCAGAGTCAGACAGCAGTCAGGTAGCAGGCAGAGTCACAGACACAGCAGTCAGGTAGCAGGCGACAGGTCAGAGCAGCAGTTCAGGTAGCAGGTAGAGTCAGACAGCAGTCAGGTAGCAGGAGAGTCAGACAGCTATTCAGGTAGCAGTTAGAGTCAGACAGCAGTCAGGTAGCAGGTAGAGTCACGACAATGCAGTCAGGTAGCAGTGAGTCAGACGCAGTCAGGTAGCAGGTAGAGTCAGATATAGCGTCAGGTAGCAGGTAGAGTCAGATATAGCAGTCGGTAGCAGGTAAAGTCCATATAGCGAGTCAAGTAGCTGGTAAAGTCAGATATAGCAGTCAGTAAGGTAGCTGGTAAGTCCATAATCATCAGGTACTGTAAAGTCAGATATAGCAGTCAGGTAGCTGGTAAAGTCAGATATAGCAGTCGTAGCTGTTAAAGTCAGATATAGCAGTCAGGTAGCTGGTAAAGTCAGATATGCAGTCAGGTAGCTGGTAAAGTCAGATTTGCAGTCAGGTAGCTGGTAAAGTCAATATAGCGTCAGGTAGCTGGTAAGTCACGATATAGCGTCAGGTAGCTGGTAAAGTCAAATATAGCAGTCAGGTAGCTGTAAACAGATATGCGTCAGTACTGGTAAAGTCAGATATAGCAGTCAGGTAGCAGGTAAAGTCAGATAGCTGTCAGGTAGCAGAAAAGTCAGATAGCTGTCAGGTACAGGAAAGTCAGTAGCGTGTAGCAGGAAAGTCAGATAGCTGTCAGGTAGCAGGTTAAGTCAGATAGCTGTCAGGTAGCAGGTTAGTCAGATAGCTGTGTAGCAGGTAAAGTCAGATAGCAGTCAGGGTCAACAGTGCAAGTTTTTTTTTTTTTTTTTTTACAATTTTTGCTTTATTATTCACTTACATCTACTGATTTTCATTTTATCAGACCACATGTAATATAAATAAATTTACATTCCTAATAAGGACTGATCCTGTTATTAACCTGGGCACTGACTGCAGTTTCCTTGCAGTTCTCCCTGCAGCCCTCTGGGTATGGTGTAGGAGAGAACGCTGTCTGCGGTGCTGAAATCCCCCATATGAAGGACTTGGCTGTGTGGACTGGGCTGCTTTAGCTTGACATTAGTTACACTGGCAAACCCCATTTACTTCCTGCTCCATCACAGACACAATCACTTACTGTTTCTCATTTGTATGAAAGAGAGGAGACTATAGGGAGTCGGCAATGGATGTGTTAGTTTACATGGGATAAAAGGAGAATCCTTAGAAGGAGGCACACTATTGTATATTACTATTGTACTATTAATATATTGTTATATATTAATATTATATATTGTGATCAGATAGACAGAGAGACAGATAGGTGAAATGTTAGGCTGTAGTACAGCAATCCCTAAGACACAGACTGTACTACCACTAATACATCCCTTATTTCCCCTCAGTGTATAAAGTGATCTCCAAAATCCTTACGGTGTGATTCTGTGTCCACTAGCAGATATAACCAATACCCAGTAGACATCTTCCCACTGATGAAATAAATGCAATGCCTCCCGACACAGCACAAACCATATACAGTCCTGATTACATTTCCCCATGGGTCTGAACCCCCGACATCCTAGAGCACTTCACTGTGAAATATCAGACAGGCTGCGGATGTTGGTTATATTTTCACAGTGTGCAGTCTTCCTCTTCCTGTGTAATGTGTTTAAGCCGTGTATCCCCAATTATGGATTCTATTAACATGTACAGTGCATGCACCGAATAACCCGAGCTGCTCAGAGAGCACTTAATGTTCAACATCTTAACGTTTTCAAGAGCATTTGTGTTATCCACATGGTTATATGGGCTGTACGAGACATTAGGTTATCCACAGGCTGTCAGTAAACCCCTGGGAACAAAAATACTAATAATCACATATCCAGCATTTTAGTAGAATGGATTCACTGTCCGGTTCACATAGAACTGAAAGATCTCCTGACACTCAGAATCTCTCTCTATGAAAGAAATTAAAACATCAAATGACCTACCCACTACAGTCTGTCTGTCTGTCTATCTATCTATCTATCTATCTATCTATCTATCTATCTATCTATCTATCTATCTATCTCCCCCATTTTCCTACTATGTCTCTCTTGTATCTGCTTGTATCTGTACATAATCCTAGCTGTATCTCTAACACCCAAGACTTTAATTGAGCTGTAGGGAGTTAAAACATGTGAGACAACAGGCTGCAAATCCTTGTTTGTACCTGTCTTTTACTTAGTTGCATTCCCCAGGGATAGGGATATTATGTACAGTAGTGTCACTGTCAGGGGTAGGGAATTATGTACAGTAATGTCACTGTCAGGTAGGGATATTATGTACAGTAAGTGTCACTGCCAGGGTAGGATATTATGTACAGTAAGTGTCACTGTCAGGGAAGGGATATATGTACAGTAAGTGTCACTGTCAGGGGTGGAGATATTATGTACAGTAATGTCACTGTCAGGATAGGGATATATGTACAGTAAGTGTCCTGTCAGGGGAGGATATTATTACAGTAAGTGTCACTGTCAGGGTAGGGATATTATGTACAGTAGTGTCACTGTCAGGGGTGGGATATTATGTACAGTAAGTGTCACTGCCAGGGTAGGATTTATGTCAGTAAGTGTCACTGTCAGGATAGGATATTTATGTACAGTAATGTGTCACTGTCGGGTAGGGATATTTAAGTACAGATGTCACTGGGGTAGGGATATTATGTACAGTAAGGTCACTGTCAGGATGGGATATTATGTACAGTAAGTGTCACTGTCAGGGTGAGATATTATTACAGTAAGTGTCACTGTCAGGGTAGGGATATTATGTCAGTAAGTGTCACTGTCAGGGGTAGGGATATTATGTACAGTAAGTGTCACTGTCAGGGGTAGGGATATTATGTACAGTAAGTGTCACTGTCAGGGTAGGGATATTATGTACGTAAGTGTCACTGCCAGGGGTAGGATATATGTACAGTAAGTGTCACTGTCAGGGTAGGGATATTATGTACAGTAAGTGTCACTGTCAGGGGTAGGGATATTATGTACAGTAAGTGTCACTGTCAGGGGTAGGGATATTATGTACAGTAAGTGTCACTGTCAGGGGTAGGGATATTATGTACAGTAAGTGTCACTGTCAGGGGTAGGGATATTATGTACAGTAAGTGTCACTGTCAGGGTAGGGATTTATGTACATTAAGTTCACTGAGGGTGGGATTATGTACAGTAGTGTCACTGTCAGGGGTAGGATATTATGTACAGTGTGTCACTGTCGGATAGGGATATTATTTCAGTAAGTGTCCACGTCAGGGGTAGGGATTTATGTACAGTAAGTGTCACTGTCAGGGTGTAGGGTATTATGTACAGTAAGTGTCACTGTCAGGGGTAGGTATTTTATGTACAGTAAGTGTCCTGTCAGAGGTGGGAGATTATGTCATAAGTGTCACTGCCAGGTAGGTATATTGTACATATGTGTCACTGTCAGGGTAGGGATATTATGTACAGTAAGTGTCACTGTCAGGGGTAGGGATATTATGTACAGTAAGTGTCACTGACGGGTGGAGATATTATGTACAGTAAGTGTCACTGTCAGGGATATGGATTTTATGTACAGTAAGTGTCACTGTCAGGGGTAGGGAGATATTATGTACAGTAAGTGTCACGTCAGGGGTAGGGATATTATGTACAGTAAGTGTCACTGACAGGGGTGGAATATTATGTACTAAGTGTCACTGTCAGGGATAGGGATTTTATGTACAGTAGTGTCACTGTCGGGTAGGATTTTATGCAGTAATGTCACTGTCGGGGTAGGATATTATGTACAGTAAGTGTCACTGACAGGGGTGGGATATTATGTCAGTAAGTGTCACATGTCAGGATAGGGATTTTTATTGTACAGTAAGTGTCACTGTCAGGGGTAGGGATTTTATGTACAGTAAGTGTCACTGTCAGGGGTAGGGATATTATGTACAGTAAGTGTCACTGTCAGGGATAGGGATTTTATGTTCAGTAAGTGTCACTGTCAGGGATAGGGATTTTATGTACAGTAAGTGTCACTGTCAGGGGTAGGGATATTATGTTACAGTAATTGTCCACTGTCAGGGTAGGGATATTATGTACAGTAAGTGTCACTGTCAGGGGTAGGGATATTGTAGAGTAAGTGTCACTGTCAGGGATAGGGATTTATGTCAGTAAGTGTCACTGTCAGGATAGGGATTTTATGTACATTAAGTGTCACTTCAGGGTAGGGATTTTTGTACAGTAGTGTCACTGTCAGGGGTAGGGATATTATGTACAGTAAGTGTCACTGTCAGGGTAGGGATATTATGTAAGTAAGTGTCCACTGTCAGGGGAGGGATATTATGTACAGTAAGTGTCCCTGTCAGGGGTAGGGATATTATGTACAGTAAGTGTCACTGTCAGGGGTGAGATATATGTACAGTAATTGTAACTGTCAAGGGCGGGGATATTATGTACAGTAAGTGTCACTGTCAGGGGTGGAGATATTATGTACAGTAATGTCACTGTCAGGGGTGGAGATGATTATTACAGTAAGTGTCACTGTCAGGGGTAGGGTATCATGTCTATGTCACTGTCAGGGATAGGGATTTTATGTACGTAATGTCACTGGTCAGGGGTAGGGATTTTATGTACAGTAAGTGTCACTGTCACGGGTAGGGATATTATGTACAGTAAGTGTCACGTCGGTGTAGGGATATTTAGTACAGTAAGTGTCACTGACAGGGGTGGAGAATTTATGTACAGTAAGTGTCAGATTTACAATATATCTAAGACATTTCCATCCTTCTGTAGTAGCATCACACAAAAAAAGAGAGGAGTTTGGGTGTGATACAGGGAGATTAAAGCTTGGAAGCTCTTGTAGGACCCAGTAAGTGAATGAGGACATGGACCTTACAGCTGATCTGTAGTAGAATATTTAACCATTAAACACAGTAAAGAGCCCAGTGTCCTGTGCAATGTAGTGGTACATGGTCATACTGTCATATCTATGGGATAAATCCAGATTCTGTGAAAGGTATTCTATGACAAAAAATAACCATGAAGTATTCTATGAATTAATGAAACCCCCCCAATAGTATAAAGTAATTCCAGTAGGTTCTGCACAAGGATTCAGGCAATCATTCTATGAAGTCCATATACACCAAATGTATTGCACTAACACACACATGTTTTGGATGAGTGTAGAGTTAGGTCAGAACACTGAGGCAACTACTGGAAATACCACTTACTGATAAACCTCCAGTTCGCTACATTATGGGGGAGATGTTTTATTCACCATTTGTTAGCGCCAAATTAGTGCAAAACAACCAAATAGTGCAAAAAAAGCTACCCGATGTACTATCACTGATTCACGCTAGTTGCAACATTTACAAAAACGTTTTGGAAATAGTGCAGGTTAGCCTATTCAATATTGGGTTAAGTTAAGTTTTGTTGCTACCTTGTAGGCCTATTGAATGGAGGTGTACAGCGCCGATGCATTAGAAAAAAACAGACGTCTTACCTGACTGGAACTGGTGAAAAGCATTGTGGGATTGCGGTCAGGTAACATTTTGTTTCCTACATCGGCCCGTATATACCTTAAGCAATTATACTGTACATTTAGTTTGTTTGTAGAAAGAAAGCAATTGTTTAAAGTAATTCACGGCTTATTAAAAGCCACTTAATAACAACATCATCAAAATTCATGTGATGTGGTTCCTAAATACCACTAACAAAGAAAGATTTAGCGAAACTTAGCGAACATTTAGCAGAAAACTGCCTTTTGGCGATATATCTGATTTGAAGCTATATTTGAAAATATCGGTAACCAAACTGAATTGTCACTCTTCGGGTCCAATCCGAACAGCACTGTATATTACCCTGATACACTTAATGAAAACACATTACTCTTGCTAGAGTTTTCAGATTTATGGAAAAAACTCGAAGATCCGAAATGGAAGGTTCGTATTTTCAAGGGTTAACAAATGTACGAGATTATATTTGGTAATCCTCAAAAATAACGTTCAAGGTTATCTTGTGGGTTACCGAAATAACATCGTACATCGGTAACCCTCGAAAATACGTTCCGAAGTCCCGAAATCCAAACGATAGGCCGGTTTTGGACGGATTTTGGAACCAGGGGGTTCCATATCAGATCCGGGTCTGAACAGGACCAGATCCCACTCTAATCCTGCCCGCATGGAATGGGTCTTATAAATCAATTTCTTAAAAACAAAGACCTACAGGAATTAGTCCCCACTGACAGCAGCTGAGAAAATGAAGATGTTCTAGTACCTTAATCCAGGAGCTAACTAACATTTGCTTGCATACACATTATCTTTCTAGAAGGAGGTCAAAGATACAGTATGTAAAATCAGTGGTCAATAAGACCAGGTTATTAAGATTAATGGCAGAGTGTTATGATAAAAGAGGGTTTGCCAAACTTTGACATAAAAACATTGAGCATGGACAGAAAAAAAAAACTGTCACCATTGATAAGTTCAACATAACACACTCTAATTCCAATACATTCACAGTCCTAGCCTGTTTGGCAAGAAGGGTTACAAAGTATAACCAGAAACACTCACCTTTTCTCCTAGTTTCCCTACATCTGGCTATCTTGTTTGCCATGGCAATTTTGATTTACAGTAGACTTCTAAGCAAGGTCTGAACAACCAAACCCTTATACGCAAAAGGTGCAGTGATATGTGGCTATTTACAACAATATAGTCCTGAATCATTTAGAATATCCAATAAGGGGCTATGGTCACACACTTCATTGAATTTATTAAATATTTTAATGTGATGTGCTGCTTATGAGTAAATGTCCCTTATTAAATATTTCACAAATGTCTATTTTAAATCTTCTGTATTCTCTGTAAAACATTCAATGACGTACGTTACAAATAATCAAAACAAAAAATTACAGCATATGTCTGATTCCTGGGTTTTACAACTCTATGGAAAGTAACTTTTAGAAACCAGTCTCATATGTCAAATGTGATGATTAATAAAAGGGAACTTTAACCTGCCATGGCTTACTTGCCTTGTCCCCAGACTGATGCACATAGCAAAGAGAATTTGCATGGCAGTGTAGTGCCAGTTGCACCGAGGTGCTATCCAACATTTTACCTTAAATAACGACAGACACTAAGTTTTTGGAACAAAAGGCCACAGCGTTTTTTTTTAACTTGTTATCCTATTTAATTGCATAAATATCACAAACATTTCTTTGTATCATAACATGTAAAACATTAAATGTAACCATTATAACCACCAACTTTGTCTTGGTCCATAGGGCTGTTAACCTGCCCTCAACCAACGTATCCGTGCAGCCCATCAGCGCCGCCAACACCGGCTCAATGGGTGCCTAACATCCCATTCCAATCGCCCTCTGGTAACACAATGTCTACTTTTCACTTCCATGCCACTTTTTCCTCTATGGACCACCGACCCGCTGTGACAATTTCCTTCAACTTTTTTCCTACCTATTTTCCTTCTTATTAGAGCCTCTATCCTTATACCTAATAGAGGGATGGGTGGGTGGGGCTCTTTCTTACCTACTGGCCCCCACTTCCTCCTGCAGTAGCCTTATAAAACCTTTAGCCTGCTCCCCCTCCCTACCTGAACTCTTCATTAAACCATGATATGTTTGGAGAAAAATATTTTTATCACAACTTAAAATCTTATTAATTAATGGGGGTCAGATTGGAACCTAATGGCTCTTCTATAACTTTGGCCTTGTGTTCTGTTTACAGAAAATCTGCACAGTTGTTAGGCGCGCTTCTC
This sequence comes from Hymenochirus boettgeri, assembly GCA_019447015.1. NCBI lineage: Eukaryota > Metazoa > Chordata > Amphibia > Anura > Pipidae > Hymenochirus > Hymenochirus boettgeri. The sequence goes on from CM033472.1 coordinate 237,272,970, forward strand.
AAAATGTATAACTTAGAGATCTACACACTTATAATGAGCTCTCTGAATAATGAGGTTACGTGATTAATAATTTATGATATTTACGCATTATATTGAGCCTTCCTTTGCTAAGCTTTAGGCAAGGTATCCTATACCCTAATAATGATCTCATTAGCATGGCTAGCAGTTGACAGATAATGTACATTAGGGCTGTGTCAATAATCCATTTATATGTTGTCCAAGTCAATCTCTAACCTGCATCACTCTTCTCAAAAATATGTCAGTCCCCTGATACCTGATGATTTGAAGACATGACGTTTACCGTAGCCCACTCACATTTTGTGGACTTAGCATGGATATCCTGTTGGCACAATGCATATTTCAAGGACAAAGTCCCCGAAATTTCAAACTAAAGGTTCTTTTTAGATGTTACAACAACATCTCAGCTAGTTTATTCTTTTATTCATGGGATTTTCCAGGGCAGAGACACCAAATCTTCTGTACCTACACTGAAGTGCATTTTGTGGGGATTGGATTGGTGAAATCCTGCTGTACACTTACAGACTTTTCTTTTCAATATTACTTTAAATCAATTATATAAGATAGAATCAACAAGGATACCTACTCAGTGATCTTTGTGTGTTCTTAAACCCTACAGACAAGACCTTTGTAGAGTTGACTATTTAATTTAGGGATCTCCAACCTGCGTGAACAAGAGGCAGATGAGTCAATTGGAATAATTCCTGGCAAAGTCACATAAGAGTGATAAAACATACTTCAGCATGTACGGACGGACATAGGCCCGTAACTTAGTACTGCGAGGGTCTTCAGTACCTGTGTATTGGAGATTCACGCTTATGGCTGGGATCAGTAAAATGGTTTGGCTATTGTATGTGAAAATGTTTCTAACATGTTTTTGACTAGCATAATGTGTTTTTCCAGGAAAACATAAGCACTACTATACATGCATGCAAATGGAGGATTTCTTAATGGTGATGCCCCTTTAGGGCTGTTTATGTGTCTTAATAACAATTAGAGACTGGCCCTCTAGCTATGCGTGTATCCGCCCCTCGTCTTTTTTATGTTTTTAGCTTAGTTGTGGTGTGGGAATAATCTTTTATTTATGATATTGGTAATAAAGGAGTTTTGATATTTAACCAGGGTGAATTATGGTTGCACCGATATAATAAAACGGTCACATGATGATGCAGTGCCAGTAGGTGAAGTAGGCACATCCATGGGCACTAGCCAAAAGATATTTTATATATCAGTGGGAAAGTTATCTGAACTGAACTGATAATTCAAACTAGGTGGTGCCGATTATAGATAAAAAACCTCCAGATGTTTGAACTCCCAGAATCCCCCAGCTTCCTTGCTTTGTAAAGTGCTTATAAGGGAGGCTGGGTGTTGTAGTTCTTTAATATCTGGAGGCCTGAAGTGTTGTAATAAATAAATATATCCAATACTCAAAACAGGTAGTCGTTCCCAGCCTGGTAACCAAAGACTGTAAGCCAACTCAGTGGTTGGGGCCAGTGGTGGGTTAATTATAGTTTGGTGGGTGGACATGCCTTTAATCGTAATAGATAGTCACAAATCGGCTGACCCGCACCATATGGCGATAAACAGAGGGTTAGTATAACTTAAGATGGAAGAACTCTTTTTAACGTCAAATAACCTTTCAGTAGATAGACCAAACCCAACGAATGAAATATCTACAGCATCTTTCAATTAAAAACTTTTCCTTTATAAACCTGAAATTATGTTTGATTTTCCAATTAAGGGTCACTATTCACTTTTCGCATTTTTAGAACAAGTGGCAATTTAAGGCAAAGCTATGGTTTTGGGAGTGACGTTAATTTACCTTAACTGCGGACAGAGCACAGGAATGTAATTTTGAATGTATAAACCTATCTCACTAAAGTATAAGAATTGCCAAGCGCTCGCGACCTTACAATAACCTGGGCGAAATACCAAACCATTCTAATTATGGAATACCAAGATGCCTGGCTGATGTAAAGGAGTATAAAAAGCTTTTTCCTAACTTTAGTCCAATGATTCCATTTAAAGTCAACATGAACTCTAACTTTAATTAGGTATGTGCAGGTTTTTATCCTTACATATTAAAAAGGAAAGGGGCTGTGTGTTATGAACCAATTGTCCGCTTCAAAATATTTTTTTAAAGGGTACATCACCCTGCCTAAAACCCCCCTCCTTACCTAAATAGTACTAGTGTGAGGATATAAATAGGCCCTCACCCTTGGTTTGTTTTAGTTTCTCCAAACAAAGATTAAGCACTGCCCCCCTGAAGCAGTCTATGAATCCAGACAGTGCAATGGAAGTAGTAGACCAGTAAAAAGAAACATCTGGTTGTTCCAAATTTACAGCTACAAACAGCCAGCCTTTGCAGCCTCCCATGCAGAAACCCAGTCTCACCCTAAAAGAAATTATGTTAAACTAATTATTTTTTTAAAAAAGAAATTAAAGGGCAAGTCCAGCCACAAATGAAAACTCACATACAGGTAACCACCCCCCAAAACCCTAAACGGTAATGTTTAAAATGTGAAATATGCAATTCTAACCTGAAACCCTGCACAATGTCCTGTTTCTGGGCTTCCTGGTTCTTCCAGTCAGCAACTGTCAATTATGGATTTTACAGTTGACATCACAGCCAATGACCGAAGTTTAATCCCCTGTCTGCCTCTTCTGAGCATGCCCAGGCTCAGTACAGGCTCAGACAGGTTTAAATTTCTCAGTTTCCATGAGGCATCCAGAAGATCTTTAGTTGTCTGACAGCACACTTTCTACAACAATCATGAGAATCAGAGGAAAAGAAGGCGGGGGGAGGGAGATGTGTAAGGAGAGCCAGTGTCTACGGCAGTGTTTCTCAACCGGGGTCCGTGACCCCTAGGGGTCCTAGAGAGGTTGTATGGGGGTCCCAAGAGATTGCAGACAGAAACTGTATGGATCCATTTGTAATGAATAAAGATATTTTTCTATATATTTACCAATGTTCTGTATAAATTATGTGTTGGTGTGTTGATGTCTGAGAGATAAATAAAAAAAGTTTTTATGTAAGGGTTCTCCACCCTGCAATGAATTTGAGTGCATTTTTTTCAAATAGAGAAATATTATAGATCTCATCATTTATATTTGTAGAAATTATGTATTTTGATGATTGATGACTGAGAAAGAAAAAGATGAATAATAATACATAATTATATTTTATGTAGGGGTTCCCTGAGACACAAAAAATTTCAAGGGTTCCCCACAGATAAAAGGTTGAGAAAACACTGGTCTACGGTGAGGCGTGCAGAACTTATAAGTGTTGCAGACTACAAGAAGGCAGTGAGTAAGGAGGGTGGGGGCCATTAGGAGCACTCACTAAACATTAATAATTTAATGACAAAGCAAGTAAAATTGAGTTTCAGATAATGTAAAGTTTGTTTGAGCGAGTATAGTGACCCTTTAAATATAATTTTGGGGTTTTTTTTCAATCTAATTTTAGGATTTTCTTATTTTTGATGATAAATCTGAGTTATTTCTAATTATCTCTTTCAAACAGTACACAGGTAATTGCCATTACAAACATACAATGCATGGCTCATTACAAAAATGAAAAAAATCTTGCAGCAGATTAAATTAATAGTTTCCATTTGCAGCAGAGGTATATTGCACAAAAATTGTTAAACATTTAAGTTGTATTTGATCATTAAAGGCATAACTGAAAAATGTATTTAATTCAAGTAGGAGGGAGCAAAATACAACTAGGCTCGTAGATTTTGGTGCTTTTTTGATGGATTCCTACACCAATTTTGTATTTATTTTATATATAGCACTACATATATTTAAATCATTCACATCTGGCCCTGCTGAAGAGCTTACAATCTAATCACTCTAATCAAAAGTATCAATACCTTAATATTCCTTCTGCATCTATAAAGAATAAGTGCCCCTCCTACAGACATGCAGTATTATACAAACAGCTCAGATATGAGAAAGCCTCCATGAGAAACCTAACCTATGATAGTCCAATCGAAAGGGCTTTTAATTAGACTTTCTTTTGATTTCAGGTCTTCCTTTCTTCTAGGGATATTTCCTACATCTTAGGACTTTTAATTAACAGAAATCTTCTAAATACAGATAGTAAGATTATTCCCATGGGGCCTGACCCAGTGTTTGTCAGTGGCTGTCTCATTATACAGAGTGATTCTGTGAATTCTTAGGGAGTTCTTATCCGTTCTCGAGAAAAACACATTGGGGACATTTTTTAAATTCTTCTTTATTGTGACTTCACACTCTGTAAATTTAGGAGACAGGTTTTATCACTTCGTCTCTCCGAATTCTACAGTGTACGGCAAGAGAGAGATAGACAGCATCAGACCATAACTAACATTGATTAGAGCAGGGAGAGCTCGTTTTCATATGTCACAAAGGAAATGCTTTTCAACCCAATTGGGACCTGTGAAAGGACTTGGAGAAAAACTCAGAATGTATCTCAAAACAGCAGAGTGTGAATTAGAAAACTCCTAAATACACCGGTGGATTAATGCTTGTGGATATCAGCCCTAACATTAAATTGTTCTTTTTAAAGTTAGAATATACAATATACTTAATAGAAACGAGGGTCGATATCACCCACTGGTAGAGTATTAAAGACACAACCTTGATATACACACACAAGCAAATCCCTTGAAATGGAAACTATTGTTAAAGGGAAATTATACTTGCGAGTAATAACAGCTTACTGCCTCTTCTCCCAGTCTACCCCCCCCTTCATTAACATATGCATATTAGATATGTTCGCAACTGTTGAGTTTCGTTCCATTTGCAAATTTTCGAAATTCAAAAACTGACCCATAGACGTCTATAAGAGAATTTTTTTGATAGTTTCTGTCCATTTTGAGGGACAAAATAGTAATAGTAGATTACTGTAAATGACACGAGACCGGGGAATGGTCTGGGGAACCCGGAAATAGACCAAAACTTATTTAAAAATATCTTTCCTCACGATCGGAATGTTTTTGAGAGTTAGCGCTACTTTCGAGGGTTATTTCGATAATCATCTATTTCAATTTTGGATAATCGGCGATTTTTGATTTTCGATGATCATCTACTGCGATTTTTATCGAAAATTCTGAAAATCCGGGTTCCGTGAAATCTGGGAGTTCCAAAGTTTTGTCGGGACTTCGAAACCCTCAGATTCGATTCGAAACCGGTTCAATTCGAACCCACATTACATCTCTAATGCTTATCTTTGTCAGAGACAGGAGGAGTGTCGCGACTGTGGGAGGAGAAAGGGAACAGTTTCTGCATTAATATAATCCCCTTAAAATATACATTCGTAATTGTAAAAAATTAAGAATTTTAATTAATAATGTAGCTTACATAGCATCTAATAATCCTGCCCCTACAAAAAGCTTTTAACTTAAATTATTAACTTTTAGAGATGACAACAATCCTGTCTTACTTGCCTTTTTTTTAATTAAAAGCGGGTGATGCTTTGTCCAGAAGTGGGGGTGGCTTGTCCAGAAGTGGGAGGGGCTTTATACACATGACTGGTAAATAATGCCCACAAGGATTGGTAAATAATGCCCAACATTGCAGGGCTGAAAAACATTGATATTTATCAAATTAATGCTAGTTAGAAGGTAGGGGGAGGAGTCATAGCTGCATTCTGTTATGCAATGAAAGTCGCGTCTTAACCTGATTTACAGTGACAGTACCTCCCGAAAAAGTGTGTTTTTACAAATAACATTTTGGGGGGGTTGGGATCTGGGCCTAGACACAAGGAAAAAATCTTGATGCCGGAAAAAAAGTTTTTTTTTGCCATCCAAACTGCTGCTTCCTTCAGGGTGCTGCTTGTAATGTGCTTCACCTTGCCTCATAGAGAGGCGGCCCTGATTAATGGGCCCAGTTTTTTTTTTTTTTTACAATCCAAAATTGTAACGGATTAGGAAGTTTGGCCATCTCTAGCTTGCGGCTCAACGTCAACTCTCAGCATTCCCTAGTCCTTATACTGCTGGGAGTTGCAGTTTTCAAACATCTGGAGGCCTGCAAGTTTGACATCCCTGTAATGGACAGGTAACAGTGTCAGTGACACTTACTGTAATTAGCTCAATTGAATATATCCTCATAAATGTTTTAGTTTAGTTGCAGGGATCTCAAACATGTCTGCCTTCTGTTGTTGTAAAGTGCTTGTAGGGAATGTGCGAGATGTAGTTTTCCAACATCTGGAGACCCACATCATAAATCAAACTTCCATTACCAGATGTTTCTATTTGGGCGGATGGTATCTAAACAAGGAAATCAATGCATGGATAAGATTTGATTCAGTTAAATTCTTTGAAAAAAACTTGGTATTTGGAGGAATTAATTATGGATTCATCCCATCCCTAGTTAACATACAAATGATGTTGTCTCCATTTATTTCAATTCAGATAAAAAATAGGACAGCTGAACATTCCCTCAAAGCTTATTTGAATGAATTTATGAATGAGAGCATCCAAGTGTTTTTTTAACAAAGGAATTCATTATCATTACCATGACTATAAACAGCACCATAGTTAATTAACACAGGGGGTGCTACGTGTTTGGCCATTTTGGGGGGGGGAAGATGATGAAAAACCACACCTCAAAACCCACAATATTAAAAATCTTACCGATGTAGGACTAACCTGTTATACTGCCAAATGTTCTGCTCCCCTTCCCCCTGCCACTCTCCAAGCTTTACATGATGAGCTTGGAAAGTCGACTGTCACATGCATGACTGCTAACCAGAAGAAGCAGAAAAGGGGTAAGGGAACATCTGGCAAAATTTCAGGTTAGTCTTACATTTCTCAGGTTTCTAACTATTGCCGTTTTGGGGCTTGGGGTGATATACCCATATACAATCTTTCAATTGAGCATGGATTTGACATTTAATTTTACTTACTGTAATAACAAGATATGTGGCAGATCCAATTAATACGTACAAATGCAAATATACAGAGAAGCAACATTTTTCATTCCCAGTAATCCTATGTCATGGACCTTGCAATATGCAGTAATAATGGCACCTAAGGCACGGTAGATTAATGACTTGCCCAAGGCAACAGTTGGCTAAGCTGTTGTCTCTAACATGATCCCTTGTACCCTCTGTCTCTCCCATGATGCATCATACCTCTCTTTCTCTCCCATGGTATATTCTACACTCTTGTCTCTCCCATGATGCATTCTACCTTCCATAAATGCATATTCAGCTGAACTCAAAAATCCGTAAAGAGCACTGTATAATGCAATTAACATACAAGTTGTTTTTTGCCATTTAAGTCATACTGTCCATCATTATTTCCAGTTTATACGGTAATGTGTGTAGCAGCAGACATTTGTTCATGGCAAGTAAGGGGTTAAATACATATTTAGCTCTAATATATTTCAGAGAAAATAATGATTTATTGATAAGTTTAGAGGCTGTAATGTATCACTGGCTGGTAGGTGGGGAACCATTCACAAGGGGTTTCTGTGATTTCCAGAGCATGGGGAGAGCAGAGAAAATACTTATGACTTTGGGGCTCGGTTGTGTAAAGTGTAATGGGCAGAGAGTTTCCAGGCTGAGAAATAGAGCAGACAGGATAGGGGAGGGGGGCAAAAGAGGTGTTGTGGGGATAGAGAGGGGAAGCAGCTGTGAGGGTGCAGGAAAGCAGGTGCAGAGAAATTATTATATAATAGGTAGAAGATAGGGAAAGCAGGATAGATGGATAGATGGCTCAGGGTTAGATTAGATAGGAGCAGACACTTCCAATGAGAATCATCTGATAAACGGTGCAGGAACTTCAAAAACAACTGGAGGGTCACTGCGCTGAACCGTATTTGAAAATAGCCAACCTATGGAATGTGAGCAAGGCCCGGAACATTACAAAAGGTTATGGTACAAAAACCTGGGGGGAGGAGGCCATGTAGGTCCTGCAGTGGATGGAAGTCTAGAAAGTAAAAGGATGAGATACGATGAAGCATTCTGTGTATGTACAGAAATTATAGGTGCCCTATTGAGTTTACTGCTTCATTCCTCCTCTTCCTTACTCTAACAGCTCATCCTGAGTGCAATACACAAACTGCATGATTAGCACCATCACAGAATCTGATTTATCCCATAGATATATGACAGTATGACCATGTACCACACATTGCACAGGGACACTGGGCTCTTACTGTGTTTAATGGTTAAATATTCTACTACAGATCAGCTGTAAGGTCCATGTCCTCATTCACTTATGGGTCCTACTAGAAGCTTCCAAGCTTTAATCTCCCTGTATCACACCAAACTCCTCTCTTTTTTGTGTGATGCTACTACAGAAGGATGGAAATGTCTTAGATCATATGTAATATCTGACACTTACGTTACATAATATCTCCACCCCTGTCAGTGACACTTACTGTAAAATATCCCTACCCCTGACATGACATTAGTACATAATATCCCTACCGTGACAGTGACATTACTGTAAATAAAATCCTAACCCTGACAGTGACACTTAATGTACATAAAATCCCTATCCCTGACAGTGACACTTACTGACATGATATCCCTACCCCTGAAGTGACACTTACTGTACATAATATCTCCACCCTGACAGTGACACTTACTGTACATAATATCTCACCCCTGACAGTGACACTCGTACATAATATCCCCGCCCTTGACAGTGACACTTACTGTACATAATATCTCCACCCCTGACAGTGGACACTTACTGTACATAATATCCCTACCCCTGACAGTGACATTACTGTACATAATATCCCTACCCCTGACAGTGACACTTACTGTACATAATATCCCTAACCCTGGACAGTGACACTTACTGTACATAATATCCCTACCCCTGACAGTGACACTTACTGTACATAAAATCCCTATCCCTGACAGTGACACTTAATGTACATAAAATCCCTATCCCTGACAGTGACACTTACTGTACATAAATCCCTATCCCTGACAGTGACACTTACTCTACATAATATCCTAACCTGACAGTGACACTTACTGTACATAATATCCTACCCCTGACAGTGGACACTTACTGTACATATATCCCTACCCCTGACAGTGACACTTACTGTACATAAAAAACCCTATCCCTGACAGTGACACTTACTGAAAATAAAATCCTATCCCTGACAGTGACACTTACTGTACATAATATCCCTACCCCTGACAGTGACACTACTGTACATAAAATCACCCTGACAGTGACACTTACTGTACATAAAATCCCTATCCCTGACGTGACACTTAGACATAATATCCCACCCTGTCAGTGACACTTACTGTACATAATATCCCTACCCTGACAGTGACACTTACTGCACATAAAATCCCTACCCCTGACAGTGACACTTACTGTACATAAATCCCTATCCCTGCAGTGACACTTACTGACATAATATCTCCACCCCTGTCAGTGACACTTACTGTACATAATATCCCTACCCCTGACAGTGACACTTACTGTACATAATCCCTACCCCTGACAGTGACACTACGTACATAAAATCCATATCCCTGACAGTGACACTTACTGTACTAATATCTCCACGTCAGTGACACTTACTGTACATAATATCCCTACCCTGACAGTGACACTTACTGTACATAATATCCCTACCCCTGACAGTGACACTTACTGGAATAATATCCCTACCCTTGGCAGTGACACTTACTGACATAATATCCCTACCTCTGACAGGGACACTTACTGTACATAAAATACCTACCCCTGACAGTGCACTTACTGTACATAATATCCCTACCCCGACAGTGACACTTACTGTACATAATATCCCTCCCCTGACAGTGACACTTACGTACATAATATCCTATCCTGACAGTGACACTTCTGTACATAATATCCCTACCCTGACAGTGACACTTACTGTACATAATATCCCACCCCTGACAGTGACACTTACTGTACATAATATCCCTACCCTGGCAGTGACACTTACTGTACAAATATCCCTACCCCTGACAGTGACACTTACTGTACATAAATCCCTACCCCTGACAGTGACACTTACTGTACATAATATCCCTACCCCTGACAGTGACACTTACTGTACATAATATCCTACCCCTGACAGTGACCTTACTGTACTAATATCCCTATCCCTGACAGTGACACTTACTGTACATAATATCCCTACCCCTGGCAGTGACACTTACTGTACATAATATCCCTACCCCTGACAGTGACACTTACTGTAAATAATATCCCTCCCTGACAGTGACACTTACTGTACAAATATCCCTACCCCTGACAGTGACACTTACTGTCATAATATCCCTATCCTGACAGTGACACTTACTGTAATAAATCTCCACCCCTGACAGTGACACTTACTGTACATAATATCCCTATCCCTGACAGTGACACTTACTGTACATAATATCCCTACCCTGGCAGTGACACTTACTGTACATAAATCCCTACCCTGACAGTGACACTTACTGTATAATATCCCTTCCTGACAGTGACACATTACTGTAATATATCCCTACCCCTGGCAGTGACACTTACTGTACATAAATCCCTACCCCTGACAGTGACACTACTGTAAATAATATCCCTACCCCTGACAGTGACACTTACTGTAATAATATCCCTACCCCTGACAGTGACACTTACTGTACATAATATCCCTATCCCTGACAGTGACAAACTGTACATAATATCTCCACCCTGACAGTGACACTTATGTACATAATATCCCTATCCCTGACAGTGACACTTACTGTACCTAATATCCTACCCTGGCAGTGACACTTACGACATAATATCCTACCCCTGACAGTGACACTACTGTACAATTCCCTACCCCTGACAGTGACACTTACTGTACATAATATCCCTATCCCTGGGGAATGCAACTAAGTAAAAGGGTACAAACAAGGATTTGCAGCCTGTTGTCTCACATGTTGTTTAACTCCCTACAGCTCAATTACAGTCTTGGGTGTTAGAGTACAGCTAGGATTATGTACAGATACAAGCAGATACAAGAGAGACATAGTAGGAAAATGGGGGAGTAGATAGATAGATAGATAGATAGATAGATAGATAGATAGATAGATAGAAGACAGCAGACAGATGTAGTGGGTAGGTCATTTGATGTTTTAATTTTCTTTCATAGAAGAGAGATTCTGAGTGTCAGGAGATCTTTCAGTTCTATGTGACCCGGACAGTGAATCCATTCATACTAAAATGCTGGATATGTGATTATTAGTTTTTTGTTCCCAGGGGTTTACATGACAGCCGTGTAAACCTAATGTCTCGTACAGCCCATATAACCATGTGGATAACACAAATGCTCTTGTAAAACGTTAAGATGTTGAACATTAAGTGCTCTCTGAGCAGCTCGGGTTATTCGGTGCATGCACTGTACATGTTAATAGAATCCATAATTGGTGGATCACGGCTTAACCACATATACACATGGAAGAGGAAAGACTGCACACTGTGAAAATATAACCAACATCCGCAGCCTGTCTGAATTCTCACAGTGAAGTGCTCTAGGATGTCGGGGGTTCAGACCCATGGGGAAATGTAATCAGGACTGTATATGGTTTGTGCTGTGTCGGGAGGCATTGCATTTATTTCATCAGTGGAAGATGTTACTGGGTATTGGTTATATCTGCTAGTGGACACAGAATCACACCGTAAGGATTTTGGAGATCACTTTATACACTGAGGGGAAATAAGGGATGTGATTAGTGGTATGTACAGTCTGTGTCTTAGGGATTGCTGTACTACAGCCTAACATTTCACCTATCTGTCTTCTCGTTATCTGATCACAATATATAATATTATATATAAACAAATATTATAATAGTACAATAGAATATACAATAGTGTGCCCTTCTAAGGATTCTCCTGGTTTATCCCATGTAAACTAACCACATCCATTGCCGACTCCCTATAGTCTCCTCTCTTTCATACAAATGAAGACCAGTAAGTGATTGTGTTGTGATGGAGCAGGAAGTAAATGGGGTTTGCCAGTGTAACTAATGTCAAGCTAAAGCAGCCCAGTCACACAGCCACAGCTTCATATGGGGGATTTCAGCACCGCAGACAGGTTCTCTCCTACCACCCATACCCAGAGGGCTGCAGGGAGAACTGCAAGGAAAACGCAGTCAGTGCCCAGGTTATAACAGGATCAGTCCTTATTAGGAATGTAAATTTATTATATACATGTGGTCTGATAAAATGAAAATCAGTAGATGTAAGTGAATAATAAAGCAAAAATTGGAAAAAAAAAAAAAAAAAACTTGCACTGGTTGACCCTGACTGCTATCTGACTTTACCTGCTACCTGACAGCTATCTGACTTAACATGCAACCTGACAGCATATCTGACTTACCTGCTACCTGGACAGGGTCATCTGACTTTTTCCTGCGACGCCAAAGTCAGATAGCTGTCAGGTAGCAGGTTAAGTCAGATAGCTGTCAGGTAGCAGGTTAAGTCAGATAGCTGTCAGGTAGCAGGTAAAGTCAGATAGCAGTCAGGGTCAACAGTGCAAGTTTTTTTTTTTTTTTTTTTACAATTTTTGCTTTATTATTCACTTACATCTACTGATTTTCATTTTATCAGACCACATGTAATATAAATAAATTTACATTCCTAATAAGGACTGATCCTGTTATTAACCTGGGCACTGACTGCAGTTTCCTTGCAGTTCTCCCTGCAGCCCTCTGGGTATGGGTGTAGGAGAGAACGCTGTCTGCGGTGCTGAAATCCCCCATATGAAGGAGCTGTGGCTGTGTGGACTGGGCTGCTTTAGCTTGACATTAGTTACACTGGCAAACCCCATTTACTTCCTGCTCCATCACAGACACAATCACTTACTGGTCTTCATTTGTATGAAAGAGAGGAGACTATAGGGAGTCGGCAATGGATGTGGTTAGTTTACATGGGATAAAACAGGAGAATCCTTAGAAGGAGGCACACTATTGTATATTACTATTGTACTATTATAATATATTGTTTATATATTAATATTATATATTGTGATCAGATAGACAGAGAGACAGATAGGTGAAATGTTAGGCTGTAGTACAGCAATCCCTAAGACACAGACTGTACATACCACTAATACATCCCTTATTTCCCCTCAGTGTATAAAGTGATCTCCAAAATCCTTACGGTGTGATTCTGTGTCCACTAGCAGATATAACCAATACCCAGTAGACATCTTCCCACTGATGAAATAAATGCAATGCCTCCCAACACAGCACAAACCATATACAGTCCTGATTACATTTCCCCATGGGTCTGAACCCCCGACATCCTAGAGCACTTCACTGTGAGAATTCAGACAGGCTGCGGATGTTGGTTATATTTTCACAGTGTGCAGTCTTTCCTCTTCCATGTGTAATGTGGTTAAAGCCGTGTATCCACCAATTATGGATTCTATTAACATGTACAGTGCATGCACCGAATAACCCGAGCTGCTCAGAGAGCACTTAATGTTCAACATCTTAACGTTTTACAAGAGCATTTGTGTTATCCACATGGTTATATGGGCTGTACGAGACATTAGGTTATACACAGGCTGTCAGTAAACCCCTGGGAACAAAAAATACTAATAATCACATATCCAGCATTTTAGTATGAATGGATTCACTGTCCGGGTCACATAGAACTGAAAGATCTCCTGACACTCAGAATCTCTCTTCTATGAAAGAAAATTAAAACATCAAATGACCTACCCACTACAGTCTGTCTGTCTGTCTATCTATCTATCTATCTATCTATCTATCTATCTATCTATCTATCTGCTCCCCCATTTTCCTACTATGTCCTCTCTTGTATCTGGCTTGTATCTGTACATAATCCTAGCTGTATCTCTAACACCCAAGACTGTAATTGAGCTGTAGGGAGTTAAACACACATGTGAGACAACAGGCTGCAAATCCTTGTTTGTACCCTTTTACTTAGGTTGCATTCCCCAGGGATAGGGATATTATGTACAGTAAGTGTCACTGTCAGGGGTAGGGATATTGTACAGTTAGTGTCACTGTCAGGGGTAGGATATTATGTCGTAAGTGTCACTGCCAGGGGTAGGGATATTAGTGTACAGTAAGTGTCACTGTCAGGGATAGGGATATTATGTACATAAGTGTCACTGTCAGGGTGGAGATATTATGTACAGTTTGTCACTGTCAGGGATAGGGATATTATGTACAGTAAGTGTCACTGTCAGGGGTAGGGATATTATTGTACAGTAAGTGTCACTGTCAGGGGTAGGGATATTATTACAGTAAGTGTCACTGTCAGGGGTAGGGATATTATGTACAGTAAGTGTCACTGCCAGGGGTAGGGATATATTACAGTAATGTCACTGTCAGGGAAGGGATATTATGACAGTAAGTGTCACTGTCAGGGTAGGGATATTATGTACAGTAAGTGTCACTGCCAGGGGTAGGGATATTATGTACAGTAAGTGTCACTGTCAGGGATAGGGATATTATGTACAGTAAGTGTCACTGTCAGGGGTGGAGATATTATGTACAGTAAGTGTCACTGTCAGGATAGGGATATTATGTACAGTAAGTGTCACTGTCAGGGGTAGGGATATTTTGTACAGTAAGTGTCACTGTCAGGGGAGGGATATTATTGTACAGTAAGTGTCACTGTCAGGGGTAGGGATATTATGTACAGTAAGTGTCACTGCCAGGGGTAGGGATATTATGTACAGTAAGTGTCACTGTCAGGGATAGGGATATTAGTACAGTAAGGTCACTGTCAGGGGTAGGATATTATGTACAGTAAGTGTCACTGTCAGGGTAGGGATATTATGTACAGTAAGTGTCACTGTCAGGGGTAGGGATTTATGTACAGTAAGTGTCACTGTCAGGGGTAGGGATATTTTGTACAGTAAGTGTCACTGCCAGGGTAGGGATATTATGTACAGTAAGTGTCACTGTCAGGGGTGGGATATTATGTACAGTAAGTGTCACTGTCAGGGTAGGGATATTATGTACAGAAGTGTCACTGTCAGGATAGGATATTATGTACGTAAGTGTCACTGTCAGGGTAGGGATATTATGTACAGTAAGTGTCACTGTCAGGGGTAGGGATATTATGTACAGTAAGTGTCACTGTCAGGGGTAGGTATTTTATGTACAGTAAGTGTCCCTGTCAGAGGTAGGGATATTATGTACAGTAAGTGTCACTGCCAAGGGTAGGGATATTATCCAGTAAGTGTCACTGTCAGGGGTAGGGATATTATGTACAGTAAGTGTCACTGTCAGGGTAGGGATATTATGTACAGTAAGTGTCACTGACGTGGAGATATTAGTACAGTAAGTGTCACTGTCAGGGATATGGATTTTATGTAACGTAGTGTCACTGTCAGGGGTAGGGATTATGTACAGTAAGTGTCACTGTCAGGGGTAGGGATATTATGTACAGTAAGTGTCACTGACAGGGGTGGAGATATTATGTAGTAAGTGTCACTGCAGGGATAGGGATTTATGTACAGTAAGTGTCACTGTCAGGGGTAGGGATTTTATGTCAGTAAGTGTCACTGTCAGGGTAGGGATATTATGTACAGTAAGTGTCACTGACAGGGTGGGATATTATGTACTAAGTGTCACGTCAGGGATAGGGATTTTATGTACAGTAAGTGTCACTGTCAGGTGTGATTTTATGTACAGTAAGTGTCACTGTCAGGGGTAGGGATATTATGTACAGTAAGTGTCACTGTCAGGGATAGGATTTTATTTTCAGTAAGTGTCACTGTCAGGGATAGGGTTTTTTATGTACAGTAAGTGTCACTGTCAGGGGTAGGGATATTATGTACAGTAAGTGTCCACTGTCAGGGGTAGGATATTATGTACAGTAAGTGTCACTGTCAGGTAGGATTTATGTAGAGTAAGTGTCACTGTCAGGGATAGGGATTTATGTACAGTAAGTGTCACTGTCAGGGATAGGGATTTTATGTACATTAAGTGTCACTGTCAGGGATAGGGATTTTATGTACAGTAAGTGTCACTGTCAGGGGTAGGGATATTATGTACAGTAAGTGTCACTGTCAGGGTTAGGGATATTATGTACAGTAAGTGTCACTGTCAGGGGTAGGGATATTATGTACAGTAATGTCACTGTCAGGGGTAGGGATATTATGTACAGTAAGTGTCCACTGTCAGGGGTGGAGATATTATGTACAGTAAGTGTCACTGTCAAGGGCGGGGATATTATGTACAGTGTCACTGTCAGGGGTGAGATATTATGTACAGTAAGTGTCACTGTCAGGGTGGAGATATTATGTACAGTAAGTGTCACTTCAGGGGTAGGGATATCATGTCAGTAAGTGTCACTGTCAGGGATAGGGATTTTATGTACATTAAGTGTCACTGTCAGGGTTAGGATTTTATTTACAGTAATTGTCACTGTCACGGGTAGGGATATTATGTACTATGTCATGTCAGGGGTAGGGATATTTTACAGTAAGTGTCACTGACAGGGGTGGAGATATTATGTAACGTAAGTGTCAGATATTACATATGATCTAAGACATTTCCATCCTTCTGTAGTAGCATCACACAAAAAAGAGAGGAGTTTGTGTGTGATACAGGGAGATTAAAGCTTGGAAGCTTCTAGTAGGACCCATAAGTGAATGAGGACATGGACCTTACAGCTGATCTGTAGTAGAATATTTAACCATTAAACACAGTAAGAGCCCAGTGTCCCTGTGCAATGTGTGGTACATGGTCATACTGTCATATATCTATGGGATAAATCAGATTCTGTGATGGTGCTAATCATGCAGTTTGTGTATTGCACTCAGGATGGAGCTGTTAGAGTAAGGAAGAGGAGGAATGAAGCAGTAAACTCAATAGGGCACCTATAATTTCTGTACATACACAGAATGCTTCATCGTATCTCATCCTTTTACTTTCTAGACTTCCATCCACTGCAGGACCTACATGGCCTCCTCCCCCCAGGTTTTTGTACCATAACCTTTTGTAATGTTCCGGGCCTTGCTCACATTCCATAGGTTGGCTATTTTCAAATACGGTTCAGCGCAGTGACCCTCCAGTTGTTTTTGAAGTTCCTGCACCGTTTATCAGATGATTCTCATTGGAAGTGTCTGCTCCTATCTAATCTAACCCTGAGCCATCTATCCATCTATCCTGCTTTCCCTATCTTCTACCTATTATATAATAATTTCTCTGCACCTGCTTTCCTGCACCCTCACAGCTGCTTCCCCTCTCTATCCCCACAACACCTCTTTTGCCCCCCTCCCCTATCCTGTCGCTCTATTTCTCAGCCTGGAAACTCTCTGCCCATTACACTTTACACAACGAGCCCCAAAGTCATAAGTATTTTCTCTGCTCTCCCCATGCTCTGGAAATCACAGAAACCCCTTGTGAATGGTTCCCCACCTACCAGCCAGTGATACATTACAGCCTCTAACTTATCAATAAATCATTATTTTCTCTGAAATATATTAGAGCTAAATATGTATTTAACCCCTTACTTGCCATGAACAAATGTCTGCTGCTACACACATTACCGTATAAACTGGAAATAATGATGGACAGTATGACTTAAATGGCAAAAAACAACTTGTATGTTAATTGCATTATACAGTGCTCTTTACGGATTTTTGAGTTCAGCTGAATATGCATTTATGGAAGGTAGAATGCATCATGGGAGAGACAAGAGTGTAGAATATACCATGGGAGAGAAAGAGAGGTATGATGCATCATGGGAGAGACAGAGGGTACAAGGGATCATGTTAGAGACAACAGCTAGCCAACTGTTGCCTTGGGCAAGTCATTAATCTACCGTGCCTTAGGTGCCATTATTACTGCATATTGCAAGGTCCATGACATAGGATTACTGGGAATGAAAAATGTTGCTTCTCTGTATATTTGCATTTGTACGTATTAATTGGATCTGCCACATATCTTGTTATTACAGTAAGTAAAATTAAATGTCAAATCCATGCTCAATTGAAAGATTGTATATGGGTATATCACCCCAAGCCCCAAAACGGCAATAGTTAGAAACCTGAGAAATGTAAGACTAACCTGAAATTTTGCCAGATGTTCCCTTACCCCTTTTCTGCTTCTTCTGGTTAGCAGTCATGCATGTGACAGTCGACTTTCCAAGCTCATCATGTAAAGCTTGGAGAGTGGCAGGGGGAAGGGGAGCAGAACATTTGGCAGTATAACAGGTTAGTCCTACATCGGTAAGATTTTTAATATTGTGGGTTTTGAGGTGTGGTTTTTCATGCATCTTCCCCCCCCCAAAATGGCCAAACACGTAGCACCCCCTGTGTTAATTAACTATGGTGCTGTTTATAGTCATGGTATGATAATGAATTCCTTTGTTAAAAAAACACTTGGATGCTCTCATTCATAAATTCATTCAAATAAGCTTTGAGGGAATGTTCAGCTGTCCTATTTTTTATCTGAATTGAAATAAATGGAGACAACATCATTTGTATGTTAACTAGGGATGGGATGAATCCATAATTAATTCCTCCAAATACCAAGTTTTTTTCAAAGAATTTAACTGAATCAAATCTTATCCATGCATTGATTTCCTTGTTTAGATACCATCGCGCCCAAATAGAAACATCTGGTAATGGAAGTTTGATTTATGATGTGGGTCTCCAGATGTTGGAAAACTACATCTCGCACATTCCCTACAAGCACTTTACAACAACAGAAGGCAGACATGTTTGAGATCCCTGCAACTAAACTAAAACATTTATGAGGATATATTCAATTGAGCTAATTACAGTAAGTGTCACTGACACTGTTACCTGTCCATTACAGGGATGTCAAACTTGCAGCCTCCAGATGTTTGAAAACTGCAACTCCCAGCAGTATAAGGACTAGGGAATGCTGAGAGTTGACGTTGAGCCGCAACTAGAGATGGCCAAACTTCCTAATCCGTTACAATTTTGGATTGTAAAAAAAAAAAAAAACTGGGCCCATTAATCAGGGCCGCCTCTCTATGAGGCAAGGTGAAGCACATTACAAGCAGCACCCTGAAGGAAGCAGCAGTTTGGATGGCAAAAAAAAACTTTTTTTCCGGCATCAAGATTTTTTCCTTGTGTCTAGGCCCAGATCCCAACCCCCCCAAAATGTTATTTGTAAAAACACACTTTTTCGGGAGGTACTGTCACTGTAAATCAGGTTAAGACGCGACTTTCATTGCATAACAGAATGCAGCTATGACTCCTCCCCCTACCTTCTAACTAGCATTAATTTGATAAATATCAATGTTTTTCAGCCCTGCAAATGTTGGGCATTATTTACCAATCCTTGTGGGCATTATTTACCAGTCATGTGTATAAAGCCCCTCCCACTTCTGGACAAGCCACCCCCACTTCTGGACAAAGCATCACCCGCTTTTAATTAAAAAAAAGGCAAGTAAGACAGGATTGTTGTCATCTCTAAAAGTTAATAATTTAAGTTAAAAGCTTTTTGTAGGGGCAGGATTATTAGATGCTATGTAAGCTACATTATTAATTAAAATTCTTAATTTTTTACAATTACGAATGTATATTTTAAGGGGATTATATTAATGCAGAAACTGTTCCCTTTCTCCTCCCACAGTCGCGACACTCCTCCTGTCTCTGACAAAGATAAGCATTAGAGATGTAATGTGGGTTCGAATTGAACCGGTTTCGAATCGAATCTGAGGGTTTCGAAGTCCCGACAAAACTTTGGAACTCCCAGATTTCACGGAACCCGGATTTTCAGAATTTTCGATAAAAATCGCAAGTAGATGATCATCGAAAATCAAAAATCGCCGATTATCCAAAATTGAAATAGATGATTATCGAAATAACCCTCGAAAGTAGCGCTAACTCTCAAAAACATTCCGATCGTGAGGAAAGATATTTTTAAATAAGTTTTGGTCTATTTCCGGGTTCCCCAGACCATTCCCCGGTCTCGTGTCATTTACAGTAATCTACTATTACTATTTTGTCCCTCAAAATGGACAGAAACTATCAAAAAAATTCTCTTATAGACGTCTATGGGTCAGTTTTTGAATTTCGAAAATTTGCAAATGGAACGAAACTCAACAGTTGCGAACATATCTAATATGCATATGTTAATGAAGGGGGGGGTAGACTGGGAGAAGAGGCAGTAAGCTGTTATTACTCGCAAGTATAATTTCCCTTTAACAATAGTTTCCATTTCAAGGGATTTGCTTGTGTGTGTATATCAAGGTTGTGTCTTTAATACTCTACCAGTGGGTGATATCGACCCTCGTTTCTATTAAGTATATTGTATATTCTAACTTTAAAAAGAACAATTTATGTTAGGGCTGATATCCACAAGCATTAATCCACCGGTGTATTTAGGAGTTTTCTAATTCACACTCTGCTGTTTTGAGATACATTCTGAGTTTTTCTCCAAGTCCTTTCACAGGTCCCAATTGGGTTGAAAAGCATTTCCTTTGTGACATATGAAAACGAGCTCTCCCTGCTCTAATCAATGTTAGTTATGGTCTGATGCTGTCTATCTCTCTCTTGCCGTACACTGTAGAATTCGGAGAGACGAAGTGATAAAACCTGTCTCCTAAATTTACAGAGTGTGAAGTCACAATAAAGAAGAATTTAAAAAATGTCCCCAATGTGTTTTTCTCGAGAACGGATAAGAACTCCCTAAGAATTCACAGAATCACTCTGTATAATGAGACAGCCACTGACAAACACTGGGTCAGGCCCCATGGGAATAATCTTACTATCTGTATTTAGAAGATTTCTGTTAATTAAAAGTCCTAAGATGTAGGAAATATCCCTAGAAGAAAGGAAGACCTGAAATCAAAAGAAAGTCTAATTAAAAGCCCTTTCG
Organism: Hymenochirus boettgeri; assembly: GCA_019447015.1. Lineage (NCBI taxonomy): Eukaryota > Metazoa > Chordata > Amphibia > Anura > Pipidae > Hymenochirus > Hymenochirus boettgeri. Next base: position 237,293,809 of record CM033472.1, read on the forward strand.
ATTGGACTATCATAGGTTAGGTTTCTCATGGAGGCTTTCTCATATCTGAGCTGTTTGTATAATACTGCATGTCTGTAGGAGGGGCACTTATTCTTTATAGATGCAGAAGGAATATTAAGGTATTGATACTTTTGATTAGAGTGATTAGATTGTAAGCTCTTCAGCAGGGCCAGATGTGAATGATTTAAATATATGTAGTGCTATATATAAAATAAATACAAAATTGGTGTAGGAATCCATCAAAAAGCACCAAAATCTACGAGCCTAGTTGTATTTTGCTCCCTCCTACTTGAATTAAATACATTTTTCAGTTATGCCTTTAATGATCAAATACAACTTAAATGTTTAACAATTTTTGTGCAATATACCTCTGCTGCAAATGGAAACTATTAATTTAATCTGCTGCAAGATTTTTTTCATTTTTGTAATGAGCCATGCATTGTATGTTTGTAATGGCAATTACCTGTGTACTGTTTGAAAGAGATAATTTAGAAATAACTCAGATTTTATCATCAAAAATAAGAAAATCCTAAAATTAGATTGAAAAAAAACCCCAAAATTATATTTAAAGGGTCACTATACTCGCTCAAACAAACTTTACATTATCTGAAACTCAATTTTACTTGCTTTGTCATTAAATTATTAATGTTTAGTGAGTGCTCCTAATGGCCCCCACCCTCCTTACTCACTGCCTTCTTGTAGTCTGCAACACTTATAAGTTCTGCACGCCTCACCGTAGACCAGTGTTTTCTCAACCTTTTATCTGTGGGGAACCCTTGAAATTTTTTGTGTCTCAGGGAACCCCTACATAAAATTATAATTATGTATTATTATTCATCTTTTTCTTTCTCAGTCATCAATCATCAAATACATAATTTCTACAAATATAAATGATGAGATCTATAATATTTCTCTATTGAAAAAAATGCACTCAAATTCATTGCAGGGTGGAGAACCCTTACATAAAAACTTTTTTTATTTATCTCTCAGACATCAACACACCAACACATAATTTATACAGAACATTGGTAAATATATAGAAAAATATCTTTATTCATTACAAATGGATCCATACAGTTTCTGTCGCAATCTCTTGGGACCCCCATACAACCTCTCTAGGACCCCTAGGGGTCACGGACCCCGGTTGAGAAACACTGCCGTAGACACTGGCTCTCCTTACACTCTCCCTCCCCCCGCCTTCTTTTCTCTGTATTCTCATGATTGTTGTAGAAAGTGTGCTGTCAGACAACTAAAGATCTTCTGGATGCCTCATGGAAACTGAGAAATTTAAACCTGTACTGAGCCTGTACTGAGCCTGGGCATGCTCAGAAGAGGCAGACAGGGGATTAACACTTCGGTCATTGGCTGTGATGTCAACTGTAAAATCCATAATTGACAGTTGCTGACTGGAAGAACCAGGAAGCCCAGAAACAGGACATTGTGCAGGGTTTCAGGTTAGAATTGCATATTTCACATTTTAAACATTACCGTTTAGGGTTTTGGGGGGTGGTTACCTGTATGTGAGTTTTCATTTGTGGCTGGACTTGCCCTTTAATTTCTTTTTTAAAAAAATAATTAGTTTAACATAATTTCTTTTAGGGTGAGACTGGGTTTCTGCATGGGAGGCTGCAAAGGCTGGCTGTTTGTAGCTGTAAATTTGGAACAACCAGATGTTTCTTTTTACTGGTCTACTACTTCCATTGCACTGTCTGGATTCATAGACTGCTTCAGGGGGGCAGTGCTTAATCTTTGTTTGGAGAAACTAAACAAACCAAGGGTGAGGGCCTATTTATATCCTCACACTAGTACTATTTAGGTAAGGAGGGGGGTTTTAGGCAGGGTGATGTACCCTTTAAAAAAATATTTTGAAGCGGACAATTGGTTCATAACACACAGCCCCTTTCCTTTTTAATATGTAAGATAAAAACCTGCACATACCTAATTAAAGTTAGAGTTCATGTTGACTTTAAATGGAATCATTGGACTAAAGTTAGGAAAAGCTTTTTATACTCCTTTACATCAGCCAGGCATCTTGGTATTCCATAATTAGAATGGTTTGGTATTTCGCCCAGGTTATTGTAAGGTCGCGAGCGCTTGGCAATTCTTATACTTTAGTGAGATAGGTTTATACATTCAAAATTACATTCCTGTGCTCTGTCCGCAGTTAAGGTAAATTAACGTCACTCCCAAAACCATAGCTTTGCCTTAAATTGCCACTTGTTCTAAAAATGGCGAAAAGTGAATAGTGACCCTTAATTGGAAAATCAAACATAATTTCAGGTTTATAAAGGAAAAGTTTTTAATTGAAAGATGCTGTAGATATTTCATTCGTTGGGTTTGGTCTATCTACTGAAAGGTTATTTGACGTTAAAAAGAGTTCTTCCATCTTAAGTTATACTAACCCTCTGTTTATCGCCATATGGTGCGGGTCAGCCGATTTGTGACTATCTATTACGATTAAAGGCATGTCCACCCACCAAACTATAATTAACCCACCACTGGCCCCAACCACTGAGTTGGCTTACAGTCTTTGGTTACCAGGCTGGGAACGACTACCTGTTTTGAGTATTGGATATATTTATTTATTACAACACTTCAGGCCTCCAGATATTAAAGAACTACAACACCCAGCCTACCCTTATAAGCACTTTACAAAGCAAGGAAGCTGGGGGATTCTGGGAGTTCAAACATCTGGAGGTTTTTTATCTATAATCGGCACCACCTAGTTTGAATTATCAGTTCAGTTCAGATAACTTTCCCACTGATATATAAAATATCTTTTGGCTAGTGCCCATGGATGTGCCTACTTCACCTACTGGCACTGCATCATCATGTGACCGTTTTATTATATCGGTGCAACCATAATTCACCCTGGTTAAATATCAAAACTCCTTTATTACCAATATCATAAATAAAAGATTATTCCCACACCACAACTAAGCTAAAAACATAAAAAAGACGAGGGGCGGATACACGCATAGCTAGAGGGCCAGTCTCTAATTGTTATTAAGACACATAAACAGCCCTAAAGGGGCATCACCATTAAGAAATCCTCCATTTGCATGCATGTATAGTAGTGCTTATGTTTTCCTGGAAAAACACATTATGCTAGTCAAAAACATGTTAGAAACATTTTCACATACAATAGCCAAACCATTTTACTGATCCCAGCCATAAGCGTGAATCTCCAATACACAGGTACTGAAGACCCTCGCAGTACTAAGTTACGGGCCTATGTCCGTCCGTACATGCTGAAGTATGTTTTATCACTCTTATGTGACTTTGCCAGGAATTATTCCAATTGACTCATCTGCCTCTTGTTCACGCAGGTTGGAGATCCCTAAATTAAATAGTCAACTCTACAAAGGTCTTGTCTGTAGGGTTTAAGAACACACAAAGATCACTGAGTAGGTATCCTTGTTGATTCTATCTTATATAATTGATTTAAAGTAATATTGAAAAGAAAAGTCTGTAAGTGTACAGCAGGATTTCACCAATCCAATCCCCACAAAATGCACTTCAGTGTAGGTACAGAAGATTTGGTGTCTCTGCCCTGGAAATCCCATGAATAAAAGAATAAACTAGCTGAGATGTTGTTGTAACATTCTAAAAAGAACCTTTAGTTTGAAATTTCGGGGACTTTGTCCTTGAAATATGCATTGTGCCAACAGGATATCCATGCTAAGTCCACAAAATGTGAGTGGGCTACGGTAAACGTCATGTCTTCAAATCATCAGGTATCAGGGGACTGACATATTTTTGAGAAGAGGTGATGCAGGTTAGAGATTGACTTGGACAACATATAAATGGATTATTGACACAGCCCTAATGTACATTATCTGTCAACTGCTAGCCATGCTAATGAGATCATTATTAGGGTATAGGATACCTTGCCTAAAGCTTAGCAAAGGAAGGCTCAATATAATGCGTAAATATCATAAATTATTAATCACGTAACCTCATTATTCAGAGAGCTCATTATAAGTGTGTAGATCTCTAAGTTATACATTTTGAGAAGCGCGCCTAACAACTGTGCAGATTTTCTGTAAACAGAACACAAGGCCAAAGTTATAGAAGAGCCATTAGGTTCCAATCTGACCCCCATTAATTAATAAGATTTTAAGTTGTGATAAAAATATTTTTCTCCAAACATATCATGGTTTAATGAAGAGTTCAGGTAGGGAGGGGGAGCAGGCTAAAGGTTTTATAAGGCTACTGCAGGAGGAAGTGGGGGCCAGTAGGTAAGAAAGAGCCCCACCCACCCATCCCTCTATTAGGTATAAGGATAGAGGCTCTAATTAAGAAGGAAAATAGGTAGAAAAAAGTTGAAGGAAATTGTCACAGCGGGTCGGTGGTCCATAGAGGAAAAAGTGGCATGGAAGTGAAAAGTAGACATTGTGTTACCAGAGGGCGATTGGAATGGGGATGTTAGGCACCCATTGAGCCGGTGTTGGCGGCGCTGATGGGCTGCACGGATACGTTGGTTGAGGGCAGGTTAACAGCCCTATGGACCAAGACAAAGTTGGTGGTTATAATGGTTACATTTAATGTTTTACATGTTATGATACAAAGAAATGTTTGTGATATTTATGCAATTAAATAGGATAACAAGTTAAAAAAAAACGCTGTGGCCTTTTGTTCCAAAAACTTAGTGTCTGTCGTTATTTAAGGTAAAATGTTGGATAGCACCTCGGTGCAACTGGCACTACACTGCCATGCAAATTCTCTTTGCTATGTGCATCAGTCTGGGGACAAGGCAAGTAAGCCATGGCAGGTTAAAGTTCCCTTTTATTAATCATCACATTTGACATATGAGACTGGTTTCTAAAAGTTACTTTCCATAGAGTTGTAAAACCCAGGAATCAGACATATGCTGTAATTTTTTGTTTTGATTATTTGTAACGTACGTCATTGAATGTTTTACAGAGAATACAGAAGATTTAAAATAGACATTTGTGAAATATTTAATAAGGGACATTTACTCATAAGCAGCACATCACATTAAAATATTTAATAAATTCAATGAAGTGTGTGACCATAGCCCCTTATTGGATATTCTAAATGATTCAGGACTATATTGTTGTAAATAGCCACATATCACTGCACCTTTTGCGTATAAGGGTTTGGTTGTTCAGACCTTGCTTAGAAGTCTACTGTAAATCAAAATTGCCATGGCAAACAAGATAGCCAGATGTAGGGAAACTAGGAGAAAAGGTGAGTGTTTCTGGTTATACTTTGTAACCCTTCTTGCCAAACAGGCTAGGACTGTGAATGTATTGGAATTAGAGTGTGTTATGTTGAACTTATCAATGGTGACAGTTTTTTTTTTCTGTCCATGCTCAATGTTTTTATGTCAAAGTTTGGCAAACCCTCTTTTATCATAACACTCTGCCATTAATCTTAATAACCTGGTCTTATTGACCACTGATTTTACATACTGTATCTTTGACCTCCTTCTAGAAAGATAATGTGTATGCAAGCAAATGTTAGTTAGCTCCTGGATTAAGGTACTAGAACATCTTCATTTTCTCAGCTGCTGTCAGTGGGGACTAATTCCTGTAGGTCTTTGTTTTTAAGAAATTGATTTATAAGACCCATTCCATGCGGGCAGGATTAGAGTGGGATCTGGTCCTGTTCAGACCCGGATCTGATATGGAACCCCCTGGTTCCAAAATCCGTCCAAAACCGGCCTATCGTTTGGATTTCGGGACTTCGGAACGTATTTTCGAGGGTTACCGATGTACGATGTTATTTCGGTAACCCACAAGATAACCTTGAACGTTATTTTTGAGGATTACCAAATATAATCTCGTACATTTGTTAACCCTTGAAAATACGAACCTTCCATTTCGGATCTTCGAGTTTTTTCCATAAATCTGAAAACTCTAGCAAGAGTAATGTGTTTTCATTAAGTGTATCAGGGTAATATACAGTGCTGTTCGGATTGGACCCGAAGAGTGACAATTCAGTTTGGTTACCGATATTTTCAAATATAGCTTCAAATCAGATATATCGCCAAAAGGCAGTTTTCTGCTAAATGTTCGCTAAGTTTCGCTAAATCTTTCTTTGTTAGTGGTATTTAGGAACCACATCACATGAATTTTGATGATGTTGTTATTAAGTGGCTTTTAATAAGCCGTGAATTACTTTAAACAATTGCTTTCTTTCTACAAACAAACTAAATGTACAGTATAATTGCTTAAGGTATATACGGGCCGATGTAGGAAACAAAATGTTACCTGACCGCAATCCCACAATGCTTTTCACCAGTTCCAGTCAGGTAAGACGTCTGTTTTTTTCTAATGCATCGGCGCTGTACACCTCCATTCAATAGGCCTACAAGGTAGCAACAAAACTTAACTTAACCCAATATTGAATAGGCTAACCTGCACTATTTCCAAAACGTTTTTGTAAATGTTGCAACTAGCGTGAATCAGTGATAGTACATCGGGTAGCTTTTTTTGCACTATTTGGTTGTTTTGCACTAATTTGGCGCTAACAAATGGTGAATAAAACATCTCCCCCATAATGTAGCGAACTGGAGGTTTATCAGTAAGTGGTATTTCCAGTAGTTGCCTCAGTGTTCTGACCTAACTCTACACTCATCCAAAACATGTGTGTGTTAGTGCAATACATTTGGTGTATATGGACTTCATAGAATGATTGCCTGAATCCTTGTGCAGAACCTACTGGAATTACTTTATACTATTGGGGGGGTTTCATTAATTCATAGAATACTTCATGGTTATTTTTTGTCATAGAATACCTTTCTATCTATCTATCTATCTATCTATCTATCTATCTATCTATCTATCTCCCCCATTTTCCTACTATGTCTCTCTTGTATCTGCTTGTATCTGTACATAATCCTAGCTGTATCTCTAACACCCAAGACTGTAATTGAGCTGTAGGGAGTTAAACAAACATGTGAGACAACAGGCTGCAAATCCTTGTTTGTACCTGTCTTTTACTTAGGTTGCATTCCCCAGGGATAGGGATATTATGTACAGTAAGTGTCACTGTCAGGGGTAGGGATATTAATGTACGTAAGTTCATCGTCCAGGGTAGGATATTATGTACAGTAAGTGTCACTGCCAGGGTAGGATATTATGTACAGTAGTGGTCACTGTCAGGGGATAGGGATATTTAGGTACAGTAAGTGTCACTGTCAGGGTGGGATATTATGTACAGTAAGTGTCACTGTCGGATAGGGATATATGTACAGAAGTGTCACTGTCAGGGTAGGGATTTATGTACAGTAAGTGTCACGGTCAGGGGTAGGATAGTATTACAGTAAGTGTCACTGTCAGGGGTAGGGATTTATGACGTAGTTCACTGCCAGGGGTAGGGAATTATGTACAGTAATTGTCACTGTCAGGGTAGGGATATTATGTACAGTAAGTGTCACTGTCAGGGGTAGGGATATTCTTACAGTAAGTGTCACTGCGGGGTAGGGATATTATGTACAGTAAGTGTCACTGTCAGGGATAGGGATATTATGTACAGTAAGTGTCACTGTCAGGGGTGGAGATATTATGTACAGTAAGTGTCACTGTCAGGGATAGGGATATTATGTACAGTAAGTGTCACTGTCCAGGGGTAGGGATATATGTACGTAAGTGTCACTGTCAGGGTAGGATATTATGTACAGTAAGTGTCACTGTCAGGGGTAGGGATATTATGTACAGTAGTGTCACTGCCAGGGGTAGGGATATTATGTACAGTAAGTGTCACTGTCAGGGATAGGGATATTATGTACAGTAAGTGTCACTGTCAGGGGTAGGGATATTATGTACAGTAAGTGTCACTGTCAGGGGTAGGATATTAGTACAGTAAGTGTCACTGTCAGGGGTAGGGATATTATGTACAGTAAGTGTCACTGTCAGGGGTAGGGATATTATGTACAGTAAGTGTCACTGCAAGGGTAGGGATATATGTACAGTAAGTGTCACTGTCAGGGGTAGGGATATTATGTACAGTAAGTGTCACTGTCAGGGGTAGGGATATTATGTACAGAAGTGTCTGTCAGGATAGTGATATTATGTACAGTAAGTGTCACTGTCAGGGGTAGGGATATTATGTACAGTAAGTGTCACTGTCAGGGGTAGGATTTTATGTACAGTATGTCACTGTCAGGGGTAGGTATTTTATGTCCAGTGTGCCTGTCAGGGTGGGATATTATGTACAGTAAGTGTCACTGCAAGGGTAGGGATATTATGTACAGTAATGTCACTGTCAGGGGTAGGGATATTATGTACATAAGTGTCACTGTCAGGTAGGGATATTATGTACAGTAAGTGTCACTGACGGGTGGAGATATTAGTACAGTAAGTGTCACTGTCAGGGTATGGATTTATGTACAGTAAGTGTCACGTTCAGGGGTGGGATATTTGTACAGTAAGTGTCACTGTCAGGGGTAGGGAATTATGTACAGTAAGTGTCACTGCAGGGGTGAGATATTATGTCAGTAGTGTCACTGCAGGGATAGGGATTTTATGTACAGTAAGTGTCACTGTCAGGGGAGGGAATTTTATGTCATAAGTGTCACTGTCAGGGTAGGGATTTATGTACAGTAAGTGTCACTGACGGGGTGGAGATATTATGTACAGTAAGTGTCACTGTCAGGGATGTAGGGATTTTATGTACATTACGTGGTCACTGTCAGGGGTAGGGATATTATGTACAGTAAGTGTCACTGCCAGGGGTAGGGATATTATGTACAGTAAGTGTCACTGTCAGGGATAGGGATATTATGTACAGTAAGTGTCACTGTCAGGGGTGGAGATATTATGTACAGTAAGTGTCACTGTCAGGGATAGGGATATTATGTACAGTAAGTGTCACTGTCAGGGGTAGGGATATTATGTACAGTAAGTGTCACTGTCAGGGGTAGGGATATTATGTACAGTAAGTGTCACTGTCAGGGGTAGGGATATTATGTACAGTAAGTGTCACGTCAGGGGTAGGGATATTATGTACAGTAAGTGTCACTGTCCGGGATAGGGATTTATGTACAGTAAGTGTCACTGTCAGGGTAGGGTATTATGTACAGTAAGTGTCACTGTCAGGGGTAGGGATATTAGTACAGTAAGGTTCACTGTCAGGGATAGGGATATTATGTACAGTAAGTGTCACTGTCAGGGGTGGGATATTATGTACAGTAAGTGTCACTGTCAGGGTAGGGATATTATGTACAGTAAGTGTCACTGTCAGGGTAGGATATTATGTACAGTAAGTGTCACTGTCAGGGGTAGGGATATTATGTACAGTAAGTGTCACTGTCAGGGGTAGGGATATTATGTACAGTAAGTGTCACTGCCAGGGGTAGGGATATTATGTACAGTAAGTGTCACTGTCAGGGATAGGGATATTATGTACAGTAAGGTCACTGTCAGGGGTAGGGATATTATGTACAGTAAGTGTCACTGTCAGGGAGGGAATTATGTACATAAGTGTCACGTCAGGGGTGGGATATATGTACGTAAGTGTCACTGTCAGGGGTAGGGATATTATGTACAGTAAGTGTCACTGCCAGGGTAGGGTATTATGTACAGTAAGTGTCACTGTCAGGGGTAGGGATATTATGTACAGTAAGTGTCACTGTCAGGGGTAGGGATATTATGTACAGTAAGTGTCACTGTCAGGGGTAGGGATATTATGTACAGTAAGTGTCACTGTCAGGGGTAGGGATATTATGTACAGTAAGTGTCACTGTCAGGGGTGGGATATTATGTACAGTAAGGTCACTGTCAGGGGTAGGTATTTTATGTACAGTAAGTGTCCTGTCAGAGGTAGGGATAATGTTACAGTAAGTGTCACTGCCAGGGTAGGGAATATGTACAGTAAGTGTCACTGTCAGGGGTAGGGATATTATGTACAGTAAGTGTCACTGTCAGGGGAGGGATATTATGTACAGTAAGTGTCACTGACAGGGTGGAGATATTATGTACAGTAAGTGTCACTGTCAGGGATAGGATTTTATTACAGTAGTGTCACTGTCAGGGGTAGGGATATTATGTACAGTAAGTGTCACTGTCAGGGTAGGGATATTATGTACAGTAAGTGTCACTGACAGGGGTGGGATATTATGTACAGTAAGTGTCACTGTCAGGGATAGGGATTTATGTACAGTAAGTGTCACTGTCGGGGTAGGGATTATGTATGCAGTAAGTGTCACTGTCAGGGGTAGGGATATTATGTACAGTAAGTGTCACTGACAGGGGTGGAGATATTATGTACAGTAAGTGTCACTGTCAGGGATAGGGATTTTATGTACAGTAAGTGTCACTGTCGGGGTAGGGATTTTATGTACGTAAGTGTCACTGTCAGGGGTAGGGATATTATGTACAGTAAGTGTCACTGTCAGGATAGGGATTTTATGTTCAGTAGTGTCACTGTCAGGGATAGGGATTTTATGTACAGTAAGTGTCACTGTCAGGGTAGGGTATTTGTACAGTAAGTGTCACTGTCAGGGGTAGGGATATTATGTACAGTAAGTGTCACTGTCAGGGTGGTAGGGAATTATGTAGAGTAATTGTCACTGTCAGGGTAGGGATTTTATGTACAGTAAGTGTCACTGTCAGGGATAGGGATTTATGTACAGTAGTGTCACTGTCGGATAGGGATTTTATGACAGTAAGTGTCACGTCAGGGGTGGAGATATTATGTACAGTAAGTGTCACTGTCAGGGGTAGGGATATTATGTACAGTAAGTGTCACTGTCAGGGGTAGGGATATTATGTACAGTATGTGGTCACTGCCAGGGGTAGGGATATTATGTACAGTAAGTGTCACTGTCAGGGATAGGGATTATGTACAGTAAGTGTCACTGTCAGGGGTAGGGATATTATGTACAGTAAGTGTCACTGTCAGGGTAGGGATATTATGTACGTAAGTGTCACTGTCAGGGGTAGGGATATATGTACAGTAAGTGTCACTGTCAGGGGTAGGGATATTATGTACAGTAAGTGTCACTGCCAAGGGTAGGGATATTATGTACAGTAAGTGTCACTGTCAGGGGTAGGGATATTATGTACAGTAAGTGTCACTGTCAGGGGTAGGGATATTATGTACAGTAAGTGTCACTGTCAGGGATAGGGATATTATGTACAGTAAGTGTCACTGTCAGGGGTAGGGATATTATGTACAGTAAGTGTCACTGTCAGGGGTAGGGATATTATGTACAGTAAGTGTCACTGTCAGGGGTAGGTATTTTATGTACAGTAAGTGTCCCTGTCAGAGGTAGGGATATTATGTACAGTAAGTGTCACTGCCAAGGGTAGGGATATTATGTACAGTAAGTGTCACTGTCAGGGGTAGGGATATTATGTACAGTAAGTGTCACTGTCAGGGGTAGGGATATTATGTACAGTAAGTGTCACTGACGGGTGGAGATATTATGTACAGTAAGTGTCACTGTCAGGGATATGGATTTTATGTACAGTAAGTGTCACTGTCAGGGGTAGGGATATTATGTACAGTAAGTGTCACTGTCAGGGGTAGGGATATTATGTACAGTAAGTGTCACTGACAGGGGTGGAGATATTATGTACAGTAAGTGTCACTGTCAGGGATAGGGATTTTATGTACAGTAAGTGTCACTGTCGGGGTAGGGATTTTATGTACAGTAAGTGTCACTGTCAGGGGTAGGGATATTATGTACAGTAAGTGTCACTGACAGGGGTGAGGGATTCGAGAGGATATTGAGGGGGAGATATTATGTACAGTAAGTGTACTGGTCAGGGATATTTTATTTTATTGTACAGTAAGTGTCACTGTCAGGGGAGGGATTATGTACAGTAAGTGTCCATGTCAGGGGTAGGGATATTATGTACAGTAAGTGTCACTGTCAGGGATAGGGATTTTATGTTCAGTAAGTGTCACTGTCAGGGATGGGATTTATGTACAGTAAGTGTCACTGTCAGGGGTAGGGATATATGTACAGTAAGTGTCACTGTCAGGGGTAGGGATTATGTACAGTAGTGTCAATGTCAGGGGTAGGATATTATGTAGAGTAAGTGTCACTGTCAGGGATAGGGATTTTATGTACAGTAAGTGTCACTGTCAGGGATAGGGATTATGTACAGTAAGTGTCACTGTCAGGGATAGGTTTATGTACAGTAAGTGTCACTGTCAGGGGTAGGGATATTATGTACAGTAAGTGTCACTGTCAGGGTAGGGATATTTATGCAGTAAGTGTCACTGTCAGGGGTAGGGATATTATGTACAGTAAGTGTCACTGTCAGGGGTAGGGATATTATGTACAGTAAGTGTCACTGTCAGGGGTAGGGATATTATGTACAGTAAGTGTCACTGTCAGGGGTGGAGATATTATGTACAGTAAGTGTCACTGTCAAGGGCGGGGTATTATGTACAGTAAGTGTCACTGTCAGGGGTGGAGATATTATGTACAGTAAGTGTCACTGTCAGGGGTAGGGATATCATGTACAGTAAGTGTCACTGTCAGGGATAGGGATTTTATGTACAGTAAGTGTCACTGTCAGGGATAGGGATTTTATGTACAGTAAGTGTCACTGTCAGGGGTAGGGATATTATGTACAGTAAGTGTCACTGTCAGGGGTAGGGATATTATGTACAGTAAGTGTCACTGACAGGGGTGGAGATATTATGTACAGTAAGTGTCAGATATTTACAATATGATCTAAGACATTTCCATCCTTCTGTAGTAGCATCACACAAAAAAAGAGAGGAGTTTGGGTGTGATACAGGGAGATTAAAGCTTGGAAGCTCTAGTAGGACCCAGTAAGTGAATGAGGACATGGACCTTACAGCTGATCTGTAGTAGAATATTTAACCATTAAACACAGTAAAGAGCCCAGTGTCCCTGTGCAATGTAGTGGTACATGGTCATACTGTCATATATCTATGGGATAAATCCAGATTCTGTGATGGTGCTAATCATGCAGTTTGTGTATTGCACTCAGGATGGAGCTGTTAGAGTAAAGGAAGAGGAGGAATGAAGCAGTAAACTCAATAGGGCACCTATAATGTCTGTACATACACAGAATGCTTCATCGTATCTCATCCTTTTACTTTCTAGACTTCCATCCACTGCAGGACCTACATGGCCTCCTCCCCCCAGGTTTTTGTACCATAACCTTTTGTAATGTTCCGGGCCTTGCTCACATTCCATAGGTTGGCTATTTTCCAAATACGGTTCAGCGCAGTGACCCTCCAGTTGTTTTTGAAGTTCCTGCACCGTTTATAGCAGATGATTCTCATTGGAAGTGTCTGCTCCTAATTCTAACCCTGAGCCATCTATCCATCTATCCTGCTTTCCCTATCTTCTACCTATTATATAATAATTTCTCTGCACCTGCTTTCCTGCACCCTCACAGCTGCTTCCCCTCTCTATCCCCACAACACCTCTTTTGCCCCCCTCCCCTATCCCTGTCTGCTCTATTTCTCAGCCTGGAAACTCTCTGCCCATTAATCACTTTACACCGAGCCCCAAAGTGCATAAGTATTTTCTCTGCTCTCCCCATGCTCTGGAAATCACAGAAACCCCTGTGAATGGTTCCCCACCTACCAGCCAGTGATACATTACAGCCTCTAAACTTATCAATAAATCATTATTTTCTCTGAAATATATTAGAGCTAAATATGTATTTAACCCCTTACTTGCCATGAACAAATGTCTGCTGCTACCACACATATACCGTATAAACTGGAAATAATGATGGACAGTAATGACTTAAATGGCAAAAAAACAACTTGTATGTTAATTGCATTATACAGTGCTCTTTAACGGGATTTTTGAGTTCAGCTGAATATGCATTTATAGGAAGGTAGAATGCATCATGGGAGAGACAAGAGTGTAGAATATACCATGGGAGAGAAAAGAGGGTATGATGCATCATGGGAGAGACAAGAGGTTACAAGGGATCATGTTAGAGACAACAGCTTAGCCAACTGTTGCCTTGGGCAAGTCAATTAATCTACCGATGCCTTAGGTGCCATTATTACTGCATATTGCAAGGTCCATGACATAGGATTACTGGGAATGAAAAATGTTGCTTCTCTGTATATTTGCATTTGTACGTATTAATTGGATCTGCCACATATCTTGTTATTTACAGTAAGTAAAATTAAATGTCAAATCCATGCCTCAATTGAAAGATTGTATATGGGTATATCACCCCAAGCCCCAAAACGGCAATAGTTAGAAACCTGAGAGATGTAAGACTAACCTGAAATTTTGCCAGATGTTCCCTTACCCCTTTTCTGCTTCTTCTGGTTAGCAGTCATGCATGTGACAGTCGACTTTCCAAGCTCATCATGTAAAAGCTTGGAGAGTAGGCAGGGGGAAGGGGAGCAGAACATTTTGCAGTATAACAGGTTAGTCCTACATCTGTAAGATTTTTAATATTGTGGTTTTGAGGTGTGGTTTTTCATGCCATCTTCCCCCCCAATAATGGCCAAACACTGTAGCACCCCCTGTGTTAATTAACATATGGTGCTGTTTATAGTCATGGTAATGATAATGAATTCCTTTGTTAAAAAAACACTTTGGATGCTCTCATTCATAAATTCATTCAAATAAGCTTTGAGGGAATGTTCAGCTGTCCTATTTTATTATCTGAATTGAAATAAATGGAAGACAAACATCATTTGTATGTTAACTAGGGATGGGATGAATCCATAATTAATTCCTCCAAATACCAAGTTATTTTCAAAGAATTTAACTGAATACAAATCTTATCCATGCATTGATTTCCTTGTTTAGATACCATCGCCCCAAATAGAAACATCTGGTAATGGAAGTTTGATTTGATGATGTGGGTCTCCAGATGTTGGAAAACTACATCTCGCAGCATTCCCCTACAAGCACTTTACAACAACAGAAGGCAGACATGTTTGAGATCCCTGCAACTAAACTAAAAACATTTATGAGGATATATTCAATTGAGCTAATTACAGTAAGTGTCACTGACACTGTTACCTGTCCATTACAGGGATGTCAAACTTGCAGGCCTCCAGATGTTTGAAAACTGCAACTCCCAGCAGTATGGAACTAGGGAATGCTGAGAGTTGACGTTGAGCCGCAAGCTAGAGATGGCCAAACTTCCTAAAATCCGTTACAATTTTGGATTGTAAAAAAAAAAAAAAACTGGGCCCATTAATCAGGGCCGCCTCTCTAATGAGGCAAGGTGAAGCACATTACAGAGCAGCACCCTGAAGGAAGGCAGCAGTTTGGATGGCAAAAAAAAACCTTTTTTTCCTGGCATCAAGATTTTTCCTTGTGTCTGAGGCCCAGATCCCAACCCCCCCAAAATGTTATTTGTAAAAAACACACTTTTTCGGGAGGTACTGTCACTGTAAATAACAGGTTAAGACGCGACTTTCATTGCATAACAGAATGCAGCTATGACTCCTCCCCCTACCTTCTAACTAGCAATTAATTTGATAAATATCAATGTTTTTCAGCCCTGCAATGTTGGGCATTATTTACCAATCCTTGTGGGCATTATTTACCAGTCATGTGTATAAAGCCCCTCCCACTTCTGGACAAGCCACCCCCCACTTCTGGACAAAGCATCACCCGCTTTTAATTAAAAAAAAGGCAAGTAAGACAGGATTGTTGTCATCTCTAAAAGTTAATAATTTAAGTTAAAAGCTTTTTGTAGGGGCAGGATTATTAGATGCTATGTAAGCTACATTGGTTATATAATTAAGAATTCTTAATTTTTTACAATTACGAATGTATATTTTAAGGGGAATTATAGTAATGCAGAAACTGTTCCCTTTCTCCTCCCACAGTCGCTGACACTCCTCCTGTCTCTGACAAAGATAAGCATTAGAGATGTAATGTGGGTTCGAATTGAACCTGGTTTCGAATCGAATCTGAGGGTTTCGAAGTCCCGACAAAACTTTTGGAACTCCCAGATTTCACGGAACCCGGATTTTCAGAATTTTCGATAAAAATCGCAAGTAGATGATCATCGAAAATCAAAAATCGCCGATTATCCAAAATTGAAAATAGATGATTATCGAAATAACCCTCGAAAGTAGCGCTAACTCTCAAAAACATTCCGATCGTGAGGAAAGATAGTTTTAAAATAAGTTTTGGTTCTATTTCCGGGTTCCCCAGACCATTCCCCAGGTCTCTGTGTCATTTACAGTAATCTACTATTACTATTTGTCCCTCAAAATGGACAGAAACTATCAAAAAAAATTCTCTTATAGACGTCTATGGGTCAGTTTTTTGAATTTCGAAAATTTGCAAATGGAACGAAACTCAACAGTTGCGAACATATCTAATATGCATATGTTAATGAAGGGGCGGGGTAGACTGGGAGAAGAGGCAGTAAGCTGTTATTTACTCGCCAAGTATAATTTCCCTTTAACAATAGTTTCCATTTCAAGGGATTTGCTTGTGTGTGTATATCAAGGTTGTGTCTTTAATACTCTACCAGTGGGTGATATCGACCCTCGTTTCTATTAAGTATATTGTATATTCTAACTTTAAAAAAGAACAGATTTTAATGTTAGGGCTGATATCCACAGAGCATTAATCCACCGTGTATTTAGGGAGTTTTCTAATTCACACTCTGCTGTTTATGAGATACATCTTGAGGTTTTCTCCAAGTCCTTTCACAGGTCAGCAAATTGGGTTGAAAAGCATTTCCTTTGTGACATATGAAAACAGAGCTCTCCCTGCTCTAATCAATGTTAGTTATGGTCTGATGCTGTCTATTCCTCTTGCCGTACACTGTAGAATTCGGAGAGACAGAAGTGATAAAACCTGTCTCCTAAATTTACAGAGTGTGAAGTCACAATAAAGAAGAATTTAAAAAATGTCCCCAATGTTGTTTCTTCGGAGAACGGATAAGAACTCCCTAAGAATTCACAGAATCACTCTGTAATAATGAGACAGCCACTGACAAAACTGGGTCAGGCCCCATGGGAATAATCTTACTATCTGTATTTAGAAGATTTCTGTTAATTAAAAGTCCTAAGATGTAGGAAATATCCCTAGAAGAAAGGAAGACCTGAAATCAAAGAAAGTCTAATATAAAGCCCTTTCGATTGGACTATCAATAGGTTAGGTTTCTCATGGAGGGCTTTCTCATATCTGAGCTGTTTGTATAATACTGCATGTCTGTAGGAGGGGCACTTATTCTTTATAAGATGCAGAAGGAATATTAAGGTATTGATACTTTTGATTAGAGTGATTAGATTGTAAGCTCTTCAGGGCAGGGCCAGATGTGAATGATTTAAATATATGTAGTGCTATATATAAAATAAATACAATAATTGGTGTAGGAATCCATCAAAAAAGCACCAAAATTCTACGAGCCTAGTTGTATTTTGCTCCCTCCTACTTGAATTAAATACATTTTTCAGTTATGCCTTTAATGATCAAAATACAACTTAAATGTTTAACAATTTTTGTGCAATATACCTCTGCTGCAAATGGAAACTATTAATTTAATCTGCTGCAAGATTTTTTTCATTTTTGTAATGAGCCATGCATTGTATGTTTGTAATGGCAATTACCTGTGTACTGTTTGAAAGAGATAATTTAGAAATAAACTCAGAATTTATCATCAAAAATAAGAAAATCCTAAAATTAGATTGAAAAAAAACCCCAAAATTATATTTAAAGGGTCACTATACTCGCTCAAACAACTTTACATTATCTGAAACTACAATTTTACTTGCTTTGTCATTAAATTATTAATGTTTAGTGAGTGCTCCTAATGGCCCCCACCCTCCCTTACTCACTGCCTTCTTGTAGTGTCTGCAACACTTATAAGTTCTGCACAGCCTCACCGTAGACCAGTGTTTCTCAACCTTTTTATCTGTGGGGAACCCTTGAAATTTTTGTGTCTCAGGGAACCCCTACATAAAATTATAATTATGTATTATTATTCATCTTTTTCTTTCTCAGTCATCAAATCATCAAAATACATAATTTCTACAAATATAAATGATAGATCTATAAATATTTCTCTATTGAAAATAAATGCACTCAAATTCATTGCAGGGTGGAGACCCTTACATAAAAACTTTACTTTTTATTTATCTCTCAGACATCAACACACCAAACACATAATTTATACAGAACATTGGTAAATATATAGAAAAATAAATCTTTATTCATTACAAAGGTGGATCCATACAGTTTCTGTCAATCTCTTGGGGACCCCCATACAACCTCTCTAGGACCCCTAGGGGTCACGGACCCCTGGTTGAGAAACACTGCCGTAGACACTGCTCTCCTTACACATCTCCCTCCCCCCTGCCTTCTTTTCTCTGCTGATTCTCATGATTGTTGTAGAAAGTGTGCTGTCAGACAACTAAAGATCTTCTGGATGCCTCATGGAAACTGAGAAATTTATAAACCTGTACTGAGCCTGTACTGAGCCTGGGCATGCTCAGAAGAGGCAGACAGGGGATTAACATTCGGTCATTGGCTGTGATGTCAACTGTAAAATCCATAATTGACAGTTGCTGACTGGAAGAACCAGGAAGCAGCAGAAACAGGACATTGTGCAGGGTTTCAGGTTAGAATTGCATATTTCACATTTTAAACTATTACCGTTTAGGGTTTTGGGGGGTGGTTTACCTGTATGTGAGTTTTCATTTTGTGGCTGGACTTGCCCTTTAATTTCTTTTTATAAAAAATAATTAGTTTAACATAATTTCTTTTAGGGTGAGACTGGGTTTCTGCATGGGGAGGCTGCAAAAGGCTGGCTGTTTGTAGCTGTAAATTTGGAACAACCAGATGTTATCTTTTTACTGGTCTACTACTTCCATTGCACTGTCTGGATTCATAGACTGCTTCAAGGGGGGCAGTGCTATAATCTTTGTTTGGAGAAACTAAAACAAACCAAGGGGTGAGGGCCTATTTATATCCTCACACTAGGTACTATTTAGGTAAGGAGGGGGGTTTAGGCAGGGTGATGTACCCTTTAAAAAAATATTTTTGAAGCGGACAATTGGTTCATAACAGCACAGCCCCTTTCCTTTTTAATATGTAAGGATAAAAACCTGCACATACCTAATTAAAGTTAGAAGTTCATGTTGACTTTAAATGGAATCATTTGGACTAAAGTTAGGAAAAGCTTTTTATACTCCTTTACATCAGCCAGGGCATCTTGGTATTGCAGCATAATTAGAATGGTTTGGTATTTCGCCCAGGGTTATTGTAAAGGTCGCGAGCGCTTGGCAATTCTATTACTTTAGTGAGATAGGTTTATACATTCAAAATTACATTCCTGTGCTCTGTCCGCAGTTAAGGTAAATTAACGTCACTCCCAAAACCATAGGCTTTGCCTTAAATTGCCACTTGTTCTAAAAATGGCGAAATAAGTGAAATAGTGACCCTTACAATTGGAAAATCAAACATAATTTCAGGTTATAAAGGAAAAGTTTTTAATTGAAAGATGCTGTAGATATTTCATTCAGTTGGGTTTGGTCTATCTACTGAAAGGTTATTTGACGTTAAAAAGAGTTCTTCCATCTTAAAGTTATACTAACCCTCTGTTTATCGCCATATGGTGCGGGTCAGCCGATTTGTGACTATCTATTACGATTAAAGGGCATGTCCACCCACCAAACTATAATTTAACCCACCACTGGCCCCAACCACTGATGTTAGGCTTACAAGTCTTTGGTTACCAGGCTGGGAACGACTACCTGTTTTGAGTATTGGTAATATATTATTATTATTACAACCTTCAGGCCTCCAGATATTAAAGAACTACAACACCCAGCTATCCCTTATAAGCACTTTACAAAAGCAAAAGGAAGCTGGGGGATTCTGGGAGTTCAAACATCTGGAGGTTTTTTATCTATAATCGGCACCACCTAGTTTGAATTATCAGTTCAGTTCAGATAACTTTCCCACTGATATATAAAATATCTTTTGGCTAGTGCCCATGGATGTGCCTACTTCACCTACTGGCACTGCATCATCATTGTGACCGTTTTATTATATCGGTGCAACCATAATTCACCCTGGTATAAATATCAAAACTCCTTTATTACCAATATTCATAAATAAAAGATTATTCCCACACACCAAACTAAGCTAAAAACATAAAAACAGACGAGGGGCGGATACACGCATAGCTAGAGGGCCAGTCTCTTATTGTTATTAAGACACATAAACAGCCCTAAAGGGGCATCACCATTAAGAAATCCTCCATTTGCATGCATGTATAGTAGTGCTTATGTTTCCTGGAAAGAACACATTAATGCTAGTCAAAAAACATGTTAGAAACATTTTCACATACAATAGCCAAAACCATTTTACTGATCCCAGCCATAAGCGTGAATCTCCAATACACAGGTGACTGAAAGACCCTCGCAGTACTAAGTTACGGGCCTATGTCCGTCCGTACATGCTGAAGTATGTTTTATCACTCTTATGTGACTTTGCCAGGGAATTATTCCAATTGACTCATCTGCCTCTTGTTCACGGCAGGTTGGAGATCCCTAAATTAAATAGTCAACTCTACAAAGGTCTTGTCTGTAGGGTTTGAAGAACACACAAAGATCACTGAGTAGGTATCCTTGTTGATTTCTTAATATATATTGATTTAAAGGAGGCTCTAGTAATATTGGAAAAGAAAAGTCTGTAATGTGTACAGTCAGGATTTCAGCCAATCCAATCCCCACAAAATGCACTTCAGTGTAGGTACAAAGAAGATTTGGTGTCTCTGCCCTGGAAAATCCCATGGATAAAAGAATAAACTAGCTGAGGGATGTTGGTAACATTCTAAAAAGAACCTTTAGTTTGAAATTTCTGGGACTTTGTCCTTGAAATATGCATTGTGCCAACAGGGATATCCATGCTAAGTCCACAAAATGTGAGTGGGCTACGGTAAACGTCATGTCTTCAAAATCATCAGGTATCAGGGGACTGACATATTTTTGAGAAGAGGTGATGCAGGTTAGAGATTGACTTGGACAACAGATATAAATGGATTATTGACACAGCCCTAATGTACATTATCTGTCAACTGCTAGCCATGCTGGATGAGATCATTATTAGGGTATAGGATACCTTGCCTAAAGCTATAGCAAAGGAAGGCTCAATATAATGCGTAAATATCATAAATTATTAATCACGTAACCTCATTATTCAGAGAGCTCATTATAAGTGTGTAGATCTCTAAGTTATACATTTTGAGAAGCGCGCCTAACAACTGTGCAGATTTTCTGTAAATCAGAACACAAGGCCAAAGTTATAGAAGAGCCATTAGGTTCCAATCTGACCCCCATTAAATTAATGAAGATTTTAAGTTGTGATAAAAATTATTTTCTCCAAACATATCATGGTTTAATGAAGAGTTCAGGTAGGGGAGGGGGAGCAGGCTAAAGGTTTTATAAGGCTACTGCAGGAGGAAGTGGGGGCCAGTAGGTAAGAAAGAGCCCCACCCACCCATCCCTCTATTAGGTATAAGGATAGAGGCGCTAATTAAGAAGGAAAAATAGGTAGGAAAAAAGTTGAAGGGAAATTGTCACAGCGGGTCGGTGGTCCATAGAGGAAAAAGTGGCATGGAAGTGAAAAGTAGGACATTGTGTTACCAGAGGCGATTGGAGAATGGGGATGTTAGGCACCCATTGAGCCGGTGTTGGCGCGGCTGATGGGCTGCACGGATACGTTGGTTGAGGGCAGGTTAACAGGCCTCTATGGACCAAGAACAAAGTTGGTGGTTATAATGGTTACATTTAATGTTTTACATGTTATGATACAAAGAAATGTTTGTGATATTTATGCAATTAAAATATGGATAACAAGTTAATAAAAACGCTGTGGCCTTTTGTTCCAAAAACTTAGTGTCTGTCGTTATTTAAGGTAAAATGTTGGATAGCACCTCGGTGCTAACTGGCACTATCACTGCCATGCAAAATTCTCTTTGCTATGTGCATCAGTCTGGGGACAAGGCAAGTAAGCCATGGCAGGTAATAGTTCCCTTTTATTAATCTATCACATTTTGACATATGAGACTGGTTTCTAAAAGTTACTTTCCATAGAGTTGTAAAACCCAGGAATGCAGACATATGCTGTAATTTTTTGTTTTGATTATTTGTAAACGTCATCTGAATGTTTTACAGAGAATACAGAAGATTTAAAATAGACATTTGTAGAATATTTAATAAGGGACATTTACTCATAATGCAGCACATCACATTAAAATATTATAATATTCAATGAAGTGTGTGACCATGACCCTTATTGGATATTCTAAATGATTCAGGACTATATTGTTGTAAATAGCCACATATCACTGCACCTTTTGCGTATAAGGGTTTGGTTGTTCAGACCTTGCTTAGAAGTCTACTGTAAATCAAAATTTGCCATGGCAGAACAAGAATAGCCAGATGTAGGGGAAACTAGGAGAAAAGGGTTGAGTGTTTCTGGTTATACTTTGTAACCCTTCTTGCCAAACAGGCTAGGACTGTGAATGTATTTGGAATTAGATGTGTTATGTTGAACTTATCAATGGTGACAGTTTTTTTTTTCTGTCCATGCTCAATGTTTTTATGTCAAAGTTTGGCAAACCCTCTTTTATCATAACACTCTGCCATTAATCTTAATAACCTGGTCTTTATTGACCACTGATTTTACATACTGTATCTTTGACCTCCTTCTAGAAAGATAATGTGTATGCAAGCAAATGTCTAGTTAGCTCCTGGATTAAGGTACTAGAACATCTTCATTTCTCAGCTGCTGTCAGTGGGGACTAATTCCTGTAGGTCTTTGTTTTTAAGAAATTGATTTATTAAGACCCATTCCATGCGGGCAAGGATTAGAGATGGGATCTGGTCCTGTTCAGACCCGGATCTGATATGGAACCCCTCGGTTCCAAAATCCGTCCAAAACCGGGCCTATCGTTTGGATTTCGGGACTTCGGAACGTATTTTCGAGGGTTACCGAATGTACGATGTTATTTCCGGTAACCCACAAAGATAACCTTGAACGTTATTTTTGAGGATTACCAAATATAATCTCGTACATTTGTTAACCCTTGAAAATACGAACCTTCCATTTTCGGATCTTCGAGTTTTTTCCATAAATCTGAAAACTCTAGCAAGAGTAATGTGTTTTCATTAAGTGTATCAGGGTAATATACAGTGCTGTTCGGATTGGACCCGAAGAGTGACAATTCAGTTTGGTTACCGAGTATTTTCAAATATAGCTTCAAATCAGATATATCGCCAAAAAGGCAGTTTTCTGCTAAATGTTCGCTAAGTTTTCGCTAAATCTTTCTTTGTTAGTGGTATTTAGGAACCACATCACTGAATTTTGATGATGTTGTTATTAAGTGGCTTTTAATAAAGCCGTGAATTACTTTAAACAATTGCTTTCTTTCTACAAACAGTAAACTAAATGTACAGTATAATTGCTTAAGGTATATACGGGCCGATGTAGGAAACAAAAATGTTACCTGACCGCAATCCCACAATGCTTTTCACCAGTTCCCAGTCAGGTAAGACGTCTGTTTTTTTCTAATGCATCGGCGCTGTACACCTCCATTCAATAGGCCTACAAGGTAGCACAAAACTTAACTTAACCCAATATTGAATAGGCTACACTGCACTATTTCCAAAACGTTTTTGTAAATGTTGCAACTAGCGTGAAATCAGTGATAGTACATCGGGTAGCTTTTTTTGCACTAATTTGGGTTTTGCACTAATTTGGCGCTAACAAATGGTGAATATAACATCTCCCCCATAATGTAGCGAACTGGAGGTTTATCAGTAAGTGGTATTTCCAGTAGTTGCCTCAGTGTTCTGACTCTAACTCTAACACTCATCCAAAACATGTGTGTGTTAGTGCAATACATTTGGTGTATATGGACTTCATAGAATGATTGCCTGAATCCTTGTGCAGAACCTACTGGAATTACTTTATACTATTTGGGGGGGTTATCATTAATGTCATAGAATACTTCATGGTTATTTTTTGTCATAGAATACTTCATGGTTAACTTTCCCTTTCTAGCTGTTAATTGCTTCGCAATGCATCTTTTAGAAGTTAGGAAGCATAGGGCCCTATTTATAAAAGATCGGTATCGTTATCGTAAAATACCGATCGTTATCGTAAAATAACGACCGGGTTTTTACCGATAACGACCGTTATTTACCGATAACGACCGTTATTTACCGATATCGTTAAATACCGGTCGTTATCGATAAACACCGGTCGTTATTTACCGATAACGACCGTTATCGGTAAATAACGGTCGTTATCGGTAAAACCCCGGTCGTTATTTTACGATAACGATCGGTATTTTACGATAACGATAACGATTTTTTATAAATAGGGCCCATAACATCCTTTTGTATTTACATTTCAACCTTAGTTATCCTTTAAATGATAAAGTGTAAACTTCAATAGCGACTTGGATACAAATGACTGCAAAGTTCCTAAATAATCGGGGGAGCTACAGCCATCATTGTTACTAGACCATAGTATTTAGGGTGAACGGGCATTTAATGGTTTCATGTCTACGCTATCTCTAATTATACAATATTGCTGTTTATTTATCTTCTAATTAGAAATGCCACTAAGCAATGGTGCCTGATTGTTACACCTCATCATTGTACTGATGTATAAATCATTTCTGTATCGAAAGGCTAGACAGTAATTAGCAGAGGTTTGTTAAATGGAAGCAAAATGACATCGTGTACAAATGCAAACAAGAAAATCATTTTTTAACAGTTCTGTATTGTGCTTGTTTTGCTCCAAATTTTTTATTTCAGAACCACGAGCAAACTTATTCAAAAGTACTGATAAAGGACATTTAGGATGAGGGCACACTGTAACGTGCTCCTGCGTGCCGGAAACGGGCACACTAACACTTGCGATTTCTCTGTTCCCTCTATTGCTGACGTTCCTCCTAGCTTAAAATCCTTTGAGCATTTTGTAGCTCTCCCCCGCCCACTCCAAACCGCAGAGTTAGATCTCTAATAAAAGCTTCCAAATCATACTTACCCATTCGGGCCCTTCTCTGCTGCATCCGGTTAGCAGAGAGCCGGAGAAGACACCTGCAGAACTGAAGGGCTGTAAGATTTTGTAACTTTTATTAGAGATCTAACTTGGCGGTTTGGGAGTGTGCAGGGGAGAGCTAGAATATAACTGACGTTTTCATTTAGGATGGACATAGCCTTTAATGTGTGTACCCACCTTTACACTGGTTGTTGAGTGATTAGTACAGTGATCATTTATCTAAGACAGACTGCTCTATATTAGCCGAGCAGTTTGTTCTGTGCTATGGAAAGAGAGTGTGATGGAAACCCCCACAGTGCAGAAAAACAAAGTCCATCGCTTCCTGACATTGGTTCTGACAGACGTCCATGGGAGACTCTACAGACACTAGTTGTGCGTTGTAGCCTTAAAACATCATTGTTAAAGGTTTTATTTGTGAATAGTTTCAGAAATACCCCAAACTGGATATAACAGATGTAAAATGGTTTGTTTGTTATGACGGTGCATTGTGCAGAGCTCAGCATGGCTGTGATCTTCGTTTTGTTTGCAGGCCAGTCAATACATTTTCCTCCCAGTCAGACTCGGTTTAGTACTTTGCCTACGGTAAACTGCTTCCCAGCAAGAACCATGGAGTTTGTAGATCTCCTATATTCTAGACTTTAAGAGGCAATGTGGGTGTCCGCTGTTGGTAGGATGCTGCCATGCTGGTAGCTATATAGCTGTGCTATACTTAGAAGGATAACATAGCCGATCCTTTGCAGAGCTGGAATATCCGCAAGGTAACGTGAGCTTCTGACTCTTCCAAAAAAACAAGACCATCTTTTTTAAAGAAACAATTTCACATACAGTTAAGAAAAGGGCAATTAAGCTTAATGTGAATTAATGTGTTTGCCCTTTAATCATTTTATTTGCACCATTTACCACAACCTGATGTGTGTCCCCTACTCCCTGCACCCCCTGATTATTCTATAGATGGTGTTTACTCTCGGTAGGTTTATATTCATTACAGTTTTTTTACTGCCCATTGCTGCCCATTCTGCATTTGTTTTGATCCTCGACTACTGGTAATTTTTGTAAATCACGAACCGTGTGTGATTTACTTACCCTCAGGATACTGGGAAAGTCATTCCTATTGCGCTGCCACATAACGAGGCCAGAAATACTCTGTATTGCATTTGCATTGGAAATAGAGCAAATAAAGAATGTAACTGTCGTAACTGGAATAAAATAAACAGACTCTGCAGCCGACATGAAACTTCATTTTAGGAAATTTGCTCAGAGCCTCTGGAAGCTGCTACAGGGATATTCATTTGGCTGGAGTTCTAACTGTGCCCAGCAGGCGCATTTGGAAAACATAGCACACGGCTCAGATCTGAGCCTGTCTTTGGCAAACTGTGAACTGTGAGTTGGCACAATGAGCAAAGTGCCTGGACCGTCATGATTTTCAACAAAATGTAGACCCCTCTGGCACAGTGGGAATCCCACCACGGGAACCCGTTACTGCACCTCATTTTGGTTAATTTGCCTTTACCTAGTTTAATAACTGATGCAATAAATAGAACAAAAGTTAAATGGCGCTATTAATCTGCAGCAACTAATCGGATGTGATCTAACTGCAGTAACCAAGTAAAATTCTAACATCTGATTGGTTACTGCAAATTATTAGAACAATAAAGAACTCTACAACATTTAGCAAAGCTTTATGATATCAGAGAACCACACAATGACATCATAAGAGGTGTAACCAGTTCCCTTTCCCTACAAAACACTAGAAGGGAGATGCAATATCCTGTGCAAAACTCATGCTAACCAATGTACTATTGGGTAAGCTAGGATTTTGCATTTATTTTGCACTGCCTGCACCATTTCGCAGATTTTTATGATTCAGCGCAAGTGATTCAACAACTTTTGCAATAGTTAATTGCAAACTCAAAACTTACCCCTCCCATTTTCACAATGTATCAATGGCCACAAAGGGGTTAATACAAGAAACTCAAGTGCATGTAGGTTGCTCTAGAAACTGGCCTGATTTCTATCTATCTATTGATCTGCAGGTTATACATTTTGTTTTTCCTAGAAATCCACCAATTGCTAATTTTGGGTAAGACCTTCCCAAATTATTCTATACAGTAGGTAAAATATGTATTACACCTAACATGTTTAAGAGTCTACAGCTCCTAGGTTTAAATGGACACTAACCCCCCATCTATTATAATTAGGGAGGTGGATAGATTAATACTTCATCCTTTTCTTCTTCTGTTCCTGATATATCAGCTGTCATATTTTGCTGTGAGATCTCACGGGCTGTCAGCTTCCCAACCACCTCTCGTCTTGTTCTCCTTACTGTGCATGCACAGCGTATGCAAACTATAAGGTACAAATTAGGGAGGTGGATGGGGAGCTGACAGCCCGTGAGATCTCACAGCAGAGTTTGACTGCTGATTTCTCAGGAACTAAAGAAGAACCGGTGTTAGAATCTCCACTTCCCTTTAATTATAGGCGCGTGTGTGTGTGTGTGTGTGTGTGTGTGTTTGGAAGGGTGACTAGTGATAAACTGCTAAAGTTTTTATTTGCACAGTGTGCAACTTGTTTTTCTCAAGCTTGAGAAAGTGGACTTGACTGACCAAAACATGTCACACACATGCTAAATTCTAACAGGGTGCCAGTATTTAGCCACTGCATTATAAAGTGTATAAACTAATATCATGAGTTACAGCAAGTGCTGGTTATATATATGGCTTCCTTAACTCCTCCCTAAATTCTAAACCAATCAGATGACACGTACTGGGTCGCTAATCCACCTGTATTTAGCAATGTGGATGCAGTATACTGCCAACGTTGGTACAGGTTGGGGATTTTGTAAACCTGACACCTGAGTTAGCCTCAGTTTTCTGACACTTTTCAAAATTGGATTTTTCAATAATAAACATCCTGGATATTTTTTACTTTAACATTTTAAGGAAAATACTTTACTCCAAATTACTTCAATGTTCTAAATACCAAAACTCTTTTTAATAGAATGAAAACTTGCTTTTGATCAATTATCCTATTAAATCAGAACTTTTGGAAACTTCTAGCTAATGTATAGTCAGTAACTAAGGAGATTTTGAGCTAAATGGGCTCTATAGAAGAAAAAAATACCCAACATGTACCAGAGATCTTGACGCATTACGGTTGTGCAAATTGCTTTCATCTTAAATTCTGTTATTTTATTTCTGTACTTTCGAGGCACCAAGTACTGGAACATAAAGCATTTGTTATACTGTATTTCATTTCCTGGACAGATTTACTACAATAGCTATGCAGACTGTCCCCAAAGGGCCATGATACTTTGAAAGCATTTCTACAGCCTGTAACACTTTTAGCTCTAAGTGTTCTCTATCTATTGCTAACAGCCACACTTCACTTTGGCTGCCATTTCTCAAAGATGATGTTAATGTTGCCCATTATGCCAGCACCAGGATTAGTAGAAAGGTCACAACAGACAAGAATATAAGTTACAAGGAATAGTGGGAATAGACAGTGTAATATTTTACTGTGGGAGATCTCATACAGATGGGTTGATGTTAAATTGAAGGCAATGGGCCATTGCTCTGGTGCACAGCATAGAGTTTAATGTTGGTTGTAGGAACGTTTATTGTGGTTTAATGGATAAATCAGACCCTGCTAAGACATAACCCATGAACCTGTGATGTGGGATTCAATAGATGGTTTTAGAAAGAAGCTGGATGAGTTTTGAAGAACGATGAATGTTTCATTCCCACCCTTAAACACATTTGTGAGGAGTTTGTATTGTGTGGGCCATCTGGCTTCCTCCACAATGATAAAAACATACTGATAGGTTGTATGTGTTAAATAAATGTACCTAGATTGTAAGCTCTTTGGGGCAGGGCCTGATGTTAATGTATCCATGTAATTCTAAATTGCTACGGACAATGTTGGCGCTATATAAATTCACAATAATAATGTTACTGTCATTGATACATAAATTGGGGGGGGGAATCAACAGTTAGACAGGAAATGTGGGTATTGCTGAGTAGGTTGGACTAGTTGGACATGTATCTTTATTCAACCATTAGTACAAGTGAGTAACTGCAGGTTGGAGGCTGGGCCCCAGACATCCACCCTCCCTTGCAATCATGCACTAAAGATATGCTCAATTGGCTGTTTAAAAGACTGGAACTGAACCAAAACTTTGCAGGTTCTGGTCTTTAAAACAGCCAATTTACTGCTGATGTTTAAAAACAGCTGATCGTGGAGCACTTGGGAAAGGAATTGCGGGCCCACTTACTTCCCAGGCCCCCCCCACATCAGATCATAATTTTGATTGGCTGCTGCAGATTAAGAACATGGGGAAAATTGTACATCTCATATTGAATAAGCCCTCGTGGTCTTCTGTGGTACAAAGAGCACAAGAAGGTTTTAGAAATTTGCATATTAAAGGGATTGTAAGCATCACAGGAGAGAAAAAACATTGCATATACAGTGTAGACATCAATGTAGGTGACTATTCTTCTTTCTCTCTGTATGTTCTGATTAATTGGAGATTACTTTTGGTTGACATGACATCATCAGTGTATCAGTCTACTGGGGCCCTAAGGATTTTCACATCTGGAAAGTGGATTGTAGCAGATAATTGCAGAGATTAACTGGATAAAGCAAAGCAATATTAATTGAAATGCAGATGTCTTACATGGGAAACACAATTAAAAACATCTTTATCAAAGCAATGAGAAACAAGGTGAAAAACCCTGACTGGTACTGTATCTAAACCTCTGTAAAACAATATCACCCATTAGTGATAAAGGGAAGGTAGGAACTGCAATGGATCCTGGAGCATTAACCAACTACAGGTTTTAGCAAGACATTAGAGATGTTCGAAACTGTTGAGTTTCGTTTTGTTTTCGAATTTTCAGAAATTTCAAAAGTTCGAGTTTCGATTTTCGTAAATCATCTACTTTCAACAATTGTCTACTTTCGATTTTCGATAATTATCTACTTTTGATTTTGATATTTTGATTTTGATATTCATTCACTTTCGATTTCCATAATTATCGAATTTTCGAAATTGAAATCTCGGAAAATTCGGGTTTCGTAAATTCCGGGAGTTCTGAATGTTTTGTTGGGACTTAGAAACCCTCGGATTCGATTCGAAACTGAGTTCTATTAGAACCCACAGTACATCTCTACAAGACATTACATTGAGTTACGCAATTGAGTGATCCTGCCCTTAGATACGCTAATGGTTTAGTTGGTTAGTGTTAGTTGGAAATAACCGTTCTTTTTCTCTGGGTATAGATACCCTATAACATTGTGTTATTATGCTATTGGTTCTTTATTCATGATTTGGCTAAAGGAGTTATTTTGTATGACTACATATGTGTCAGGGTACACGTGCACATTTTTCGGGCAAACTACTGTTATTTCTGTGTATCAGCAACAAAAAAATCTGCAACATTTTTGTTGTTGCGGGTGACCAATTTGTTGTCGTTGGACAAATGGCGATCGGACATGTCGGTAACTCACAGCTGATTGTGTGTGTGGTCTCCTGTGGGCCTTTTATTCTCACCCTAAGATTTAAATTTGTAAAATGTTTTTATTTTATTGAGAAATACATTTGATCTTAAGGTGGCCGTAAATAACTCCCATGTAGCACCTACAATCTCTTGATTTCTACCAAAGTCCTTACTAATGGTAATAAACCTTTAATGTTGAAATAAGGATGATTCTACAGCAGTAGAAGAACATAACAAAAAAACTGCATGGTTTCATCCTTTGTGTAAGAAACATTATGAAAGAAAGGTACAAAGGCTGTCACAAGGAATAATGTGTAGTCGGCAGTAACTCCTAATTCACGTGTCTTGTCTTGAGCTGCTCGTTGCCTGCGTGGTTAGAACACAGAAAAATAGAATTATGTTCTCAGATACAGACAAATTCATTCTGCAAAAACCGAAAACAATTACAATAGTTCCGTGGCACCAATTAATAACCTCCAGCAGTGCTTCAGGCGTCTGGATGACACCGAGAGGCACATTAATTACCGATATTCAGTTAGATTCAACACTCCCTGTACCAGGAGCTGGCAGGGAGAAATCGGGATATGCGATAGAAGAAGGGTTCTAAACAGCGAAGTAGATATCAGCATAAAAAAAATAGATTAAACCTTCCAAGAGATGATTGGTGCAATCAGAATGTGCAGGATTGCATGTTTAACAATCTGAGCAAATGTCCCTCATGTTTAATAAAACCATAACTATAGTTTATTCATTTCCATTTTAAGGCTTTCTGTATAATATCTTATCATTTCAGAACTCTCTGTGACCTCTTTTCATTTCTGAATAACATGTTTTTCATTCTATGAACCTGATACAATGTCCTGTCACAGGACAAAATGGCGGATCAGTTGCATCTTGTCCGGTTCCACCCCCTCCCTTTCCGTTGAGAGTGTAGGGGATGAAAAACTTGTCTGGAAACCCTAGGTCTGAATTGAGTATGGATTCATTAGGGGCCCATGTTGACAGTTTTTTGAAGATCTGTATTATACATGCACCTACGAGTCTGATGCACATCTAACGGGCTTGTGAAGAGAATTAAAGATGCTGAACAGCCATTTTATAGTTGAAATTCTATGAAGTCACCCGAAGTATCATTGTGTCTTAAAATAATGGTCTCAAGAGGCGCTAGGAGATCCTTTTGTTCACATGGTTATTTTTTGAGCTTCAGAGATTTCATCCTATCAGAAGACTTTAAGCTGCTTTCCTAATTATCCATTGAGAACTCATCCCACCGATATCAGGGAATATTGTTATAAAAAGATTGTAATAAGTAACATTATGTTTTTCATTAACTCAGCAAATGGAAAGTTTAATATTAGCTCTGCCTTCACTATTTTTCATGCATACCGTATAATACTAATTGGAAAATGGATTTTGTCATTAAGGGAAAATTATTTGTTTGTAAGAATAAATTACATTTCTGAATCTTCTGAAATTACTTCTTTGACTTTTTTTCTTTTGCTACATAATTTTTTTTTTTTTGTTCCTTAAAAAGATCAGAGAATTTGAGTTTAGATGCCCTCTTGGTTGTAAAAATACATCTGACACCACTTAAATGACAATTACCATGACTGAAAGATTTTACTGAAATAAATAACTGGTAACCAATTATCAATAAGAATGAAATATCACATGTGTTACCAGGCTCTTGGCCTTGATTAATCACAGAGAAACAATAAAGGAAATACAAGTTGCTCTGATTTAAAAGATTCCAATCTCTATGATACAATACATAATAGAATTCCACATCCTATCTCGGCAGAGGATAAAACATACTTCAATTGGAACATTTGACTTTTCGAGTTACTTTATACCTATGATGAATTGTTTCTGAAGGGGAAGGCTCAAAGGGAATATTTCTCCCATAAACCAGAGGTTAACGTTTCTAAAAATCTCCAGATTTGTGTGATTTTTTTTCCCTGGAAAACCTTCACTATGATTGGATATGAGAAGTGGAAAGACCGTTCCAACATTGTTTGGGCCGTACTGATGCTTGACTAAAAAGGCGAATAAGACACGTAGAATGGTTTTGAAAAATAACGATCAATTTACTTGTTCCTTATGAAGGCAAATAAATATATCTGTGCTGCTGAAAGGAACCGTGGGCTGACAAGTGGATGTAGTTTAAGAAATGAGACAGATATATGAATCCACTGATAAGCTGTTTTATTTCCATTCTCTTGGTGCTATCAATCTAAAAAGTTACAGGCAGTGCGAGGAATCTAAATGGGAATATTGTGCTTGGAAATGGCATACGTTCCAAATCATCCAATAATTTGCTTTTTAGGTTAGGCAGACATTGTCGCCTCTGTAGTACAATTTATACTGCAAAATCTAAGTTTGCATTATGAATCACACAGAGACAAGAATTCCTAATAATGGGACTTTCTGTTTTCACATTATTGGATAGGGTTGAGCACAACTCTGCAATTCCCCCCCCCCCCCCTCTCCTTCTCTCTCGCTTGGTTCCTGTTAACTGAACCCTGTTCATTTTCAAAGTCTACCAAAAAGATGTCCATGGCTATTAATCAGCGGAAAAATATCAGATGGAATCTAACTGCAAAAGTGAAAATCTATCATTGATTGGTTGCTGCAGATTGATAGCACATTTTATTTCACAAATCCCTGAGTTTTGCATTCTTATAAATCATGCTCCCCAAAGAAATCACTGCATTGATATTTTTTTATTTTATTTGCATGAACATTAGATGTTCATGCAAACTTACATGTCTCATAAGTGCGTATAAATTTAGATGTTATGGTGTTGGCCAGAAAAACGTTGTGTGTGGGATCAGAATGAGGATAAGTTATTGGGTTAATCAGGGGAAGGTATGTGTTACTAGAATGAGGAGACGTCATGGTTTTGACCAGGAAAAGGGATGTGTTATCAGAATGAGGAGACATAGTTTTGAGCAGGGAATTGTATGTGGGATCAGAATTAGAAGAAGTTGTGGTGTTGACCATGGAAAGTTATGTGTGGGATCAAAATGAGGAGAAGTTATTGGGTTAATCAGGGGAAGGTATGTGTTACCAGAATGAGGAGACGTCATGGTTTTGACCAGGAAAAGGGATGTGTTATCAGAATGAGGAGACATAGTTTTGAGCAGGGAATTGTATGTGGGATCAGAATTAGGAGAAGTTGTGGTGTTGACCATGGAAAGGTATGTGTGGGATCACAATTAGGAGAAGTTGTGGTGTTGACCATGGAAAGGTATGTGTGGGATCAGAATATGAGATGTAGTTTTGAGCAGGGAAAGGTATGTGTGGGATCAGAATAAGGAGACGTTGTAGTTTTGAACAGGGAAAGGTATGTGTGGGATCAGAATAGGAGAATTTATTTGTGGACCAGGGAAAGGTATGTGTGGGATCAGAATAAGGAGATGTAGTTTTGAGCAGGGAAAGGTATGTGTGATCAGAATGAGGAGAAGTTATTGGGTTGACCAGGGAAAGGTATGTGTTGGATCAGAATAAGGAGATGTAGTTTTGAGCAGGGAAAGGTATGTGTGATCAGAATGAGGAGACATAGTTTTGATCAGGGAAAGGTATGTGTGATCAGAATGAGGAGAAGTTATTGGGTTGACCAGGGAAAGGTATGTGTGGATCAAATTAAGAGAAGTTGTGGGGTTGACCAACAAAAGGTATGTTGTGGGATCAAATATGAAGTTATGGGTTTGTCCAGGGAAAGGTATATGTGGGATCAGAATTAGGAGTATTTGTACACACAGTACTGATAACATGTAGAACACACTACAAATATAGATTAAGCAGAGGGGAAATCTTATTATGATGCAAGTCTAAGTCTTCATATTTACAGAAAAAGAAGATGTAGGCTTGTGAATTCTGGAATTATCTACCAGGGGATTTGTTTATGAGTCATGTCTTAACAGGGTACCGACTACCTGGGCAGTGTCCTTAATGTGATTAATTACTGCAAAAAACAATTACATTGTTCAGGCTATAAAATTGTAAACATCTGCATTGCTCTTTATTAGGGATATCCATATGCCATCATTTCCATTTTATATGGCTAAAGGGTTTGATATTAACTCATTACTTAGAATAGATTCTTTAGGTTCTTAGTGCGACATGTTCTAATAAGGAATTTAATGGATTTGTTCGACAATTTTTTTTAATCCCCATCCTCTTCTCTCTAATTTATTACGTGTATTTTCCTATATAGCACTGAGCATATCCTGCTGAGATTTACAATTAGATTATCTATTCAGACAAGAACTTACAATCTAAGTGCCCTATTGCACACACAATAGAATGTCCAGGGAATAGCTTGTTTATTATTGTCTATATGAAAGGACTAATAGATCTGCCATGTAATATTTCTGTACACACAGTTTTACTGCCTGGGAATGACAGTTGAAGAATATAAAATAGATAAAAAAATAAAATAATCCAAGAAAACTATAAACCAACCAGACACATCTTTAGTACTCGATTCAATGCTTCAATTAATATAAATTTAACTTTTACCCAGTACCCAATTACATATTAGAAGGTGCACTAATCCGATCAAGTCAGTTCTGTTTCGGAGGAACACAGCCAAACAGTAGAGTGATAAAGCTGAATGGGCACTTAATGGACACATAATAAGTAATAAGGACATATGGAATAAAAGTGCAAAAGTTTGCCTGTGCAATTAATCTTCAGCATCCAATTGGTTGTTTCAAATTAATAGCACAGGTAATCTTTTACACTGCTTTTTACATCCGCATCTTAAAGTCCTTTGAAATGGGAAGGGACTGTTTACTAAAATACAATGAATATTGTATTATAGTCATGTTAAAATGGTTGAAATTGCTTCTCACTTTCAGGTTCACACAACACCTTTTTATTGCCTGCTAACGATGGCTGAACTATATAAAGTTCGGTTCGTTTTCGAACTTTAGTAAAAGTTCGAAAGTTC
The DNA here is from genome assembly GCA_019447015.1 of Hymenochirus boettgeri. Classification (NCBI taxonomy): domain Eukaryota; kingdom Metazoa; phylum Chordata; class Amphibia; order Anura; family Pipidae; genus Hymenochirus; species Hymenochirus boettgeri. The sequence goes on from CM033472.1 coordinate 237,329,252, forward strand.
GAATTCGGACCCATTAAAGTCAATGGGAGAGTGATAGTTCAAAAAGTCAGAGTGATTTACAGCTAAACTAACAATGGTAACTTACTGTAAATCTGTGGCACCTGGGAAGTTGGTCTTGGAACATGTCACTGTTCACTAAAATTTGTTAAAACACTTCTTAAACAACCGAGCGGGCAATGGGTCTGTTGCGCCAGCTACATTCGAAGGTTGTGGCCAATTCGAGGGTTACTGAACTATACTTTCGAGGGTTAGCTAAAATATAACCATAAATTCGAGGGTACCGAAAATGAACGATACTTTTTAGGGTTAGCGGAAAAAGAAATGTAAATTCAAGGATTACTGAAAAGTAACGCTACTTTCGAAGGTTAGCGAACGATACATTCTAGGGTTAGCAAAAACTATCCATACATTTGAGGGTTACCGAAAATGAACAATACATTTGAGGGTTAGTGAACGATACATTATAGGGTTAGCAAAAACAATCCATACATTTGAGGGTTACCGAAAATGAACAATACATTTGAGGGTTAGCGAAAATGAACAATACATTCTTGGGTTAGTGAAAACTATCCATACATTCGAGGCTTAGCGAAAACGAACGATACATTCTAGGGTTAGAGAAAACGATCCATACATTCGAGGGTTAGCGAAAACGATTCATACATTCGAGGGTTACCGAAAATGAACAATACATTTGAGGGTTGGCGAACAATGCATTCGAGAGTTAGCGAAAATGAACAATACTTTCAAGGGATAGTGAGCCATACATTAAAGGGTTAGCGAACTGTCCGTAAATTTCATTCACATTCGAGAAAAACTAACTAGTTTAAATTTATTGTTTCGTCCAAACTCATAAAGTTCGGCTCAAACTCGGGTTCGAATTCGGTTTTGTGTCCATCTCTATTGCCAGCTAATATAGACTAATAGTCCCTGCAACACTTTGGGCATTTATCATCTATAACACAAAAAAAATTACAGCCGCACATCGCGGCCGCGAAAATAGCACTATCGTCATATTTATAACGGCAAGCGCCATTGCCGTGATATGTATCGCGGCCGCGATGTCCTGTGGTAATTTTAAGTTCCTTTGCGGCGATACTGCACTTAGCGCAATGCGCTAAGTACAGTATTGCCGCGAAGGGACTTAAAATCCCTTCCCGGCGCCTCTGCTAAGGGGGCAGGGGCATACGCCCACCCCGCCCTCGACCCCCCGCGGCGGCGGAGACCACCCGCCACCGTTTCCCAGCAGCCACTCCCAACCCCTTCCCCACTCGCAGCAATCTCGGTACGGGAGGCTAGGAGGGGCCGCTGGCAGGGAGGGGAAGGGCCCGCTCCAGCGGGGCCCTGAGAAGGGCCTTTTGGGGCTTAAGGGGTCCCGCAGCTCGAACTGGTACCCCCTCCCCGGCCCTATCAGGGCCTTTGCGGCACTTACAAGTGCCCTTGCGGCTCTGACCAGAGCCCTTTGGGGCTTAGAGGTTCCGGCGGCGTCTTCTTTTTTCCAGTCCCCTCAACGAGGCCGAAGTTGCCGGCGTCTTGATCCGAACATCAACATCTTCGGGCTCTGGCGACACCAACCCCACCTCAGGTCGCTGATGCCAGGCAGGGCTCACTGCGGCCCCAGTGAGCCCGCTGGGCACCCCGGCCTCAGCAGAACCGGGGGGGTCCCGGTTCGAGCTTGCGGGACCCCTTAAGCCCCAAAAGGGCTCTGTCAGAGCCGCAAGGGCACTTGTAAGTGCCGCCAAGGCCCTGATAGGGCCGGGGAGGGGGGTCCCGGTTTGAGCTGCGGAACCCTTAGCCAAAAGCCTTCTCAGGGGTCCGCAGGAGGGTGCCTCCACCCCTCCCAGTGGGCCTTCCTTCCCCTCCCTCCATTCGGCGGGGGCAGGGGCATGGAGGGGCTGATGGGGAAGGGGGTGCGTGGCGGGTGTTTTTTTTCGAGATTGCCGCGAGCGGGTAAGGGGTTGGGAGGGGCTGCTGGGAAGCGGCGGCGGGTGCTCTCCGCCGCTGCGGGGGGGTCAAGGGCGGGGTGGGCGTGCCTCCCGGGGCAGGTGCGACCATCAGCTGCGGGTTGCCTTCCCATCTCCGCCACAGGGCAGCTAGTATCGGCAGCTTTTGCCACCTTGAAGGTGGCAGAGCAAAACGGCCGATACTAGCAATGTGAAACAGTTACCGCCGCTTTATAAATAGAAGCGGCGGTAACAGGTAAGTATCGGAGCGAACAGTTAATGCCTCGTTAACTTTTCACGGCCATTTCCCGACATTAATACATCGCGTTAAACGTGATTTATGCGGAAAGGTCGGTGAAACCGGCCGTGGAAACTTAACGAGGCTTTATAAATATGCCCCTTTATTTGAATCTAGTAAACCACTCCCAGCATCCAGAGCTATCTTTATCCAAGTCATTTATACAAAAGGTTCAGAGAATTGTCCTTTCGCAACAGAAAACTAATCAGCCTTATATTTCATGTTTGACTGTTTGCTAAAACTGAGCTGAGAATTGCCGCCTATTGCTGGGAGTTCCAGTTCAGATAGCAGGTTATAGTTTGCACATCCAAGACACAGAGCAAATCACTACAGTTTCTCCCTTGCTAATTGTTGACTAATTTAAATGGTTTGTTTATGCTTTAGGTATTGAGTGGATTAAAATGCTAATACAGTTTCCATAAAGATGTACACACTTCCTTTGGGACTAAAGCCATCCGTGAAAATCAGACACCATGACTCACACTGCAGTAGGATTTCTTATGGGTACCAAACCACAGTAAAGCCTCCTACACAAAGCAATGACACAGACAGGAGCCTTCATTGGAGGCATTCCATTTCACATACAGGCTTATGAACTGCTGATGCAGCCATTCATTTATAATATTGGCCAGTATCATAGCTTCAAGGGGAACCCAGGGGATGGGGGGGGCTAATTTATACCCTCCTAAAGACAAAAGGCAACGTTCCATCAGCCCCTGCAAAAAATACCTTAAGGGGGCCATAAATTCAAGTGATGCTTCTAATGAGAGATACTTAATATTCTGGTATGTGTGTGTGTGTTTGTGTAGCTCTTTGTGCTGTTGAGTCTGCTGGGCCCTAGGGGGCATTGGTTGGGGAAACTGTTATGTCTGTGTCCTTAGGTGGGCCAAGGGTTAAAGTTTTTATCCTCTTTGGTCCCCCCATTTTACAGATAGATTGTTCCAGTCCATGGCTTGAATGTATCACTGTGTTTAAGAGGGGTTGTTATCCAGCTTTATCAGATGCCAAGCTTCTTGTTGGACAGGAGCCTGCACTAGGTAGAGAAACTTAATTAATGCATTGGATTTGAAAAGAACATCTGCTTTCAAAAGAAGGAGAAAAACAACATTAGCTTAATGATAACATCTGGCCTGGTACGCTGTTTGGAGCTTGTGGGCGCTGGTTCCCCTCCATATGTCAGGTACTCTGGAAAATATTTAAAAAACATGCAATATTTATATGGGTATGAAATAAAAATGTCAAGAATGTCAGTGTGTAAATAGGAGAGGTAAAAAAAAGTTAATTTATACCTGGCAATAGTAATATCATGGCCCTTGGTTTGGGGGAGAGAGTGTAGAGTTGTCGTGGGACAAGTCCACAATTTCTGGATAGTGGGGCACACCTGCACTAGGTCTGGATTTAGGTGTTTCTCTTGGTCTCTGGATAGTGGGGCACACCTGCACTAGGTCTGGATTTAGATGTTTCTCTTGGTCTCTGGATAGTGGGGAACACCTGCACTAGGTCTGGATTTAGGTGTTTCTCTTGGTCTTTGGATAGTGGGGCACACCTGCACTAGGTCTGGATTTAGGTGTTTCTCTTGGTCTCTGGATAGTGGGGCACACCTGCACTAGGTCTGGATTTAGGTGTTTCTCTTGGTCTCTGAATAGTGGGGCACACCTGCACTAGGTCTGGATTTAGATGTTTCTCTTGGTCTCTGGATAGTGGGGCACACCTGCACTAGGTCTGGATTTAGAAGTTTCTCTTGGCCTCTGGATAGATCCGAAAACGGAACTTAAATTTGGGACTTTTTTATTTTTATAGAACATAAAAAAATAGCTTGAATGTTCTTTAAAAATTGAAAAGTCCCAAAATCCGAACAATCCGTCTGGTTTCGGACGGAACATTCAGATTTCGGAACAGAGGGGTTCTGTGTTGGGTCCGAGTCGGACCCGCATCCCATCTCTATTTCTTCTCTAATATTATAATTGCGCACAGGCATAAAAATTCTTATTCTTCCAGCTTCTATGTTCATGCCCAATGGCATCTTATTGTATGTAACATGTTCATTTTTTCGTTTGCCATTAAACATCGTCATTGTATTAAGATCAGAGCTGAATTTTCATATAATTCCTGTTTAAATAGAATTAGCTGTGTATTTTAACGGGCCTATCAGCATTGGGGGTTTCAGGTCTTGGCAACAGGCCCTACGGCATTATGAATAGTAATAAGATTCTTACCAAATGAGCAGCATCCCATGTACTTCCAAACGTGTGTCACCCAGAATGAATACTTATTTGTAATTACATGCAGCATAATTGACAAGGAAAAGACTAATTTTCTTTCCCTTTCATGTGTATCATGAAGGAAAAATAACGCAAAGGAATCTGGCCACAAAAATTTTTTTTGGGTGTAATTTGGTCTGTTTAGCTAATGGGAATAATCCCTAATGACATTGCTATTAGGAGCCTTCCCTTGATTCTTTAACAGAGTTACTGACTGGAAATTCCTCTTTCATTAACTCCATCGTTTCACTATCTGTTTTGTTTATTTTTGCTGATTTGATCCAAGCAGATAGAAAGTCAACCTGTAAATGGTCTTCTGTTCGAGAGACTGTCCATTGATATCAGGCAGTTTAGCGATCTGATTGGACCTGTCGGAGAATTTCCCAGCAATCCCATTGGTAGATGTAATATCTTGGGCAGAGTTTAAACAGAGAGATGGCACAAGGTGGTGGAAATTAAAGTGGAAGCTCAGTGCAAATACAAATACTTTTAAGGGAAAAAAAACTGTATTTTTCCATCCTAATGAAACCTGCATTTTGTCTATGTATAAATAAATGCTTCTGAAATACTGACTACCTGTTTGCAGGACCCCTAATGGGGACCGTTATGGTCTTGCCCTTAACCCAGTGCAATTGATTCGAATGTGGCATTCAATTTCGGTAACCCTTGAATTTGCAGATCACCCTCAAATTAAGCTCTCCATAACCCACGGATGTAGCATTCAGTAACCCTCGAAATTAGGAGATAACTCTTGAATGTAGCGTTCGGTAACCCTCGAATTAGGAGATAACCCTTGAATGTAGCATTCAGTAACCCTCGAAATTAGGAGATAACCCTTGAATGTAGCGTTCGGTAACCCTCGAATTAGGAGATAACCCTTGAATGTAGCGTTCGGTAACCCTCGAATTAGGAGATAACCCTTGAATGTAGCGTTCGGTAACCCTTGAATGTAGCGTTCGGTAACCCTGGAATTAGGAGATAACCCTTGAATGTAGCGTTCGGTAACCCTCGAATTAACCTATAACCTAATTGTGTTTGATTTTGATAACCCTTGAAATCGAACGCCACATTCGAGGGTTCAGCCATCTTTAGTTAAAAGAAACATTGTGTTGGACTGCAACAATGGGATATTTATGTGGTTCAGTTGAGTTATCCATGCAGTGTTATTGATTTTGTTGGACCATGTTCAGACATGTGTGATTTGCAAACACAAAGAAGATAAACTAATTCTACATGTTGGTAAGAATAACAGTCGCTGTGATGTGTGATAAAGAAATAGCACCTAGTCCAGATGTTACAAATCAATGGATTTAATATGGATTGCTGGGAGCGAATCAGATTAGGCCACATGGCTTATAAAACTGATTGTTAAATTATATACAGTATGGCAGTGAGTGAATGAAGTTAAAGGGAAAGTTCAGTGCAAATACATAAACTTTTAATAAAAACGTTTTCCATCCCAGTGGCCTTAACCTGCCCATTCAGCATTTTGTTTGTGTATAAATAAATACTTCCAAAAATACTGACTTCCTGTTTGTAGGACCCCTAGTAGAGACCTTTATGGTTTTGCCCTTGACCCAGCGCCTGGGTTGATCCAGTCGCTCAGTAGAGATCTGAACATGTTTGACCCATCCAACAGCCAATCAGTAGAAATTTGTGTTAGGAACATTCCAAGGATGTGGTGCATTCTGGGAAGAAGAAGGACCATTACAGAACCTGAAATGTCAGCACACTAATGTCAACAGCAGGAAATAGCAAGGGGTATAAATTCAACTGTTTTTTTTCTAAATGTAAGAGAATATGTAGAATAACTAGGTATGTATAATATATATTTTAAAGAATTTTAAAAATAATGATATTTTCCACTGAACTTTCCCTTTAACATATGTTTGCTGAATAAAGTAAACCTCTGTCTGGGTTTATTTTTATAGCATATCAATGTGAACATTTCTCTCTGGGTAACATAGATCCAAGTTGCATCAAACCCTGTAGAACAAAAACTAAAACCTTACAGCCATTATTAAAACAAAAATATTGTTTGCTGACATGGGTATTGTCTCAGAATTACTTTAATTGGCAAAATTCCTGCAGTACAGGGAAAGAATCAAATATATATTTTCTGGTGTTGTCTGAGAGTTCCAGGGTTGGAACAAATAGAATGATGCACAGGGGTGGAGCAAATAGAATGATGCCCAGGGGTGGAGCAAATAGAATGATGCCCAGGGGTGGAGCAAATATAATGATGCCCAGGGGTGGAGCAAATAGAATCATGCACAGGGGTGGAGCAAATAGAGTCATGCACAGGGGTGGGGGGTGGGTGGTGAGGTGGGAACCATGGAGGGAGCGATGAACCAGGAACCACTTACATATATACAGCTGGGAGTTGCAGTTTCCAAACATCTTGAATGCCAAGTGAGGGTGGCATTCAAGATGTTTGGAAACTACAACTCCCAGCTAATAAAGCATGCTGGGAGTTGTAGTTTCCAAACATCATGAATGCCACCCTCACTTGGCATTCAAGATGTTTGGAAACTACAACTCCCAGCTAATAAAGCATGCTGGGAGTTGTAGTTTCCAAACATCTTGAATGCCAAGTGAGGGTGGCATTCAAGATGTTTTGAAACTACAAATCCCCGCATGCTTTATTAGCTGGGAGTTGTAGTTTCAAACATCGTGAATGCCAAGTTACTACCCTCGGTTTATATCGAGTCAACAACTTTTATAGATTTTAGCTGAAATTGGGTACCTCGGTTTATACTCGGGCCGGTTTATACTCGAGTATATACGGTAAGCACACCATTGGATTCAACATTAAAGGGAATTGAGAAATATGTTCCATTGCCTCCCTGTAAAAGTTCCTGGGGTGTGTCTTAACAGTCCATTTTGAAGATTCCATTACAAAACAGGAGTTGGAACTACTAAGTACTTTTATTTATTTATATATTTTGCATTTCTATTTTTTTTCTATATTGCATTTCTATTTTTATTACATTTCTATATACTTTAATGTCATTACTACACATTTGTTAATATTGATATAACTATTTATTTAGTGCTTAAACAACACATAAACACTGTCCCTATATATAAAATCAGTTATGCATGACATAACCGTTGACATAACCATTGACATCCATCTGTCTCCTCTGAGCATGCTCAAGCTCATAGCCAGCTCACTAAATTGCTGAGAGGGTGTGAACAAATATATCCATTCACATACAATAGTTTTTACAAAGCATCCATGAACATATCCGGCATAAGCTAATGATTCCAAAGGACAAGGATATCTCAACATATTTTAAGAGGGGCCATTCTTTCTAAAAGATTTCATTAGGAGGACAGAGTTATCCTTTCAATGTTTATATGTTTACACAAATAATCATAATTACTCCCCACTGTTTGATTTTGAATAATCACTAGTGACTTCCCAGCACATTTCCCTAATGCAAATATCAGCCACTAAAGGTCTTTGGATCCCAGCAGAGTAAAATGATTATAAATATCATTCCCCTTGTGTTCTGTGGCTGAAATATATGGTGATATAATATAGGTGATAATGGATCCCCTGTGGTTATTGATGAGCATATCAGAAACCCCCATATAAAACCAAACATTCCCAGACTGAATGCTACAGTGTAAAGGGACTTTACCACAATAAACACATGATCAAATGTAACGTGTAATATTCATCATTTAACATGCATGAGCTATCAGTTATTTTTGGGTATTAAATGTTTTATAATGTCCGTGTCATGTAAATACTAGTCTAGTGTTATTGATTATGATATGGACGTTCATTCTTACTCATGCTATGGGGTCTTTAGAAATTAGTCATACAAGAAATCTCATTATAAGTTCATCACATACCGTGTATACTCGAGTATAAACCGAGGTTTTCAGGCTTTAAAAAAAGCCTGAAAATTTTACCCCGGTTTATACTCGAGTCAGCCTATCTCCTACCTTGTCCGGCGGCCGCACGATCCGCATCCTCAGTGCGCATCCGGATGATGTCACTACCCAGTGCCTCTCACTTTGAGGCGCTGAGTAGTGACATCATCCGGATGCGCACTGAGGATGTGGAGCGAGGAGCGAGCGGCCGACGGTCAAGGTAGGAGAATACCACGGACACCAGGGAGGGAAATATATACAAATAAGAGTAAAACCTTCTTTATTTGTGCATACTGGAGGATTTACCCCTATTTGCAAGTATTTGCCACTTAAGATGTTTGAAAACTACAACTCCCAGCAATAAAGCAAACATCTTAAGTGGCAAATACTAACCCCCTCGGTTTATATTCTTTTTACACGGTTTATACACTTACAGTACTTAAAATTTCGCACTGCAATTTGTCCCCCCCCCCCCTGCCACTGTCTGCCACTGCCTGCCACTGCGATGCAGCCAATGGGAAGACTTAGTGGTTTAGGTCCTCACCCTGGGTACTATGCAAGTATGAAAGAAGAGGAGCAAGTATAATTATCCTTTAATGTTACTGGGTAATATCACTGTAATAATTCTTGATAAATAAATCTAATTGGAATATTATCTTTCATATCCAGAATGTTCAATTTAAGATAAAATTAGGCTGGGTACACACCAGCAGATATTTCTGGCCAACCGACCAATAGTGCCATGGTGTGGGGCGGCCGGCCGTGACTGAGCTCGGTCGCTCGTTCGGATGAACAGGTCCGTTGGTAAATCACGGCCATTCGTGTGGTTCCCTATGGGGTCACACGATTGGTCGCGCACAGTGTTGGTCGTGGCGAATATTGCGGCAACCAACAGTCATTTGTCCCTGCGCATGCGCTCGCATCGTACCTTCAGTCGGGACAAAGAATAGCCTTGTGTGTACCCAGCCTTATACTCATGCAGTAACTGACTGCTTTCTGGCTCCTACTTCACTTTCATTAACATATCTTCTCTAATGTTAGAGAAGGGAGAAAAGTCAGTGACAATGACTGTGGGAGGCGCCAGAAAGAAGTCGGTTTCTGCATGAGTATAATTCTCCTTTAAAAATGGGAATCCCTGGGTGCACTTATGGATCCTGTTGCCATTTCAGGACATACTGAATACTGAATCCTCTCCTTCTAGGGTGTCCACTAAAAACCTATGCAATTTTCTATTTGTGTTCTTTAATGCTTTCTCTTAAAGTTGAGTGAAACACACATTTTTATTTTCCATTATCTGAAAACATCCCACACAAGAACCCCCAATAAACTGTAAATTACCATGCTAGTTAATAGCTTTAATTTAAATAGTAACTTGATAAGATAACTGTGTGAATGTATACTGTGTGGCCACACCTCTTATCTTCCTCACATGCTTCTCTTCCTGTACTGGTCAGTAACAGGATAGGCTGAAGACTACTAGTGGGCACGACCTGCAGAAGGTTAGGAAAGGGCATGAGTGACTAAATTCTGTGAAACTGGAATTCTGGGAAATGAATCACCGATCTCATGTTAGTAAGGCACCCACATTAAAATGGGAGATAATTGCATTTATGTTATAAGGCTTTAGAGGTCCTTTAAATATTAATGCTTTGCGGAACATACATGTAGTTTGGCTTTTAAGATTTCGGCAGAGGCTGTGCTGGATATTTTTCAAAGGTTAATGTTTAAGGCTAATTTGTACCATGGGAGCATGTCGAATGTAAATCCTAGGAAATGGAATGGCTTTAGAACTGGGTTCCCGTTCCCTGTTATCAGCGTACGTCATTTAAAACAGGCAAAAATGTGATTAATGTGTACAATATGTACTATAATATAACCTGTATGGGGAATAATGTAAATATGTAATGAATCATATTATATTGTGTGAAATATGATTATACTACAAATCCCCCGCGACCATACAAAATCACTGAACCACAGAAACTCATTGTGTTACATTATTTACTATATATGTGACTAGGCCACACTAGGGCACTTTTAAGCACGATCCGATTGATGTGGCCACAGTATGCTACACATGCAATCCAATAATCGGATCGCACGCTATATGCATTTTTGCGCAGTTTCAGTCATGTGACACTGATGACATAACTAAGCACCGGATATAACTGATTATATTATTATATACCGTATATACTCAAGTATAAACTGACCCGAGTATAAACCGAGGTACCCAATTTAACCTAAAAAATATAATAAAAGTCTTTGACTCGAGTATAAACCGAGGGTAGAAACTTGGCATTCAAGATGTTTGGAAAATACAACTCCCAGCTAATAAAGCATGCTGGGAGTTGTAGTTTCCAAACATCTTGAATGCCACCCTCACCCTCCCACCCAGTTCAGTTTGTACCTGTGGGCTCTCCTCCATCCAGGAACTGTGGGCTCTCCTCTATCCAAGGGCTTCCTGTTGGGACTGTGTGCCAGCATTGAAAGTAAGCGTCCTCTCCATTCCGGCATCCGCACGCTCATTCCTGTACTGGCGCGCCGGCTGACGTCACTACTGACTTCGCCAGTACAGGGAATGATCGTGCGGCTGCCGGAGTGCTAAGGTAAGTAGTGACTCGAGTATAAACCGAGTCCAAGTTTTCAGGCTGATTTTACAGCCTGAAAAACTCGGTTTATACTCGAGTATATACGGTACTGTATCACAGCATTATTTATAAGGATATAATTTACAAGACATTTCTGAATTTTGTTTTTTCCGTATAATACTTAGAATTATACATTAGTTCCCATGGAAGGAATGTATCATAACCAGCAAGATGTTATTATTTTAGATGTTTGGAACAGAAATGTAACATTGCCTCCCCATAAATCCTTTATCTATCCTCTAGAACATGTAGGACGTCCCTGCTTTAGAATACGTATTTTTATATTGGATTCAGATTACAGGGGGAAAAAATGTAGCACAATTTAGACAGAAGATGAACATTTAATAGAGAGAATGGGAGATTTTAATTATGAAGGACTCCTGGCTAAGATACTGACTGTACATAATACAAATAGAGTTAAAACGAGAACATGGAATTGTACAAGTGACATTGTGTATATTCAAATTTATCTATAGAACAGTGTTTCACCAGTTTAGCCCTCAGGCTTAACACCCAGTGCACATTTTCAGGATATCTTTACAGCAGCACAAACAGATCAGTAAGCGGATGGATAATTCTAACTGATCCGCTTGTACTGAAAATGTATATAAGATGCCTGAGGGTTGAGAAGCAGAGCCACTTATAATAAGCTGACCAGATTGACCCCTTAATCATTGTTTAAAAACCATTTTTAAAAACAGGACCTGCAGATTCTAACTAGAGCTCCCCCTGCAGGGTGAATTTTTAGTAAAATTTTCTCTTAGTAAATTTAGTTAAAGGAAAGGAGAATAACAGCAAGAGTGGTGAAACTATGGGACTGTCCTCTAAAATGAGTCTGTTAGGAAACATTAATTATGTTGAATATTGAGAAAAAGAAATAATATTCAACTTAACTAATTTCCCTTCCTTTATTATCAAGTTAAAGGGCATGTCCAATGATGATTAGAGATGCCCGAACTTCGCAAAATCCGGTCCGCTCGAGGATCCACGAATTTTCGAAAATATTAGAAAATTCGAAATTCCGTGAGCGGACCCATCAAAATGAAAAAATACCCTCGAAATTACGAGATTTTTCGTATTTTCGAAAATTTTCGAAATTACGTGTTTTCTTGTAATTTCGAAAATTTTCGAAAATACTAAAAATCCGCGAATCGGAAGTTCTGAAGGCGGAAAATCAGGAAAAATCTGCCATTCGCGAACGGGATAAATCCGCAGCGGATCAGGGTTCGGATCTGCGAACCGGCCATCCCTGCTGGTGATTTGTCACAACCCCAACTGCGATTTTTCCCAGTTTATTACATACATCTGGTTACAAATGTATGTAATAAACTGCGATTTTTCCCAGTTTATTACATACATTTGTAACCAGATGTTTTATTCCTTTCTGGAAAAAGTATCTGCCTCCTTCATCTGCTCTAAGAGCTTTTTATATGCTTGAGTATGTGCATGGAAGGCATCAGGTGAAACAGCAGTCAATCATTGGTTGAAATATCAGCAATCACGGTCTTGATTGACTGCATGGAGGGAGGGGCCGAATTACTCTGACGTAATGGAACAATAATTATTCTTAAATATATGATAAGTAATACAGGTAATAAAGTGCAAAAAAATACCAGTTGGGGTTGGGGGCAGGTAACAGACAACTGAACCATGTTTTTTTTTTTCAAAGAATTCCCCGTGGATCAGTGGTCAAAACTGGAGATAGATAAATAAATAAATGATGGGGGAATGTCTCACTAGTCATATCTTCTCCATATGTATCTAATTTCTCCATTAACTTTCATTTAATTTGTGACTGCAGTGCCCACGGCTGCCTGGGCCTACAATATACTGAGTCTCCATATAATCCTTTTGGGTTCATGGCGTAGAAGGTTAGGCACATCTTATTTTTTCCCCACTATTATAAAATATTTGCAATTTGAGGATATCCATAATCCTAGATAATTAATATCAAATTCATCCAAGAGATGGTGGATTGATCGAGTATTTGACATTTGTGATATAGACCCTGGAGAATTCATATATTAGTTGACATTTTTAATTGAAAATGTTTCATAACATAAATGTACAAGCCTGGGATAGGTGGAAGTGGTGCTGACTCATAGATGTGCTAGTAGTTTGCTCTGAAAGGGCCAGTGGTGATTGTAGTTATAACAGTGAAGATGATTTGGTTGAAGGGTTTACTGACATCACAATAGCTGTGCTCATTTAGGCTCTATGTTACAGTGCAAGAAATATGGTAAATCTGTTCTAGATACTCACCAGGTTATAGGATTTCATCGGTAAGCTTCCTTGTACCTCTTAGCTTGGTTTGTGTCTAATAATTGCATTTTACACTATATCCCAAATGGATTGTTTAACATTGTAAAGGTGAAGTGATAAGTATTTTTTAGAATTATAGGAGGTCTCAAGGCTAGAGATAGCCGAAACTGTGAAGTTTCTTTTTCGTTTTCGTATTTACAGATCTCGGGGAAAATACGATCGGAGATTTAATTTTCAAGGATTATCGAACGTTCAAGGCTATTTCGATAATCCTTGAATGTTCGGTAATTATAGAAAATAGGCTTCGAAGTCCCGAAATCTGAGTGATCTGTCCGGTTTTGGACAGAACATTCGCATTTCGTAACCAAGGAGTTCCGAGATGGACCCAGATCCCATCTCTACACAAGGCAAAGAATCAAACCTAAAAACTCACTTGGAAAAAAATATACAGGATTATTCAATAAAAGTTCTTATCGGTAAAAATGGTGCTAATTTTGTCCCAACCAATCAGATGTTAGCTTTCAAATGTTAAATAATATCTGATTGGTTGGGGCAAAATTAGCACCATTTTTAACGATAAGAACTTTTATTGAATCTCCCTGATAGTGTCATTGGGTTGTCCAACCTGGAACTCTCTAGCTGTTCTCAGACAACAACTTCCAACTATCCATTGACTGGCCATTGACTGTTCCAGGCATGGTGGGAATTGTACAAGTGAAGATAGAGGCATAAATAAAATGATAGAATTGAATTATCATTCAGCCAGATTAGAATTTAATTTTGCCTGGGAGTTCTCTAGAGCAAGTCCTAGCAGCTGCCCTAGTCTTGTTTAACATTTGTTTGCATTGGCCATGTCCTTGATGTACCCCAATGTTTTTTTCCCAATTTAATGGAAATCTTTATGCCATGGTATCCTTATAAAACAATGGGTACCACAGGGCTGCTCCAAGGGTAGGAAAGTACTGCAAATGCATGTTATACTATTTTCTCATTCATTAAAAGGCAGGAAGAGTCTCTTATCACCTCCCTACAGCCCTGATTAGCTGGACAGATGTATAGGATGAGGTTTGTGTTGAATAAGGTCTGATCTATGCTGCACACACCAGTCCCCATTATTAGAAATATAAACAAATAGTAACTTTGCAGGCATTCCCACCTGTGCTTGTTATAAGGAACACACCTGGATCATGGTCATTTTCTGGCCCGAAATTACAGCGGGACACATGGGATTCTGAGTAGATATTGAATGTACGGTGATGTGCGATACATTATTCATTTCTCTCAATTAACTTTGGCAGCTCATGGCCAGATGGATCTTTAATATTCTGATAGGCGGCTCTTGGAATTATTTACATCCTGTATTTGCTTGGACTGAACAGAAAGCTTTAACAATGAGCAGCCATCTGAAACCGCAATGGCAATTTTCTGGCTGACTTTCAGATGCAAAGTTCATTGAATGAAAAATGCCTTTCAAATGCAGGCTGGGAAATAAAACAAAACTACAATTCCCAGAAACCCCTTAATTCCCTTATTTATTTTATGGTCATGGTTACTGGATCATCTGCAATATTCATCATATTAGTAGATGTATTACTAATCACATATTAAAGGATAATTTTTGCCTCCACTCTGGCAGAGGAATCTGTCTTCTTCCTCCATGCAGGCAATCAAGGCTGTGACTGCTAAAATCACAACCAATGATAGACTTCTCTTCCCTCTGCTGTCTCCTCCCTCTGCTGTCTCCTCTGCACATGCTCAATTTCCTAAAAGATAGAGGAGGGGGAGGAGCCGGCAACCTCTGCTAGAAATGGAGAGAACCAGAGAAATATTTGGCATTAGATACCTGGTTAGAAATGCATGCAATTGTTAAAGTAAGTGCTAAAAATAAATGACAGGTGATAAGTTTTATGTTTTAAGGTTTAACATGCCCTTTAACTCTGGTTTATCCTTGGTTATTGTGTTCAGAGAACTGGTTCAATGGAAATGCAGCCTTGTTCTCCAATTGGCACAGCATCAGTATTGTATTCATCGCAGATGGACAAGTTGCCTTACCTGGATTTTCGTGCATGTGGTGGACCTGGCAGGCAATGTACAAACAGCAAGCTTCTTTTCTTCCATCTGTTGGTGTGAATCTTTTTACACAAATCAGCTCGCTTCAGTATGTTGTGCTTCACAATATATAGCAATAGTAGCTTGCTACTTTATAAACAACTCCATTAAAAAACAGGACCGTCAGCTGTGATTCCCAATAGCGTAAAGAATGGTAAAGTATGCAAGGAGGCAGCATGCCAAGTCAGCTGGATACTTGGTTATAAGATACGAAGCAATAACAACATGCAGGTTTGAGAGTTAGCGTTGGCACTTAAACAGATTATTGTTGAACCTGGATAAGCAAACCACTGACTTTCATATGCTGGACTAAAACAAGACTATAAAAATTAACAGCTGAAAACATAGTCAGTTATAAGGTCTGCAAACAGAACATATGAGAACACTTCTACTAAAGAGACAGTCACCTTTCTTTATGGAAGGATTAATGCTTGCTGTAGATTAAAAAACATTGTGTAACAGCGCCCTCTGGAGTTTGGGCTTTTTGCACTTGGGAGTGTTTGTAATTCTATTGCTTCTCTGTTCTTCTGCATTTAGGCCTTATTTAAAAACCTTTGCTATCTGAGTGGTCCGTTACTTCATGTTTATACCTGCTGCTAAAGGTCAGACATTCTATTACACCTGCCATCGTACAATTATGACTGTAGCTGTGCAATATTGGTTGGTAGATAAATTAATGAGTAATGGAAAATGATTTAAGAATAGCAAGTGACTATGCATTATGATGGGATATTTAGATTGGCAATCAATAGGCACACTGTGATTGGACATTAAAAAAAGTGATATTGTTACTGGACATTGAGACTGTCAATCAATAGATTTACTGTAATTAGACATTGAGATTTTCAATTATTACAAGTTATGCATTGTGATTGAACATTAAGACTGTCAATCAAAGCATGCAGTTTGACTGAACATTGAGATAGTCAATCAATTTTAAGTGATACATTGTGAATGGACATTGAGACTGTCAATCAATAGAAGTGAGGAAATCCAATATAAAAACAAGATTTAACCAGCATGGTAAAACACGTCCGGCAGGTCATCATAGGCACAACATAACTTTTACCTGCTTACATTTACTCTATTACGTCTACCAGTTCTGATTTTGGTTTGTGGCTAGACTGTGTATAAGTCCGGTGGCTTAAAACTGGACAGTTTGTGGCCTTAGTTTGGTAATTATAAAGGATTGATATCGGTATTTTCTGATTTATCTCAGTCAAAAATACCTAAATCAATTATTTATGATAAACCATACTACATGGTGCCACAGCCTATCTTGTCTGGGGTACTAAATGCTTTGGATAAGATAACTGTGCTTACTCTTATTACCTTTTGATCTTGGCAGCATTTTTTTTGCCATTTACTATTTCAGTTCTGTCCCTTGTTACATACTAATTTACTGATTACTGATAAGTTCACTTGTGCCTTTGCAAACCCTACTTTGTTTGAAAGCTAAATAGTGAGCCCGTAAGTGTTTGTCCTTAACATTCAACTGGGCTGGTAGGCGAGATTCCTGGCTGGGAGAATGTGAGCTTTAAAAATCATCCCTATTCAAGTGCCTTCCTGTGCTGAAAAGGTAACCTTAATGACCCTTATAAGGGGTATACGCCACAATGTAGCAACCCCATTGGTGGTTTAAGAGGGCCTTTCCCCTTTGAGCAATTTCCTGGGTCCCAAATGTTCAAGGGATAGTGTCATTGTGGTTGAATCTATTAATAGCATTGGACAGTGTTCTGACAGTCCTCTAATCATTTAAGTTTAGCTGGAATACTGATTAGTGTGCTAACCATGAAGCCACTGCAGTTAGCCAGTGGCTATCTCTATTAAGGAGTCAAATTTCCAAGAATAAATGTGGATGGTGAACAGTTATTCCAGATGAGGTCACCAGGACTGTAGATTGAAGAGCTTGCCTTGGGAAGATCTTATTGGAATATTTAGAAACATCCAATGGCTTTATGGGAAATTGGGTTCAGTCCTAAAATCAGAGATTATTATTCTAATACCAGGGTTTCCATTACTAGTTAATTTCTATTACCATCACAGTCCTTTTAAATCTTGTTTTGCTTCTTTCTCCCTCATCACAAGCTGCTGTGTTTTAATATCCCTTCGTCTTTGTTTCCAGCTGGATAACTTTGTGAATAGTAAACGTGTAAGCAACTCAAGTACCTTGTCATGAGAAAGAAAATCTGATCTGCCTTGCACTGCGTGAACATGATAAACACTTTTAATTAAATCTTTATATATTAAATACGTTAAAGAAAATTAGAGTTTAAAAGAAATTGTCTGGTCCTATAAATCTTGTGTGCGCATCACTGTGTCTGTTCAATGAGAGGATTCGTACAGATATACTAAGCACATTTAGAAGTGAAGACATCTATGGGGCTGATGCAATGAGGGCTGCAAAAGTTTGCCTGAACTATAAACTTTCTTTTATCCAAGATTCACATTTAGATTTTCTTGCAAAATGAAATGCAGACCATTTGTGTTAAAAGAGCAGTCAGGGTGGGCACATTTCTTTATGCTGGTACCTCATTATCTGCAGATTGTTTTTTTTGCCTTTTGGCAGATTCAGTGCACACACATTCTACTGTGACCTGCCGGAAAACGTGAAACCTTCGCTGGTGCCTACCTGAGGGATTTGCATGGTACAGTCATTCTCCTGGGACAGTCATTCCATATATTAACGTATCGTACGACAGCCATGAAACAGGTCCTTGCTAATCCTATTGCAATGTCTAGTCTTTTCTGCATGCACTTGAGTTGCTATGATTTTAGCATTAAAGGGTATCTCCACTGGAAAGAAAAAATTGGGGCATTTAGTTTTATTGGTAAAGGAGCTGTTTCTTACCTCCCGTTCTTCAATAAAACCTGCAGGAGCCGGGAGAGATGGTAAGGTACTTACCCGATCGATCGCTCCTCCGCCACGTAGTCTGACAGGTCCCGACTCTGTATGTATGTATGTGTGTATGTATTTATTTATAAAGTGCCACTTGGGTACGCAGCGCTGTACATTAAAAATACAGAGTATACAAACAAGGGGATAAGTGCAAGCCATTATACTCTGTGCAACGCACATGCGCATAGAATGCAAAGTTCATCAGGAGTGAGCGAGCGGGTAATTTTTTTCAGTATACAGTAGTTGTCTTTTAATAAGATATGATGCAGAACACTACATGGATTCTACATGGTTCCATGTATTTTTCGCCATTGTCAAAAGATTATACCTAAATTGTATGATACGAATAGTCTAAAGCTAGGTACACACCTAGCGATTTTTCCTCCTGACCGACCGTTCGATACTTTCTACCGGTCGGCCAGGAGGAAGGACTGTCGGTCATGGCAAAAGCAGCCGCGTCCAATAGTTACCGCGACCGATCGTGTGGTCCATAGAGGACTGCACGATTGGATGAGGTTTTCCACCACGATTCATCCGAATCGTCCGATTCGGATGAACGGTCGATCGGACATGGAAGCATTCGGATGTGATAATTTCGGTCCGATCGACCAAAATATCTCATCCTGTGTACCCAGCTTTACATCAACAAGATCTACAATTCAATCTAATGTGCGCTCACTTGCATAGTTTATTGTCAACTTCAACAGCCTGTCATTGGTAGCACCAAATATATTTATACATGTACATATAGACAATTTTATTCCTAGGTATAGAAACCGTTCCAGTAGGTTCAATATGGATTGAAGTGGCACATCAGAGAAAATAAAAGAGGATAAAAGGAAAGAAAACCTTCACTCCCTCATTGTGTCATATATCAGCCAAGGGATGTGTATGAAAGTATGTAGCAGTGTAGAAGTAATTCCCTTCAATCGAATTTCACAGTGGTTTTAGGCAAGGTAGAGTGAAGCATGGGTTGGAATAATGATGTAACTTGCCTTACCGAATACTGAGTGAGTGCCATTCCTCTACAGAAATGTGCAAATAATTCTAACCAAATTGAAAATTCTGAAGAGCCATGGGGTTTATATCTTAAAGGACAATTATACTCACCTTTTCCCCGATCCACTGCAGCATAGTACCCAGGGTGAGGACCTAAAATCGCTAAGTCCTAACACTGGGTACTTTCCCTAACTCCTGCACTACTTACCGCAAATCTGCTTCGCCGATCCACACTGTTCCACCTCTCTTCTACTGTCAGTGACAGTCGCGAGGCAGCCAATTGGAAGACACGCCTCCTTGCAGAGCGTATCTTCCTATTGGCTGCCTCGCGATCTGTCACTGAAGCAGGAAGAGCGGAGGAATGGAGCGATCGACGAAGCAGATTTGCGGTAAGTAGTGCAGGAGTTAGGGAAAGTACCCAGGGTGAGGACTTAGCGATTTTAGGTCCTCACCCTGGGTACTATGCAGCTATGGAGGAAGAGGAGCGAGGGTGAGGTGAGTATAGTTGTCCTTTAACATCCAATTGGCTGCTGATTCCGTCAGTATAAACATTTTCAGGGTTTTTCAATAAAAGTTCTTGGGCCTCATTTACCCAGAGCTGCAAATTGCTCCGGGCAAATATGGCCTCCCGTATTTAATACTGGATTTGCACCAGGAGGTAAATCCCAAAAGGGATTTTACCCTAGGGCCACTTTAAGACCAGCCATTAGCTGATCTTAAATTGTGGAGTTAAAAGTGGTGCAAATCCTTTATTAAATACATTGCGCCAGTTGCACAGGTGTCTTTTGTGAAACTGGCACAGCCAGTGCAATTTTGGAGTTAAACTTGCGCTAACCTATTTAGTATTGGTTAACACGAGTTTAACCCCTATTTTTAGCACAGCACGTGGGTAAATCAGGCCCCTTATCGTTAAAAATGTTGCCCCAATTTTGCCCCAACCAATAAGATGTTAGTTTCATATGATAAAGGAACACTAAACTTAAAGGAATAGTTCACTGCAATAGTGAACTATTCCTTTTCTACATTGATTGAAGCCCAGGAGGTTAAGGAGCTGTGCCTTACCTCCCGTTCTTCAACCAATGTTTGGATAGCCAGGAACGAAGCTCAGGAAATCTTACCTTTCGCGCGATCCAGCAAGGTGCTCTGACAGTTCCCTGAGCTTCGTTCCTAGCTATCCAAACATTGTTTGCTGAACGGGGAGGTAAGGCACAGCTCCTTAACCTCCAGGGCTTCAATCAATGTAGAGAAGGAATAGTTCCCTATTGCAGAGAACTATTCCTTTAAAAAACAAGTATTTGGCATCCGTTTCTATTATTCGCAGGGAGGTGAGAACGCTTATTCTCACCTCCCTGTGAATAATAGTTTGCTCAGGGAACCTGGAACTTACCTTACCGCGCTCCTCTCGCAAGCCGCTCCTTCACTGAAAGCCGATCTGTCACGACCGTGGGCCCTATCTTAGGCGCATGCGCGCCAATACAAAAGATAGGGCGCGTGATTGGGACAGAACAGCTGTGGTCAATTTATTGAATCTCCATAAAATAGTTTTTATGGGAATTAGTGAGTTTTTGAACTATGATAAGATCTGTAGAGCATTGTTTATTTTTAGTTATCTCCTACATTGATATGATGTTTTCTACAGACAAATTCACACGGACAGATTATCAGGACCTTATTATTATCCGGAAATCGGTTGTTTCTTGAGGGAACTGATTTCTCACAACAAATCCCTTCTGGGTTCTCGCATCACTGGTTAGAAATGTTCTTCCAATTTCGATGTTGTCCAATATGTCATCACTAAGGCTGGTGGTCTCAGAGCGCATTTAATATTCACGAGCCTCCGATGTCCGGTTGGTTACACTGACTGAATATTTAATTAGGAAAGGCACTCATTGGTGCTCTCTGTGATTACGGCATGACGTACTGGAGAATTGTGTTTGTCTGTTGGGTTTTGACAAAGACATAATCCATCTGTTGTGATCAATCAAGCAGTGTTTTTCACAATGTACAGTAAGACCCCAAGTGCACAATTCAAATTTATTAGAGCAGTAAATTTAACTGAACTTTATGATGTTCATGAACTGCAAGGCTCAGCATGTTACCATAGTCTAATAGTGTTATGGAATGCTGGATATCAATACGACAACTCAGAGGAAGCCCGCTCCCCCTTAAACACACATACATGATCTTTATACTAGTCTGTGTTATTTGCACATGTTTCTGTTTGCCTAATCTTACCTTAGACTGTGGGCATGTACTGTAACAAACAGCCCAGACTGAAGGCTTTATGTCTCCCCTACTGTATCCTGCAGCAGAAGCTGGCTCCATATAAATAAATGATGACAGTAATTACGTCAGATGCACTGAGGCTGTGAGATTTCAGAAGCTGTGAGAAGTTCATAGAGATATATTCTTAGGTCTGCGGTTGAATGGAATCTGTTCTCTTGTTTGCCTTCATTGACTAATACTGCTATATGGAAATAATAGGGTTATTACTACACATGTCTCGGTCTTTAGGAAGAAGGTATAATTAATAAGTCACATACATGATGGGGGTGTTTATTATCTATGTTATATAAAGTCTCACTTTTCACCCCCTCTCTTCCCTTGTCTTGGCAGTCTGGCTCTCAGTTACCGGCGATGAACATTGACATTGCTTTATTGACATTGACCTCGCGTGAAATGGAAATCAAAAGCTTAGTAAATTAGGATTTCACGGTTTGGGTCTGAGAGGGTGGCGGA
Organism: Hymenochirus boettgeri; assembly: GCA_019447015.1. Lineage (NCBI taxonomy): Eukaryota > Metazoa > Chordata > Amphibia > Anura > Pipidae > Hymenochirus > Hymenochirus boettgeri. The sequence continues at coordinate 237,351,301 of CM033472.1, forward strand.
GGGATGTTTGGCGTTAATACTGCCGAATTCAGTCGCATTCTTACCGAGGGACAAACTTTTCCAGGCAGCGCAGGGAACATTGGAATCTTTTTGGTTTGCAGGTTAATTGGAAATTACTGTAGTATTGAAAGAGCAAGTACTAAATTCAATCCAGTGGCAAAGATGAAAAATTATGATTGAAGTTGTTCTTATATAAAAAGACCTTTAGCAGCAACAGTTTTTCGCAAATCTCCATGATGGATGTTGTTGTTAAACAGCAGCTGAAACTCCACCAATCCGATATCCCGTTCTCTGTAACGTTAAAGGACAACCGGATGGGGTAAACATCAGGAAGCCAGTCCTGGATGTGGACAGAATGCATAATCAGATCATGGATTAATACATGTAATAGTGGCCAATCTAGGGGCCAGGCTTTGACCCTTATATAAAATAGAGGAGGACAGAAATCCTTATGTAGGGGGATCACAGCACCATGAACGTATACAGCTTGGGAGAAACCTGACATTAGTTGTTATCAGTTAAAAATGGTATCTCAGTAGACAAAACATTATACTGTGCTCAGTAGTGAGATGCCATTTCAGGTTCTGTAATGGTTCTTATTCCCAGAATGTTCATTTCCATGGAATATTTCCAACAGGTATGTTTTACGTCATTGGCTGTTAGATGGGTCAAACATGATCAGGTTTTCACTGAGCAACTGATTACCCAGCGGATGGTGTCAAGGAGCAGTTCCATTACAGACACTATTAGGTGCTATTGCATACATGGATTTAGACGCGTTTATTTATGCACAGAGAAATCATTGGATGGGCAGATTATAGAGTATGTCTCCAGTATATTTAAAATTTAAATTTGTATAAGTGCTTCTTCCAGGTTGCGGCTGTCAGCTTTGAAGGTTGAAGGCCGTAACCAAAGACTCCTCCTTATAATAAGGCAGACACTTTAGTGGAGGTAATGCTGGCTGCTTTCTGCCTGTCTTACCTGCCTTTTCAGTGCACGGAAGCAAACAGGAGGGGCCAGACCAGCAGCTGCAACAGTGGTTGGCTGAGATGCGAAGGAACGAGGCCTGGTAAGTATATTTAGAGTCTGAATTAAGCCATTTAGACCTTGTGTGGTCTAGGAGGGGTTTCAGTCAACAGAAAATGTTCTTAAGGGGTGGACATACCCTTTTATTTGCTGTGGACCTAGGGTATAAGTAGAATACTGATTGGTGGTCCATGTGCTTATTTGAAAATCTGTGTAGACAGTACAATTAATATTGTGCTTCTTTAATGATTTTAGGCACTCTCTGACTACCAGATTCCCTTTAATGCAATGATCCTGCCATCATAATACAATGCAGAGATCTATAGTCCTATTACTGCTGCAACTACCACTGTTGGCAGAGGATGATGGGAATATTAATTCATCTCACTAAACAGCCACAGGTCTAACGGTCTTAGCTACTCAAATTCTTTTGCTTTGTAATATATCTAGGAAATTATTGATATGCTACCTGGAAAACACATCGTACAGCAATCGGCATGTGTTTATATTGCTTGACATTAATACTCCATTTTACGTTCCAGTTCAATGGTTGTACAAGATCATACAATAAATATGTAAAGCATTGATGGCTCCATTCATGCTTGGTCTGGTTTTGATTACATTTTACTTTCTCATTTTTGCAATATTGTATCCCTAAATGTAACATTAGGAACAGTTGGCCTGTGCCTAGGGGTACTTGTAGGAGTTGCTGTCAATCACTTTTAAATCCCCTCCACCCCCATTTGCTCTTTGTTTAGGGGGGGTGGTTAGGGGTGCCAGGGTTTTTGTGTCTATACTTTTGTGAGGTGTAAATCCTGCCTTGGCTGTGGTTATTACCATGTGGTCCACTTATGCAACATCACCTTGCATAGTTGTAAGGATGGTGTGTTCTGTATGGCGCCTCCACACTCAGAAGCAATTAAAAGGCATGTCCACCCCCAAGCTAAAATGTAACTTTTAATTATCCCCCAAAACCTAGGTTTAAAATGCTGTCTGAGGCTTCTAAGTATACTTACCAGGACTAGTTGCCTCAGCTCTCTGCAACAGCAGAAGGATCCGGACCGTTAGCGACACCAGTTGATTGGCTAAGACGTGATGAACATGCTCTTTAAAAAGATACATTGGAAAACTTTATCTGATACTGACCACAGAAACCTGGTCCTCTAGTGTATGTGCTGTAGGCAGGATTTAATGGTCTGTCATTGTCTGACAGGTAATCAACCAGGGCGTCTCCACTGATGGGAACCCCCCCACCTCCCAAAGAAGGTGTTGGTTAAAAGAAATGCAATGTATTCCATGAGTTGTTAGTAACTGCTTGAGAGTTGCCTGGTATAATATTTGCTTGTGTTGTAGTAAAGCTATTGCTAACCCATTAACGATACACTACAGATACATGAAGAATAATGTGTCCAATAAAATCTAACTATTCTGAAAAACACACACACAGAACATTAGGTAATGAGCTGAATATATTCAGTATTTAAGTAAATAGCAACTGAAAACTGTTAATTGCCATTATTTCCTGGTGTCTAATAAAAGCCAAGCGGAATTACCTATCATCACATTGCAATGGAGATAATAAATAGGTTTGAGATATATTATGCATGTTATTATTATTATACACAGTAGAGCAACAGCGTGCCAGAGTCTGCAACCTGCTGCAGTAAGTCTCGTCTGCTGTAGAAATAAGGCAGTTTTCACGAGAATGTTATTTTGATATGTGTTCGCCATAATGTGATTCTTTGCTACTGGCAAGAAAGAAATTGTGACATTTAGGGCAGATGTGCGTTTTGGCAGTCAGAGACACTAATGTAAATTATTTCTTTTTTTAAAATTCATTCATACTCAAAGAATTTTCTTTGATATCCTAAATGGTCTGTGTGATTGGGCAGTGTGGCTCATTGCCTAATATATTCACGTTGAATGAAAACAAATTATGGTTGGCTTCTTGAGACCTACAGCCATGACCCGGCACTTTCATTGGTTGGCACAAGTTGCATTGTTGATTCATTGGTTCAAATCTACCTACATCTCCAACCCCAGTTTCTTCCCACAATCATTAGACATACTGATAGAATGTAAAGTGTCCACACCCAATGTAAAATGAGCACATAGTTTATGAACTTCCTAAAGTTCGGTTTGTTTTAGAACTATAGATCTTCAGTAAAATTCAAAAACAAACCCATTAAAGTCAATAGGGAAAATAGTTTGAACAGTTGCTTGTGAAGGTTCTCATCATCCAGGTCATGGTATATCTGTTGTATTCAATTAGATCAACTGGACTTGAAGTTTAGTTCTCGAAGACGTTTCGCTAGTCATCCTTGAGAAAGCCAGTCGGATGACTAGCAAAACGACTTCAAGAACTAAACTTCAAGTCCAATTGATCTAATTGAATACAACAGATATAGTTTGAACAGTTCTAATACAATACAGTTACAATAGTAATGATAACTTACTGTAAATGGCCCTGGGACCTGGGACATGATCTGGGGAACTTGTCCATATCACCAAAACTTGTTTAAATACTAACTTTCCTCACGATCGGGCAATTTCGAATTGAATGTTAGAGCGTTACCAAAATCAAACAATACATTTGAGGGTTATCCTCGAATTTGAGGGTTAGTGAATGCTACATTTGAAGGTTATTGCCGAATTCGAGTGTTAGCGAATGCTACATTTGAGGGTTATTGCCGTATTCAAAGGTTACCAAACACTGCATTCGAGGGTTATGGAGCGCTACAGTCAAGGGTTATCGATTCGAGAATTTGATAATCCTTGAATTTTTTGATGATTATTTAAAATAAGTCCGCAAGTTTGAAAAACCCGAAAGTTTGTGGTTCTGGAGAGTTCTAAAAAGTCAGAGTTTGTACAAACTCATAAAATTGAACTCAGGTTTGAGTTTGATTTCTAGTCCTTCCCTATTTGTGATTGATAGTTTGGTTATTGCACGTGGAACAAGGGGGGTAACAGTATTAAGATGTGCAATTCTAATATTTGGGATTCTGTTTCTGCTTCAACCTCATCCCTTTTAAAATTTCACAGTGCGATAAACAACACTGATTAATTGGAACATGATATAACATCCTACAATTATCAGAAATTGATTTTAACTTCCATTTTATTTCTATGTTACAAAGGGGCATATTTACAAAGCTTCGTTGCCGGGGGCGGCGACGGCGGTAGGGGGCGGGGAGGCGGGCAGCAGGGAGGGGAGAGGAGGAGAGGGGGGACCGGGCGCGCCGGGGCACGGGGGGAGCCGCGGCAGCGAGCGCGACAAAAGGGAGGGGCGGGCGGAGGGCGGAGGGGGGGGGGAGAACGAGGTTTGAGGGGGCGGGGCGAGCGGCGGGGGGGACGACGGGCAGGGGGGGGCGCGGGAGACGGCCACAGCCGGGGGGCAGGGAAGGAGGGAGAGAACGGCGGGGACGGGGCGGAGAGCCGGGGGGGGGGGGGAGGGACAGCGGCCGCCAGACGGGGGGAGGGGGACGACGGGGGGAGGCCCGGAGGACCGGACAGGAGGCGGAGGGGACGCGGAAGGCGGACTTGCGGGGCGGATGCGGGGCGGGCGAGAGCGGGGAGGACACTCAGGGGGGACAGGGGCGAGAGTGGCGGAAGGGGGGGGGAGCCAGACAGCGACGGCAAAGCAGGGGCCGGGGCGCAGAGGCGGGGGGGGCGAGGAGAGAGAGGGGAGAGAAGAGGAAGGGAAGGGAGGGCCGGGGAAAGCGATAGAAGGGGCGGGAGACAAGAGAGGGCGGGGCGAGCTGCGGCCGGGGGCGGCCGGGCGGGGCAGGGGGGGGGCGCGGGGGGGGGCACCGGCGGGAGAGGAAAGAGGGGGGGGAAGGCCGAGGAGGGCACGGGAGGACGAGGGGGAGACAGAACGAGGCCCCGGGGGAGGGAGGCGCCGTGGCGGAGCCGGGCAGGCGCGAGAGCAGGCGGGGTTTGAGGAGGAAGGCCGGCCACGCGGGGGGGGGCCCGCGGCGCCGGGGGAGGCGCAAGCCGGCGGGGCCGGCGGGGGTGCGGCGGGGGCGGGGAGGGGGCGGGGGCGGAGGTTCGGGAGGCGGGGAGACGGAGCGGGGCGCGGCGATTTTTTTTTTTTTTTTTTTTTTTTTTTTTTTTTTTTTTTTGCTACATTTTACTTTCTCATTTTGCAATATTGTATCCCTAAATGTAACATTAGGAACAGTTGGCCTGTGCCTAGGGGTACTTGTAGGAGTGCTGTCAATCACTTTTAAATCCCTCCACCCCCATTTGCTCTTTGTTTAGGGGGGGTGGTTAGGGGTGCCAGGGTTTTTTGTCTATAGGCTTTTGAGATGTAAATCCTGCCTTGGCTGTGGTTATTACCATGTGGTCCACTTATGCAACATCACCTTGCATAGTTGTAAGGATGGTGGTGTTCTGTATGGCGCCTCCACACTCAGAAGCAATTAAAAGGCATGTCCACCCCCAAGCTAAAATGTAACTTTTAATTATCCCCCAAAACCTAGGTTTAAAATGCTGTCTGAGGCTTCTAAGTATACTTACCAGGACTAGTTGCCTCAGCTCTCTCAACAGCAGAAGGATCCGGACCGTTAGCGACACCAGTTGATTGGCTAAGACAGTGATGAACATGTCTTTAAAAAGATACATTGGAAAACTTTATCTGAAACTGACCACAGAAACCTGGTCCTCTAGTGTATGTGGCTGTAGGCAGGATTTAATGGTCTGTCATTGTCTGACAGGTAATCAACCAGGGCGTCTCCACTGATGGGAACCCCCCCACCTCCCAAAGAAGGTGTTGGTTAAAAGAAATGCAATGTATTCCATGGTTGTAGTAACTGCTTGAGAGTTGCCTGGTATAATATTGCTTGGTTGTAGTAAAGCTATTGCCACCATTAACGATACACTACAGATACATGAAGAATAATGTGTCCAATAAAATCTAACTATTCTGAAAAAACACACACACAGAACATTAGGTAATGAGCTGAATATATTCAGTATTTAAGTAAATAGCAACTGAAAACTGTTAATTGCCATTATTTCCTGGTGTCTAATAAACGCCAAGCGGAATTACCTATCATCACATTGCAATGGAGATAATAAATAGGTTGAGGTATTATGCATGTTATTATTATATACACAGTAGAGCAACAGCGTGCCAGAGTCTGCAACCTGCTGCAGTAAGTCTCGTTGCTGTAGAAATAAGGCAGTTTTCACGAGAATGTTATTTTGATATGTGTTCGCCATAATGTGATTCTTTGCTACTGGCAAGAAAGAATTGTGACATTTAGGGCAGATTGTGCTTTGGCAGTCAGAGACACAAATGTAAATTATTTCTTTTTTTTAAAATTCATTCATACTCAAAGAATTTTCTTTGAGTATCCTAAACGGTCTGTGTGATTGGGCAGTTTGGCTCATTGCCTAATATATTCACGTTGAATGAAAAAAATAATGGTTGGCTTCTGAGACCTACAGCCATGACGGCAATTCATTGGTTGGCACAAGTTGCATTGTTGATATTGGTTCAAATCTACCTACACTCCAACCCCGTTTCTTCCCACAATCATTAGACATACTGATAGAATGTAAAGTGTCCACACCCAATGTAAAATGAGCACATAGTTTATGAACTTCCTAAAGTTCGGTTTGTTTTAGAACATAGATCTTCAGTAAAAGTTCAAAAACAAACCCATTAAAGTCAATAGGGAAAATAGTTTGAACAGTTGCTTGTGAAGGTCTCATTCATCCAGGTCATGGTATATCTGTGTATTCAATTAGATCAACTGGACTTGAAGTTTAGTTCTCAAAGACGTTTCGCTAGTCATCCTTGAGAAAGCCAGTCGGATGACTAGCAAAACGACTTCAGAACTAAACTCAAGTCCAATTGATCTAATTGAATACAACAGATATAGTTTGAACAGTTCTAATACAATACAGTTACAATAGTAATGATAACACTGTAAATGGCCTGGGACCTGGGACATGATCTGGGGAACTTGTCCATATCACCAAAACTTGTTTAAATACATAACTTTCCTACGGGCGGGTAATTTCGAATTGATGTCGAGCGGTACCAAAATCAAACAATACATTTGAGGGTTATCCCGAATTTGAGGGTTAGTGAATGCTACATTTGAAGGTTATTGCCGAATTCGAGTGTTAGCGAATGCACATTTGAGGGTTATTGCCGTATTCAAAGGTTACCAAACACTGCATTCGAGGGTTATGGAGCGCTACAGTCAAGGGTTATCGATTCGAGAATTTGATAATCCTTGAATTTTTGATGATTATTAAAATAAGTCCGCAAGTTTGAAAAACCCAAAGTTTGTTGTTTGGAGAGTTCTAAAAAGTCAGAGTTTGTACAAACTCATAAAATTGAACTCAGGTTTGAGTTTGATTTCTAGTCCTTCCCTATTGTGATTGATAGTTTGGTATTGCACGTGGAACAAGGGTCTCTGTGGGGTAACATATTAGATGTGCAATTCTAATATTGGGATTCTGTTTCTGCTTCAACCTCATCCCTTTTAAAATTTCACAGTGCGATAAACAACACTGATTAATTGGAACATGATATAACATCCTACAATTATCAGAAATTGATTTTAACTTCCATTTTATTTCTATGTTACAAAGGGGCATATTTACAAAGCTCGTTTTCTCGGCCGTTTTCCCTGACATTTCCGCATAAATTGCGTTTAACGCAATTTATTAAAGTCTGAAAAGGGCCGCGAAAAGTTAGCGAGGCGTTAACCCTTCGCGCCAATACTTACCTGTTACCGCCGTTCTATTATAAAACGGCGGTATCTGTTTCGCACTGCTAGTATCGGCTGTTTTGCTTCGCCACTTTGAAGGTGGCGAAAGCAGCCGATACTAGCCTCCCTGCGGCGGGGATGGGCAGGCAACCCGCGGCGGGTGGTGGCACCAGCCCCGGAACGCACGCCCTCCCCGCCAGCGAACCCCCCGCGGCGGCGGCGACCACCGCCACCGCTTCCAGCAGCCCCTCCCAACCCCTTTCCCGCTCGCGGCAATCTCGGAACAGAAAGCTAGGAGGAGCTGCCGGGAAGGGGCCGCAGCAGGTGGCCGCGCACCCCTCCCAGCAGCCCCTCCAAGCCCCCTGCCCCCCGCTGGCAGGAGGGGAAGGGAAGGGCCGCTGGGAGGGGTGGAGGCACCCTCCAGCGGGGCCCTGAGAAGGGCCTTTTGGGGCTTAAGTGGTCCCGCAGCACGAACCGGGACCCCCCTCCCCGGCCCTTGTAAGGTCCCTTGCGGAACTGACAAGTGCCTTTGGCGGGGTCACCCCCAGGTTGCGGCTCTTAAAAGAGCACTTGGGCGGCGTCTTCTTTCTTCCAGTCCCGGCGTCACCAGCTCCGCTGAGGCCGCCGACCCCCGAGAGGTACCCCTGGCGGACGCCGGCGACCTCAACAAGGCCGATGTTGCCGGCGTCTTGATCCGACGCGACATCTTCGGGCTGGCGACACCAACCCCACTCAGGTCGCCGATGCCAGGCAGACTCACTGCGGCAGCCAGTGAGCCCGCTGGCACCCCCGGCCTCAGCGGAGCCGATGTTGCCAGCCGCTTCTTTCTTCTCTCTTCAGCCATCTACTGCGATGGCATCTGAGTTCTGAAATCTGATTGGTTAATGTAAAGCATGTAAACCAACATTAAAAAATTGACCAATCAGAAATGGATTAGGGTTTTCTGCAATCCTATATAAAGAGGTGCACTCCGCTGCGGAACTCAGATGCCATCAGGGGGCTTGCATCGGCGACCTGAGTGGGTGCCTCCACCCCTCCCAGCGGGCCCTTCCCTTCCCCTCCCTGCCAGCGGCGGGGCAGGGGGCTTGGTGGGGCTGCTGGGGAGGGGGTGTGCGGCGGGTGGTCGCAGTATCTGTACTGCAGTATCGCCGCGAAGGGACTTAAAATTACCACAACACATCGCGGCCGCGATACATATCGCAGCAATAGCGCTCCCCATTTTAAATACGGCGATAGCGCTATTTTCACGGCCGCAATGTGCGGCGGTAATTTTTTTTCGCTAATACCGTTTTTTTTTATAAATATGCCCCAAAATCTTCTCGGCCCCTGTCCTGGGGCACAAGGCTACCAAACCACACAATTTAAGTGCTGGAAAAACCAGGAATGCAGTAAAAGCTGCAATGTACTTTTTTCTTGGTAAATGGAAACAATCTATGAACTTTTTCTTGAAAACATCAAGTACAGAAGCCGTGATAGAGGATAATCATCCCCGGGGGTTTTATTGGGACTGTTTTTTCCTGCAAATACATATTATCTTCTTTTAACACACAAAATCAAGTGCCCTCTAAAACATAGAAAGTTTGTATAAATAGATGAGCGGATATTGCTTGGTTCCCAGTAAATATCAGCAGATGTACAGTTTATATTTAGAATGGATATTGTGCATGAATGCATCTGTGTATGTTCACCTATTCGTGTATATTTGGATCCTGGATTTATATTTTGACTGTGAAAGCTTAGAGGAGGCAAAAGATGCTAAAAGACCCAAACGTCTTTATCTTAACTCAGTGTACATCTAATAATAGCGAAAGAACAAAAGGGGGAAAGCACAGTGACTGGGTACACACACACTGCCGATAAAGCCTCTAAGATCTTTCCCGAATCAGCGTGTGGCCGCTAAACGTTCCTGTCCATATCTGCCGGTATTGGGGCTTTATCGGCAGTGTGTACCGAGATTTAGTCAGACCTGGCAACATTTCTGGGCCTTACTGTTTGTGCATCTTGCTCTATTTTAAGCCTCTGTACTGTGATTCACAAAAAGAAACACTGGTCAGAACTAGACTGGTAATTCTGGACATACAATATTTAGACATTCCAGATAGACCCACATACCACATGGTATTCCCTGTCCTGGAAATAACAGCAAAAATTATGGTGCTAGGTACAATATTGTTAAAATATGACAGAAATGCCGGCAAGTAATGTAGTGTATGGCCAGCACAAGACTATAGGTAGGTAAATGTAAAGATTGTGGGGCAATATTTTTCTGATCGGATCTTCGATCAGCTGAAATGTTCAAAACTCCCATCAGAAGAAGCAATCAACATTCCCCACATTGCACCTCCGATCTCTTGTCGATTTCAGCTTAAAAACTACGGAAGATGTTCTGGTACTGGAGGTAAGATGGGTTTCAAATAAAATGACCATTTTTTTTTTACATAAAACAGATTCATATCGTTGATACAAAACATGGGAAACTGTCATTGATTTTCTGATCAATTTCAATTGAATTTGCCTTATTAATTGGAATATCGATGTAATGTATGGGAGGATTTAGTAGTGTGGGACTAAAAATGTTATACAGAAGATGAAATCACATCTAGCAAATAAAGTGTTTTATTGTTGAAAAGTGTTATTAAAAAAAGTCATAACTGAAAATATAAACTCAATAGCAATAAGATCAACCCACAAACCTAGGACCGCCTGGAGGTCTTTGTCTCATTATTCAATCATAAAGGTCCTTTAAATCTGCTGTGCCCTGGTCCAAGTATTTTGGTGATACCCAAATAAGCTTTGAGCCCAATAGTACACTACTAATGTATTCACTATAGTTGGCAGACATTAGACATTGCAACAAAACCCCGATGTTTTGACATCACTTTAATGTCCATGTACTCCAAAATAGTCTTAATTTGTCCACTTGTTGGACCCAATTCCCTGTGACTGCACCTAGATAAGGCTGCCATTGGTTTCGGACATTTTTACCCATATTGCAATCTCTCAAGGGCATTGACCTCTTTTTTCATGTCATAAGGTTTCATTAATGTTATTATGATATCTCTATTCTTCTTCATGCATTTATTATTTGTCTATTTTGGCTTGCCCCCCCCCCTTTTTTTCTGAATGCTGCATATTGTATAAATACAGTATTGTATATATAATTCAATTTATACAGCACCACTTGAGAGCCCTTGCCTGGTTACTGTAGGATTGGTACATGTTAACTTAGCTATCAGCCTGGATCTGAAATATTTGTATTAGGATAGAAAGTAAAGCCTGTCCATGTAGGTGTATATTTATGAGCCTGTCCAGAATAGCAGTGACTGTATAACATCATTACACAGCAGAGTGAAGGAAAGCTTGTATTTGAATTATAGATGTACTGTGTCGCTGAGACTATAAAGTAGTGAAAAATGTATAGATAGCGCTCAATATGAGACAAGGAGCAAAGGGGGAAAAAGGGAATGGGAAATATAAATGTTTTTATAATTGCTAATTTACAAATAATATCAGATACTGGTTAGGCTATGTAGATGTACATATAACAAGAGAAGGATCTATAGATACATAATAGGAAATGAGGTCTTCAACCTTGAGTAAATCCCATTCAAATGATAATTTAAAACTAGGCGTATGAGGAGGCTCTATCCCTGACAGTTAAGGTGGCCTTAATGCTGGGTAATATACAGTACACTTACAGTTGAGTCCTAATGGTCCTGATGTTTAACCAGGATCGGCCAAATATGTAACTTTCCAATACTAAGCAGTAACCAGGAAATTGCAGAAGGAAGATCTTGGACATCGCCGGTTCCTTCTTCTAGGGACAAGCTGTGAGTCACAGCCAAAGACTTATGGCTGTTTCCAGAGACGCCACTTTTGCAATTGCAGTCGAAACAAGACATGCAGAGAAGGCATAAACCTAGAGACTGAAATCAGTGAGGATCGTGAAGATCTTTCTTTGGTAACAACTAGAAACTATTAACCAGTTCCAATGCTAGGACAACTCTTCAAACACCAGATACAATTCCCTGTTTGGTAATAGTGGATTGTGTGCCAGATTCCTCATGTCCTTCTCATACACACATCTGCACATGCAATCAATTTGTGGGCGCACAGCAGAACAATACACTGCCGCAGAGGAAAAAGTGCTTTCAAGCTCCTAATGCATTTTGAGCTAACCAGCCCTCAGTCATTGACTTAACAAACAAGTATAATATTGTAAGAGAGCAGGTTCCTAAGGGTTGTAAATGAAAGTTTGGATTTGCAGTTGAATGTGCAGATGTGGATATCCTCTTATTGGTTGTTTACATGCATAATTGCTACAACCTCTATATATTTCATTTAGTCCCTGATGTGCCTACCAAGATGACTGAATTGAGTAACATGGTATGACAACATGCTGCTCACAAGTCACTGGTATAGATTACCTATAAAAATGCCTTTGCAACCATTATCCTGAATCTGCAGAACTATGAAATGTTTCCTTACACTTGTTTCCTAATGAATTCCCTTGGCTTGTTGTATTGTGTTCTTTCTCCATTGTAACGTTTTGGATTTGAGACACACTCCAAGGCACAGTGACATTTCCACTGAGCATATCTGAAGTAGACCAGAAAGGCACATTGGCTTGTTCCAACCTGATTTCATTGTGTACAGAAAAGATTTATAATTGCTACAAAGGAGACTGACATCTTGGTACGGAACATCGTGGTCAGTTTATATGAAAAGACTTGTTAAAAGGAGATTGATTTTGTGCTATTGTTATTTAAAGTTTAATTAATTTTCATAATAATAACTTTCTGGATAAGAGAAAACATTAAACTTTTTATGGCCGTGAACTGAAATACGTAGTAGACACACTGTACTGTAATGTTTAAAGGCTTTTGTATGGAGAGGAAGTCAGAATTGTCCTGGGTTATAAATTACAAATTACTGATAGTTAAAAAGATTATTTTCTATTATGGGGCCATTAAATGTATCCACATTATGTATATTATGTATAATGGTGAATTTCCTTCCATCAGCGGGTTTCACGGGAACGTATTGAAATTTTGAAAATGCAATTTGAACCCAATTGAAACAGGATTTGTAGAATTATCAACTAGAGATTTTGCGTTTGGCTGAATTTCGATCACACTTTTGAGGTTTTTTTTTCAACCACGCTTTTCGATAGGTTTCAAATCCGATGGGTCCAAATCAAAACCAGGTTTATTTCAAAACAGTGACTCATCTCTATTTTAAAGGGGAAGTTCAGTGCAAATACATGTACTGTTCAGAAAAAAGAGCAGTATTTTTTCATCCCATCCTTAATCTGCCAATGCAGCATTTTGTCTGTGTATAAATAAATGCAACTTAAATACCAACTTCCTGTTTGCAGAACCCCTAGTAGAGACCGTTATGGTCTTTCCCTTGACCCAGCGCCTGGGTTGATTCAGTTGCTCAGTAGAGATCTGAGCATCTTTGACCCATCCAACAGCCAATCAGTAGAAATTACTGTTAGGAACATTCCAAGGATGTGGTGCATCCTGGGAAAAAGAAGGACTGTTAGAACCTAAAATGTCAGCTTACTAATATCAACAGCAGGGAACAGCAAAGGGTATGAAATCAACCGATTTTTGAAAATAGAAGAGAATATGTAGAATAACTAAGAAGGCATTACACAAACTAACAATTTAACAAATATTGATAATTTCCACTGAACTGTCCCTTTAAATGGTACCTGGGACTCTCTTAGGATTTGGAAACTCGAGTTGCCTTTGACTTAGTATTTGCCTCCACTACCAGGCATACAGTATATAGTATAAATAGAAACCCCAATTGTCCCTCTTTAGACAGAATAGTCTTAAACGATGGTACTTTACAAGTGACAATGCCTATTAGGGAATTGGTGGATTTTGGGCAGGTCCAAGGTGTTACCAGGGCAGATCTCTATGCAAAATGAATTCCATTCCATAAGTGTATATCAGTGTTCCTTCCTGATCCAGTTCTTTAATTCTGAGTAGAAATAAATAAAAACAGCGAGTTTCATTTCGCCATTGGTTCCATGGAATGTGTCGAAATTCTACAGAACATAGAATTCGAAACCAAGGTTGTTTTTTTTTTGTCTTCCTCATCCAATTTCAACATTGATTTTCAACTTTTGAGTGAGCCATGTTTGTAGTTACACATTTAACACCATATCCTTTGTTTTATTATTATTATACCATGGAAAGAAAGGAGGTTTTGCATAGGATACATCAAGGGAACACAGTAGTACAATGTAGTTACGAACCAATGCAAAACACGTGAGCGAACAAGAGTTATTGTCGTACTAACAGTCAAGGGACTGAGAAGCGATTCAATTTGACCCAAATTTTTCAAGAGGTGAAATGTCTCTCTTAGTGAGAAAAATCTCTCCATTTCTAAATTATTCTATGCAAATTGGTTGTCAGGCAGAGATATTATATTCATAAGTAAGACTCGGTGAGATAACGGAACAATGGGAAAGGGTTCTCATCTTTTAGTGTCACTGTAGCAATAACTGATCTTTATTGGGGAAAAATGGTTCATTACCCGTGACGAAAAATATTTTCATTGGCTGGAAGGAAATGAGGGCACTGGGAATTTTAATGAACCTGAGGTCCAGAATGAATGGAAACAATTTAATAGCAGGTGTTTTTATGTAGAATTAAAATAATTCTCTAATTATTTTGTAAAATCTTTACGTCGGTCTGACAACTTAATGCTATGGCGAGAATTCCTGATTACCCAAAATTATATGGTGACCACTGGCCCATAATTGCCTTATGACCTTTGTATGACATAAAATATTTATTAACCCTCTCCCCTACCCATAAGTATCTACCATAGGTAACAACCGTTTATAAGACAAATAAAAAAAAAAACAGCTGTCTAGTGACCTTTATGCCTTTTCCTTAAAGGGCATGTCCACCCTTAAAACAAAAAAGGGGCCAGATTTTGGTTACCTGCCCCAACCCAAAATGTATACATTCAGAACATATTAGATATATTTTCAGATCTTTAAGTATAATTATTGCCTCAATTCTGAGAGAGAAAGCTGGCTCCCCCCTCCATACAGTCAATCAATGCTGTGACTGCTGAAATCACAACCAAGTATTGACTGTTGTTTCCCCTGCTGCCTTCACTGCACATGCTCAAGCTTATAAAAAGCTCATTGAGCAGTGGGAGACGGCAGATACCATCATTAAATATATGGTTACATATGCATGTAATAAACTGGTAAAAATAGCAGTTGGGGTTATGGACAGATTACTGACAAGTCACAAGTTTTTTGTTTGAAGGGTGGACATGCCCTTTAAATCCAGACTTGATTGCTACCAATCAGGAATTTAGATTTGATCAATTTAATTTCTGTTCTCAAATACTCATCAGATAAAGTATCAACACTTAAATCTCATTTAGCACCCAGTGCACATCACAGAATTCCCAGGAGCTAAGCCTGAGACAGATGGCAAAATGCAGTTATTTTCGGGGAGAGGGGGTTGTTTAAAGAATGAACCCAGGCACACCTGTACTTTTGTGCTTTGGAAGCCAAGAATCTGATCACCCGATGCTGCATTAATGGAGTGTGAGACATGAAATGCATAGTGGCAGATATCATTCTCCCATCCAACCTGTATAATCAAATTTCAACCTGCCTGGAATTTTACAGAGCTCTGTAATTCTTGAACCCTTTCTTTGCTGCGGAGGATGCTTTAAGGCACAAAGACACAGCGTGGCACAGGGATTCTTAGCACAGCAGGAGTTAAGCAGATCATCTTCTTGGTAGGAATTCATTTTGAAGTGAGCACAGAATAAGCTGGATTTCTGAATCCCATCACACTGACCCTAGGTGGGGGTGGGGGGTGGTTGGTTTTGCTGGGCTGGTACATGGATGGAACTAATCTTCTTTGTGCTATACATCAAAATTCTGAAGGTGTCACTGCACCTTGTTTAGTGTCTATTCCACCACGGTTACGAACACCGGAGATGATCCAGATCGGGACTATACACTGCTATATTACCCAATCATAGAGCTGTCATTATGGACGAAGCATAACTGAGATAATGATTCAGTTCTGGTATTTTGCAAGATATTAGTGTATTTTAAAGTCACATCTTACAGAAAATGATTGGAATAAAACAGGACTGGGCTATTATCTGAGTTGAGGGTTGGTATTATGAGACAGCTGTACAGTCATATCATACAAATGAATAATGCATTAGCTTTTACATCTGCCAGGGATATCTCCAACTGCATTCTAAATTGGAAGATTATGCAACATTCAGCGTGCAAGGCAGGGCTAAGGGTGGAGAGCGGGCATTGCAGGATGGGGACATCTGACTCAGGGATGTCCAGTCAGCAATAATTCAGCTGTGATGACAGATCCTATCAACCCTCACACATTTCAACAGTGAAAACTACGGTAGTAGCATTTGGGTTAATTCTAACGTTTCCCATAGAACGTTGTGTACAGAGTCCTGAAAGTACATTGTTCCTGGATCTAATATATACCTCCCAACTGACCCACAGTCTAGATATATCGGCACATTGCAGAGTGTATATTTTATTGGTTTTAATAGGAAGGTAATCATTTATGTAGACACTCACTCTATAATTGCAAATATCCTCAAAACTAACACTGCTGCTTTACAGTGAAGCTTTTGGCGTAGAATTTGGCGTTAATGTTATGTGAATTTTTTTAATATTGGTTAGTGTGACTTTGTTCGGGCTGGGTGGGTATCAATAAAGACATGCTATTTAGCATTGTGGTTGTGCCACGTTTTTGTGTGGATTCTAATGCCAGTCAATAGCTATACTTAGTACTCCAAGAAAGGCTAACAATTCAGATCCATAGCTATACATAGTTCCCCAAGAACTACCAACATTTTAGATTCACAGCTATACTTAGTACCCAAAAAAGACCAACATTTCAGATCCATCTATAGCTATAAATAGTACCCCAAGAAAAGCCAAAATTTCAGCTTCATGGGGTATACATTGAATCCCAAGAAAGGCCAACAATTCAGATCCGTAGCTATACTTAGTACTCCAAGAAAGGCCAACAATTCAGATCCGTAGCTATACATAGTACTCCAATAACAGCCAACAATTCATATCCGTTACTATACTTAGTACTCCAATAACAGCCAACAATTCAGATCTGTAGCTATACTTAGTACTCCAATAACAGCCAACAATTCAGATCCGTTACTATACTTAGTACTCCAATAACAGCCAACAATTCAGATCTGTAGCTATACTTAGTACTCCAAGAAAGGCCAACAATTCAGATCCGTAGCTATACTTGTACTCTCAATAACAGCCAACAATTCAGATCCGTAGCTATACTTAGTACTTAATACAGCCAACAATTCAGATCCGTACTATACTTAGTACTTCTCAATAAAGGCAACAATTCAGATCCGTAGCTATACTTAGTACTTCAATAACGCCACAATTCAGATCCGTAGCTTAACTTAGTACTCATAACACCACATTCGATCTAGCTATACTTAGTACTCCAATAAAGCAAACAATTCAGATCCATAGCTATACTTTAACTCCATAACAGCCAACAATTCAGATCTGTAGTTATACTAGTACTCCAATAAGGCCAACAATTCAATCTGTAGCTATACTTAGTACTCCATAAAGGCCAACAATTCAGATCCTAGCTATACTTAGTACTCCAAAAAGGCCACAATTAAGATCCGTAGCTATACTTAGTACTCCAAGAAAGGCCAACAATTCAGATCCTAGCTATACTTAGTACTCCAATAAAGGCCAACAATTCAGATCCATAGCTATACTTATTACTCCAATAAAGGCCAACAATTCAACCCGTGCTATACTTATTACTCAATAAAGGCCACAATTCAGATCCGTAGCTATACTTAGTACTCCAATAAAGGCCAACAATTCAGATCCGTAGCTATACTTAGACTCCCAATAAAGGCCAACAATTAGATCCGTAGCTATACTTAGTACTCCAAGAAAGGCCAACAATCAGATCCGTAGCTATACTTTTACTCCATAAAGCCAACAATTCAGATCGGTAGCTATACTTAGTACTCCAAGAAAGGCCAACACATTCATACCGTAGCTATACTTAGTACTCCAATAAAGGCCAACATTCAAATCCGGAGATATCTTAGTACTCCAATAAAGGCCAACTATTCAGATCTGTAGCTATACTTAGTACTCCAATAAAGGCCAACAATTCATACCCGTATCTATACTAGTATCTTGTACTCCAATAAAGGCCAACAATTCAGATCCGTAGCTATACTTAGTACTCCAATAAAAGCCAACAATTCAGATCCGTGCTATACTAGTACTCCAATAAAGGCCAACAATTCAGATCGTAGCTATACTTAGTACTCCAATAAAGGCCAACAATTCAGATCCGTAGCTATACTAGTACTCCAATAGGCCAACAATTCAGATCCGTAGCTATACTTAGTACTCCAATAAAGCCAACAATTCAGATCCGTAGCTATACTTAGTACTCCCAATAAAGGCCACAATTCAGATCCGTAGCTATACTTAGTACTCCAAGAAAGCCAACAATTCAGACCCGTACTAACTTAGTACTCCAATAAAGCAACAATTCAGATCCGTAGCTATACTTATACTCCAATAAAGGCCAACAATTCAGATCTGTAGCTATACTTAGTACTCACTCCAATAGCAGCCAACAATTCGATCCGTAGCTATACTTAGTACTCCAATAACCCAACAATCAGACCCGTAGCATACTTAGTACTCCAAGAAATGCCAACAATTCAGATCCATAGCTATACTTAGTACTCCAAGAAATGCCAACAATTCAGATCCATAGCTATACTTATTATTCCAATAAAGGCCAACAATTCAGATCTGTAGCTATACTTAGTACTCCAATAACAGCCAACAATTCAGATCCGTAGCTATACTTTGTACTCCAATAGCAGCCAACAATTCAGATCCGTAGCTATACTTAGTACTCCAATAACAGCCAACAATTCAGATCCGTAGCTATACTTAGTACTCCAAGAAATGCCAACAATTCAGATCCATAGCTATACTAGTACTCCAAGAAATGCCAACAATTCAGATCCATAGCTATACTTATTATTCCAATAAAGGCCAACAATTCAGATCTGTAGCTATACTTAGTACTCCAATAACAGCCAACAATTCAGATCCGTAGCTATAGTTCGTACTCCAAGAAAGGCCAACAATTCAGATAACTAGCCATATACAGTACACAAAGAACGGCCACAATTGAGATCCATAGCTATACTCGAATCCCTACATGGAAATGGCGGTTAGACACGTTTTACATATAAGTAATGCCGGAGTTTAAGTATTCAGACATCTGGAGGGATCCAATGAGCATCCTTGATTTGGTAAATTCTGTTTGACCTTAGTTCTCCTTTAACCAAGCATTTAATTATGTTGAAGCTGACTATTTATATTTACCCTTCATTGACTTTTTAATGTATGTTTGTGATGTGTGCAGTACCAGTTGTTATGTGCGTGCATAAGCTCACAGTGTAGAGGGAACATCTGCATAGAAGCTCCATAGCAGCTGTGCATTTTTTTGCCAAACCTATTTAAAGAAGAAGCTAAATGGAGTGTCCCATGCATTTTTCATAAGACTCTTTTTAAAGGGGAATGTTGACATGTATGCCCAGGGCAGCACAAGCTATAAATACACTGCGGCTTATATGTCAACCTTAAAAAACCCAGAGGTGCGTTTATTTAATGGCAGGTTATTTAATACTGTTTCAAAATAGTTTTAATCCTCTCACCCTATTTGACGTGGGGATTCAGCCCCAGCCAGAATGATACATATAGATTCTATATTCTTATTTCTATATTCAACCTTGGCACTCCAGATGCTTGAAACTACAACTCCCAGCACACCTTGGTTACAGAATGCAAACAAGGCATGCTGGGAGTTGTAGCTTTTAAAACATCTGGTAGTTCAAGTATAAGTAGATAAACTTATAGTAAATCGCTGTGTAATATAGAAAATATATATTGGGAACCCAGTGACAATGTCTTTGGAATTAAAATTCTGTCCGAAATCAATTATTCTCCGCATGAATCCATTATAAACAGCTGATAACAGCATCCGCTCTAATGGGCCATTAAATGATTGTTGTGTTCAGGGCTCTCCCCTGGGATAGGTGACCGCAGCACTTTATGATCACAGGTGAGACCAACATGAAATCACATAAGGTCTGTTTGTGGGGGAATATTTATATCTTCATTTCTTTCCTTAAGGAATAAATAGACCGAACTCACTGCTATATATAGGTAATTATCTGCCAAACCACAATTGAAGATCTGTATATAAGAAATGTTTCTCTTGCCCTGAACTGTGACACAAGATAACATTTCCCTTAGGTACGCGTTCCGGTGCGCTAGTGTGGGTTGCCATGACCGTGCTGAAAAAATGCAGATCAAAAGCGATCGATTAGTGAATCGTTGCACACCAACAACTGCCCAACACTAGTGCGCACTTTTTAACAAGCAATTGGCCCCTGACCCAAAGAGCTTACAATCTAAATGGGTGACTAATATCAAGGACTATAAGGAAACATTGTTAGAAAGAAAGCCTACAGAATCATTCATTTTTCTCGTTGAACAAGTGCAATGTCCCGTTAGAAGTTGTAACTCAGAGTTCACAGCATTTAACAAATGAGGTTATGAGATTAATGTCCTTTACTTAACGATGTTAAAATATTTTATGACAGTTTGGTTTGTCCTGTAGTGCTCATTTAAGGTGAAAATAAATCCTTGTCTATCATTACTTATATAGAGATGCTTCCATTTTGCTTGTCTCAGCAAAGGTCTTCTCCGTATTCGCAAACAGTACCTTCAGAGATTATAAATAAAGGGGGTGTTGCTGCTGTTTTCTATGTAGAGAGCTTCAGCTAAAACTAGCAGTGCAAGCACATTTATTCATATGTGGGCCGTTCATCGCCCACCATAACCATCCCCTGAAATTTACTTTCTAGAATAATGAGATAATCCCTGCTTATAAATCTGGTTTATTTTCTTCCTTTAAGATCACAAGCTGAAGTCGTAAGAAATAAGCGTACGCTGATCCGAAAGGATAGAATCTGTTAGGCTGCCAGGTTCCGGCTCCGCTAACAATGATGGAAACATCTTACATGGCGACTCATCTTGGTTTTTAAAGATAACACTACATGTAAAATCAACTTTAAAAAAATGACAATTAACTGGGGCAGGAGTTAGGATGTATTGTTGATTATTGCACCACTTTAATATAGTTCATTAAGAGCACCAACATGTACTGCCAGATTAGTGTCCTGGGCTTTCCTGTATTAAAGATGGCACTGAGGCCAGGAGAAAGTCTGGTAGATGTAAAACCAGAAGTGCACTAACAGCTTTCTTTGTGTTGGTGCTCCTTAAAATCAATATTGGGAGGTAGGAATAATTAAAAGCATGTCCACCCCATTTACAATTTTTTCTGTAGTGTAGGGCTCCCTCCCCCGACCCAACTGCCATAGTCATTTTTGCAGAAACTCCAATGATTATTACTTACATTAACCTCTCTCCTCCGATGTTCTGTCACGGCCCTCTGCTTGCCAATCACGGCTTCCGGCTATCCAGATGCTGAGAGAGAGAGGTAATGTAAGTACAGTTCGGGGGAGTTTCTGCAAATATAACTATACGATTGGGGGAGGGAGCCCTACACTACAAAAAATGGGCTTTGTGCTAGGTGGAGGGGAGCAAAATGTGAGGGAGAGGGGGAGGGGGAGTGAGGAGGGGGGGGGCGGCTGCAGTGCGCATGACATTTTTCCTGGAGGGGAGACAGGAGGCCTATATGGACTTGGCCAGGCTCCTGGTGGGCAGTTTTTAGGAATTTACTACATTACAGAGTGGGGCCAGTAGTGGGGGGGGATTATAGTTTTGGGGGTGGACATGCCCTTTAATCCTAAACTCCCTGCCAATGGTACTTTCATTTTAACTGATTCCGTGCAAATAGAAAGGTTTTTTCATTCAGATCTGTGCGGATTTTAGGGGTCCGCTAATCACAGATCTCACAGATTTCCCCAAAATCTGCTTTCTGAACGTTTTCCAAACTCCATTCGGAATTTTCGAAAATCCTTGAACGTTCGAGCTTGAACCGGGATCCCCATCCCTGGCACTTAGAAGTGCCCTTGTGGCACTGACAGCGCCCTTTGGGGCTTAAGGGGTCCCAGCTCGAACTGGGACCCCCTTCCCCGCTACTTAGAAGTGCCCTTGCGGCACTGATAAGTGCCTTTGTTGGGTTTCTGCAGCTCAAAACCAGGACCCCCATTGGCTCTTAGACACTGCAGCCTCCAGTGACACCAACGGCATCTTCTATCTTCTGCCATCACTGTGATAACCTCTTTTTATATTGTAATTGGTTAATATTCGATGCTGCAAACAATGATCACACATTAACCAATAATATAGAGTTTTATTATCAAATATGACACGTTCCTCGACCATTTCCCATGTCCCAGAGCCATTTACAGTAAATCGCAACTGCTATTTAAACCCTTATTTTAGCGAAATTTCTGAACTTTTCCCCCCATTTACTTTAATGACAAATTCGTGGATTTGTATTTTTCTGGCCATGTCTAATAAGAGGTGCAACATTTGACCTGCGCTCTTAATCTGAAGCAACCAATCAGATATTACCTTTTTGGTAATAGGGGCTGATTTTTTTGCCCAAATGACCGATATCAGTTTATTGGGCCAAAAAATATGTATTGCTTTGGCTGCCGCCAAGACCAATGTCAGTCGCTGTTCGTCTGGATCGAGCGAACACGGGCGATTGGACATGTTGGAAATTCACTGCCGATCATGCGGTTCCCTGTGGGGCCGCACGAACTGTCGGCCGCGGACACTATTGCAACGAATGACAGTCATTTGTCCCAGCCGAACACTTGCGTGTAAGCGAACGCTCGGTGGGGACAAATATCCTTTTGTCTGTACCTAGCCTTACTGGTCTAGTTAGAAAACAACTGATTGGTTGCTGAACCTTCCTTTTAAGATTGAAAATGATGGTTTTAGCACAGGTCTTAGTCTTAGATGTTACCAGTGGGAATAAACACAATGATAATTCCTTTTCTTTCGCTCTATTTGTGTTTATATTGCATTTTAAAAGTTTATTTTTGCTTCAGACATAATTAGTTAAGAAAAATTATTAACCTTGTCTTTAGGGGCCAATAATAATGGATCTAGGTGTTCATAAATACAAACATGCCTTAATTTTACCAGGGTTTGTGTATGAACCATAGTCCGGCTATTAACTTGGAAACCTCAACAACAAATGTTTCAAATTTTGTAATGCCACTAATTACTCTATAGCAAGGATGTCAAACTTACAGCCCTCCAGATATTTAAAAAACATCGCCCAGCTACTGCATCCATGGAATGCAATAGGGAGTTATAGTTTTCAAACATCTGAGGGCCACAAGTTTGCAGTATGCAGCCAGGGAATTCTGGGAGTTGTAATTATTAAACATCTGGAGGGCCACATGTTTGCAGTATGCAGCCAGGGAATTCTGGGAGTTGTCGTCCCCGCTCTACATTTAGGATGATAGAACAAATGCAACCTGTGTCCTGACATTAAAGGAAATTAGATGTTTTGTGTTATAAAAGACGATTTTTCAGAAACTAACGAAGATAGAAGATATAATTCGCTGATTTAAAATCAGCGAACTCTTTTAAGATAAACAGCCTCCAGTAAACCTCATTTTCTGTTCTCTACCACCCTTTCCCATGAGCACATAGATACAATTTAGCTAATTGAGAATATGGCTTCTACGTTCTCCTGAGTTAATCAAACTAAGCATGTCTGAGCTCACTGATCTGGGGGGGGGGGTGATAACTAGTTGGATTTCTGAACTGTAAGATTTTAATGCTTATCTCTGATCTGGAAATACTAGTGATATGCCATTTAATTCAAGGTAATGTGTTTACATTGACGTTGTCAGTTAACCTAGATTTTTAAGGCAGCAAGCTGAACTGGGATGCTGCATGCATGAGAACTTATTAACAAGATCACGATTGATGGAAAGTGTGTGTCCACGATCTTCTGTGATGTCTGGGAGACTGCGATAGTCCCTTTCACCTCATAACTGACCACTTCCAAGATTACATTAGAATTGTCTACCCAAGGCAATGACACTCTGTATCTGATAAAGCTTTCTTCTTTATCTGAAATAACTTTCCACTGTGTGAGATTTTCCTTCTTGGTATTACAGCTGGGAGGGGGCTGGGGGTTAAGGCTTAAGGGGTCATATTGAATTGCTGGAAATCCCGAAAGGAAGTCACCTGATGTGAGGGAACATTTACACTGTGCAATAAATAGATGTGTAGTTTGCATTGCTCCTGCTTGCCCTGATGCCCACAATATTTCTGGCTGTATTTCCTTGACAGGATGGTGTCAGAATTGTAGTCTGGTGCTGGAGAATCATTTTTTTCCCTTTTCTAACACATCTCCTATTACAAAGTAACTTTTAATTTCAGTGATGGTGTAAACCAGTTCTGTTAAACTGTATGGAGGAAAGGTATAGAACATCTGTCACCTCGTAGGCAGACAGCAATGAATTGCCGAGTAGATGATATTCCGCTTTGCCAAAGCCAAGTAATCACGGAGCTGACACAATAAAATTCAAATTCTTGACTGAGAAAGAATAGAGAACGGTGATTGGATCCTACCAAACAGATTGTTACCTACCAACTGAAGCCTCACTTGCTGGAGCTTACAGAGAATTATATATCTCCCCACAAGGAACTCATTCACTGCCAACTTTGGCCTTTCACTTTAATGATGTTGGGCAGGGTTCCCCAAGGGTGATGAGTAGTGATGGATCCCAGTTATGAAACAAACCTGGTTTCGATTTTGAACTGTGGGTTTTCGAAAAATCCGCTGATTTTCAGACTTTCATTCATTGAAAAACCAAACCACAATTTTGTGGAACTGCGGGTTTTGAAATTTCAGTGTCGAAAATCAGTATTGAAATAGTTTTTTTTTTAATTAATTCCTCTTCAATGAGTCCAATGCAGAATTTCGCCATATTCCACAAAATCTCCGGAAGTAGAAATCCAATGTTTTTGTTAACGTAAGTTCAGAACAAAAGAATAATTGTGAGCACAAGCCAGCTGATGAGCTAACTGAGGAAGGGTAAATGGGGATAGTAAGTACAAATAAACAGACAAAAAAGAAAAGTATCCCCCTAACAGATTACCCTAACACAATGCAGCAGTTAAGCAGCAACTCGAAAGTAAAACATCATCTTTATTAGATATACATTAAAATTATTAAATAAAAAAAGGATGGAACCCACCAGTTAGAGCACTAGTTATCAGTGAGAAGTACAAATTTCTATTCCCACACTTAAAAAATAACAAATTAATCAACACATAAGAGTAGGAATTACTGAAGATAGGGGGTAGGAAATCTCCTAAGGACAGTACTAATTCCCCTCCTCAAGATAAAGAGATCCAACTGGAATCTCTAAGATAAAGTATCGTAGCTAGTCAGAAGAAAATAGGGAAACCTAACATTGGTTCCCTATACTGGCAGTATAGGTTCACATTGAAAAAGCAAAAAGCACACTTCGATTCCCAATGTCAATAATAAGAAAAAAGACTCCTGGTATGGAGGTCTTATTGTCAATAATGGACTAAGCATATGGGTTGCCTGTATTACCTCCCCTCAGAGCAAACATCGTGAGGAGATCAGGCAAACCAAAAAAACAGAGGAGCGAGTGGAAGAAGATTCAAAAGATTTTAAAATAACATATCAAAAAAGAACAGCCCCTGATGCGTTTCGTCCCTCGTCCAGGGACTTACTCATAGCTGGGAGAGTCGCTGTGATTATACGTGTATATATACCCCAGTCATTAGATCTGGGGCTGCTGATTGGTGCAGAATGCACCAATAGGATCGCGGGTTTGTAGAACAACCCCCGCCACTCCTCCCATAGCGAAGTGAATGAATATGTACTTCGCGGAATCGTAACCATGGAAACCCAAAACAGAACCCGTGGGGAGCGAGCGCGTAAGTATCAGCATGTAATGCAGGCGGCCGGGGAATCTGCACAATGGGTACTCGGGACTATGTAGTAACATCTATGATGGTAAAGATAAAAAACCCAAATAGTAACCTATATCATCTTGGAAAAGTCCCACTAGGCATTAGAGTGGTGTATGAGAAATAAACTAATCAGAAGGGAAAGTCGTTGGATCTTCCTTTTAATACATTAGCCCCGTGTGGACTTAATACAAAATACAATTAATGCGTTCCTTTAACTTTTGGAGATTTCTGTATAATCAGATACTTGCTTGGATAGTAATATTAACTATGTTGTAATATATCCATAACTTCAGAGTTTTGGCGTTTCTGATACTTATACTTACCTAGTTACTATTCTTCCTGGTCCTCTCTTTCGGTTTAGGGGTGTTTGGATACTTGTACTTTACCTATATCCTGACATTTCCGTATTACCAGCTTTTTGGATTAGATCCTTTTTTATTGGCTACCCTTTTCTGCACTTTTGATATAGGTTACTATTGGGTTTTTTATCTTTACCCATCATAGATGTTACTACATAGTCCCGATACCCATCTGTGCAATTTCCCCGGCCGCCTGCATTACATGCTTGATACTTACGGCGCTCGCTCCCCACGGTTCTGTTTTGGGTTTCCATGGTTACGATTCACGCGAAGTACATATTCATTCACTTCGCTATGGGAGGAGTGGCGGGGGTGTGGTTCTACATCCGCGATCCTATTGGTGCATTCTGCACCAATCAGCAGCCCCAGATCTAATGACTGGGGTATATATACACTATAATCACAGCGACTCTCCCCAGCTATGAGTAAGTCCCTGACGAGGGACGAAACGCATCAGGGGCTTGTTCTTTTTGATATGTATTTTAAAATCTTTTGAATCTTCTTCCACCGATCCCTCTGTTTTTTTGGGTTTGCCTGACCTCCTCACGATGTTTGCTCTGAGGGGGGCGTAATACAGCAACCCATATGCTTAGTCCATTATTGACACTTAAGACCCTCCATACCAGAAGTCTTTTTTTTCTATTATTGACATTGGGAATCGAAGTGTGCTTTTTCTGCTTTTCAATGTGAACCTATACTGCCAGTATAGGGAACCAATGTTTAGGTTTCCCTATTTTCTTCTGACTAGCTACGATACTTTATCTTAGAGATTCCAGGCTTGGATCTCTTTATCTTGAGGAGGGGAATTAGTACTGTGTCCTTAGGAGATTTCCTACCCCCTATCTTCAGTAATTCCTACCCTTATGTGTTGATAATTGGATATATTTTTTAAGTGTGGGAATAGAATATTTGTACTTTCTCACTGATAACTAGTCTCTAACTGTGGGTTCCTATCCTTTTTTTATTTAATAATTTTTAATGTATATCTAATAAGATGATGTTTTTTAACTTTCGAGTTGCTGCTCTAAACTGCTGCATTGTGATTTAGGGTAATGCTGTTAGGGGGATACTTCTCTTTTTGTCTTGTATATATGTTAACGTAAGTTCACTCAGGATTTTGTAGTCAGGAATATTTTTACCAGATTAATTTTTTACAGTACCACCGCATATTGATAACCATTTCAATACGGTTAATTTAATGTACTTTAAGCTACATTAATTATAATCAAGGTATTATAATTTACACTGTAAAGTCCATCATTACGAACACATTGTGCCAGAAAATTTTGAATATCCAAATAGTTTGTAGCTGTAGGTAGAGGATGTTGAAACCTTCTTGGTTCCTTCTCCTGAGTCCTGAGGTTCGCAATATCCAGTAAATTTTGTTGTTAAAATCTTGCTGGGAAATTTACCAACAAGTCGACCTTTCAATGTAAATACCAGCAATTTTTGTCATTTATGTATAGTTTATTTAAAAACGCCACTTGGGGACGCAGCGCTGTAGCAAAATACATAAAGACATACAAGGGAGATAAATACATAGACTGTTCAGTAACAATAAATAAATTATCTAAATGAAGTGCTAGGGCTTTGCCACAAGAGGTAATGAGGTCCCTGCCCCATAGAGCTTACTCTAGTTAGGTGGGTAACATACATACAATGGAATGGGTATAAATGCTGGAGTGAGACGAATGCAGTGCAGATAAAACAATCATACTGTGCTGGTTACCAGATAGGTAGGATGTAAGGCTAGATTTATCATATATAGATTATATACCATATACTGTGCTGGTTACCAGATAGGTAGGATGTAAGGATCATTTATCATATATAGATATATAGATACCATATACTGTGCTGGTTACCAGATAGGTAGGATAAGGGTAAGTTTATCATATATATATATATAGATATCATATACTGTGCTGGTTACCAATAGGTAGGATGTAAGGGTAGATTTATCATATATAGATATATAGATACCATATACTGTGCTGGTTACCAGATAGGTAGAATGTAAGGGTAGATTTATCATATATAGATATATAGATATCATATACTGTGTGCTGTTTACCAGATAGGTAGGAGTAAGGGTAGATTATCATATATAGATATCATATACTGTGCTGGTTACCAGATGGTAGATGTAAGGGTAGATTTATCATATATAGATATCATATCTGTGCTGGTTACCAGATAGGTAGGATGTAAGGGTAGTTTTATCATATATAGATATCATATACTCTGCTGGTTACCAGATAGGTAGGATGTAAGGGTAGATTTATCATTAGATATATAATATCATATACTTCTGCTGGTTACCAGTAGGTAGGATGTAGGGTAATTTTCATATATAGATATATAGATATCATATACTGTGCTGGTTACCAGATAGGTAGGATGTAAGGGTAGATTTATCATATATAGATAATATAGATATCATATCTGTGCTGTTACCAGATAGGTAGGATGTAAGGGTAGATTTATCAAATATAGATATATAGATCCCATATACTGTGGCTGGTTACCAGATAGGTAGGATGTAAGGGTAGATTTATCATATATAGATATATAGATACCATATACTGTGTGCTGGTTACCAGATAGGTAGGATGTAAGGGTAGATTTTATCATATATAGATATATAGATATCATATACTGTGCTGGTTACCAGATAGGTAGGATGTAAGGGTAGTAATTTATCATATAGAGATAATAGATATTATATACTGTGCTGGTTACCGAGATGTTAGGATGTAAGGGTAGATTTATCATATATAGATATATAGATATCATATACTCTGCTGGTTACCAGATAGGTGGGATGTGGATAGATTTATTCATATATAGATATATAGATATCATAACTCTGCTGGTTCACCAATAGTAGAGTAAGGGTCTTTATCATATATGATATATAGATACCATATACTGTGCTGGTTACCAATAGGTAGGATGTAAGGGTAGCTTTATCATATATATATATATATATATATAGATATAATATATATATATATATATATATATATATATATATATATCATATCTATACCATATACTGTGCGGTTACCAGATAGGTAGGATTTAAGGTAGATTTATCATATATAGATATATAGATATCATACTGTGCTAATAACCATATAGGTAGGAGTAAGGGTAGATTTATCATATATAGATATATAGATATCATATACTGTGCTGGTCCCAGATAGGTAGGATGTAAGGGTAGCTTTACATATATAGATATAATGATCCCATATACTGGTGCTGGTTAACCAGATATGTTAGGATGTAAGGGTAGATTTATCTCATATATGATATATAGGTATCATAGACTGTGCTGGTTACCAGATAGGTGGGATGTAAGGGTAGATGTATCAAATTAGATATATGGTATCATATACTGTGCTGGTTACCGATAGGTAGATTTAAGGGTAGCTTATCATATATAGATATATAGATACTATATACTGTGCTGGTTACCAGATAGGTAGGATGTACGGGAAATTTATCATATATAGAATATAATACCATATACTGTGCTGGTTACCAGATAGGTAGGATGTAAGGGTAGATTTATCATATATAGATATATAGATACCATATACTGTGCTGGTTACCAGATAGGTAGGATGTAAGGGTAGATTTATCATATATAGATATATAATACCCATAACTGTGCTGGTTACCAGATATGGTAGATGTAAGTGGTAGATTTATCATTATAGATATCATAGTACTGTGCTGGTTACCGATATATAGGATGTAAGGGTAATTTATCATATATAGAATCTCATATACTGTGCTAGTACAGATAGGTAGGATGTAAGGGATTTCTCATATATAGATATATAGATATCATATACTTGTGCGGTTACCAGATAGGTAGGTTGTGGGATGATTTATCATATATAGATATAAGAGACCTAATACTGGTGCTGGTTACCGGATAGTAGGATGTAGGGATAGATTTATCATATATAGATATATAGATATCATATACTGTGCTGGTTACCGGTAGGTAGGATTTAGGGATAGATTTATCATTATTAGATATATAGATCCATATACTGTGCTTGTTACCGATAGGTAGGATGTAAGGATAGATTTATCATATATAGATATATAGATCCATATACTGTGCTGTTACCAATAGGTAGGATGTAGGGTAGATTTATCATATATAGATATATAATATCATATACTGCTGGTTACCAGATAGGTAGGATTGGGAAGGGTAGCTTTATCATATATAGATATATAGATACTATACTGTGCTGGTTACCAGATAGGTAGGATGTAAGGGTAGATTTATCATAATAGATTATAGAGTATCATAGACTGTGCTGGTTACCAGATAGGTAGGATATAAGGGTAGATTGTATCAAATATAGATATATAGGTATCATATACGTGTGGTTCCAGATAGGTGGATGTAAGGTAGCTTTACATATATAGATATATAGGATACTATATACTTGCTGGTTACCAGATAGGTAGGATGTAAGTGTAGATTTATCATATATAGATATATAGATACCATATACTGTGCTGGTTACCGGATAGGTAGGATGTAAGGATAGATTTATCATATAGATATTAGGTCCATATACTGTGCTGGTTACCAGATAGGTAGGATGTAAGGTAGATTTTACATATATAGATATATAGATACCATATACTTGTGCTGGTTACCGGATAG
The DNA here is from genome assembly GCA_019447015.1 of Hymenochirus boettgeri. Lineage (NCBI taxonomy): Eukaryota > Metazoa > Chordata > Amphibia > Anura > Pipidae > Hymenochirus > Hymenochirus boettgeri. The sequence continues at coordinate 237,382,216 of CM033472.1, forward strand.
GTAGGATGTAAGGTTAGATTTATCATATATAGTATATATGATTCCATATACTGTGCTGGTTACCTGATAGGTAGGATGTAGGTTAGATTTATCATATATAGATATATAGATATCATATACTGTGCTGTTACCAGATAGGTAGGATGTAAGGGTAGATTTATCATATATAGATATATAGATACCATATACTGTGCTAGTTACCGATAGGTGGATGTAAGGTAGATTTATCATATATAGATATATAGATACCATATACTGTGCTGGTTCCAGATAGGTAGGATGTAAGGGGAGATTTATCATATATAGATATATAATACCATATCGTGCTGTTACCGATAGGTAGGATGTAGGGAAGATTTATCATATATAGATATATAGATTCCATATACTGTGCTGGTTACCAGATAGGTAGGATTAAGGCAATTATCATATATGATATATAGATACCATATACTGTGCTGGTTGCCGTAGGTAGGATGTAAGGGTAGATTTACATATATAATATATAGATACCATATACTGTGCTGGTTACCAGATAGGTAGGATGTAAGGGTAAGATTTATCATATATGTATATAGATACCATATACTAGTGCTGTATCCAGATAGGTAGGATGTAAGGGTAGATTTACATATATATATATAGATACCATATACTGTGCTGGTTACCATATGGGTAGGATTGTAAGGTAGAATTTATCATATATAGATATATATATACCATAACTGTGCTATCCATAGGTAGGATGTAAGGGTAGATTTATCATATAGAGATATATAGATCCCATATACTGTGTGGTTACAGATAGGTAGGATATAAGGCTAGATTTAAACCTGCTAATAGAGGTTCCTTGATGTAAGAGAGGGGAATAAAATTCCAGAGGATGGGAGCCACAAGAGAGAGAAAGGTTTAGGCGAGAGGAGGTACGATGGGGGGTCTGTACAGGAGCTGGTTTCTGCGATGAGGGGGAGACTAGAGAGGAATTATAGAGGAGGATTTAAATGTTAGGAGAAGGATTTTGTATACAATGAGCTGTTTAACAGGGAGCCAGGTTGTTACAGCGGAGATATGGGATCCTGTTTATTAGAGAGCGAAACAATACATGTGGCGAGTTAACTATAGACTGAAGTGTGTGCCAAAAATTACCCACAAAACCAGTTTATTGAGAACATGATACCCAACTCTAGCTATAGGAAATACTGATTTGTTCACGGAAACCTAAGGATGGGGTAATATGGTTTCAATGCTATTTATTGTATCGCCTCCAGCAATAGGCAAATTAATATATTTATTAGTGCAATAGATTTTCTTACTATTAATATCCTTGGCAAAACTTTTTTTTGTTGCTTAGGGGCCTCTTCTCATTCTGCAGTCCTAGAGCCTGAGGCTGATTACATTTCGGTGTAATCTCATATTAACCTACATAAGATGTCCATATTATAATGACAGTATCGTACCAGCTAGCCTCATAATAGAATGTCCAGAATTCCACTTATGTCATGGACATTACACTTGGAACAGTTGTAATGTGACAAAACACACATTTCACAGCCTTTTATGTTATCGATAAACTTCAGTTTTAGCCTAATAGAAGGGCCAATGTTAACTTATCTACAGAACATATGAATGAAATGAATACTGTAGCAGGAATATTCTCCTGGGCATTTGTTAAATGGGCCTGATGCAATAAGAGTTGGGAAAGTTTTCCCATGCTATTAAAATTTGCAGCAACAAATCAGATCTTAAATTGTTACGAGTTGCTTCATTTAGAGAGAATTTGATTGGTTGTTGAATTTGTTGCATTAGGCACAAAATGGATATGAGCAATAAAAGTTTTCCAGTAGAATTTCCCAGTTCAAGATCCATCAAATACATACAATAATAGGAGGTAAGGAAAACAGAACATCTCTGTAATTTATATATAGAAATTCATATGGACTTGTTGGATTTTAGCTTTCCTGAATATAGCAGACTTTAGACTAAGTCTACTCTGACCCAAAATGACAATAGTATCTAATACTGAGCTGGGGCCTAGGACACAAGACTAGCATCACTTAGTGAGGTTATTGTATCAGTGACTTTCCAGCAATATAAGACAGGGATTTTTATTCTAACATATCTAAAGTGCCTACGGCTGTCTTTCCTTGCTTTGGATCCTAAATGAAACCTAATTTGCGGCAGATTTTCAATACCAGGTAGTACACACAGGAACATGCCTTATAGCGAATCCTTGATCTGATTGCTCTTGTTCTTCATAAAATAGATATATGCTAGATAAAACAAATTAGGCTGTGTCAATCGATAAAAGGCAATGAATCAAAGAAAGAGAGCAGAAAAGATCAACCGGGTCTGCTCATTTAAATGTAAATTTAACCTGCACGCTTTTATTTGTATGTAAACAATGTGGTAAGTAACATTGCTATAATAAGTGTAGATCACATTTAGACCACTTTAGAGGTAACCACTGCTATAGGAAGAAATAATCCATACTTATACCTCTCAGGATTGTTTTGTAGTGGGAACACATGTTCTGTAGTCCTTGTAGAAGTCTGGAGGTTCTGATTTTAGAATGCGACCAATCACATTGCAGCCTGACCCAATGAGAGAAATGTGATTCGTCCAATGAGTGGGATTCCATCAAAAAAAGTGAGACTGCATCTTCCATCAATTTTCACTAGACTGTGTATGTGTTTGGTTTTTAGCATTTCTACTGTGTAAACACTAAGAATACATACAAGTCAATAACCTGAGTACTGAGCATAAACATGTGAGCATTCATGTGAAAGATATTACATTTTATAGCTGATATTTACACATCTTCTAATCCCCGTGTATATTTATATCAGCCCCAGTGGCGTAACTAGGAATCACTGGCCCCACAACAAAACTATGATGGGGCCCCCTATACCTGCTTCATCCACAGTGGTTTTCTAGGATGAGCTATATCTGTCATTGAGAAATAAGATGGGGCCCCCTGTGGTTGCCCCCCTGCTCCTTGGTAGTTCGCCACTATTTACTCCAGGCAGGTATTTCACTCGCGACCTAAAGGCATCTATAGTGAAAAAACACATTGCCCCTTGCAAGTTAAATCATGTCCTCTGTGCTGCCTTAATCCTATCTCTGTCAGTGACTTTGTTTAACCATGGTGCCAGATCTATCGCAGCCCTCCCCCCTTCCCCCCTCCCCTCTGTTACCTCTTCCATGTCTCAACTCCGGCTAACCGACAAGCTTATCATTGCAGTAAGGATTTAAAAGTTCAACATCCTGAAAACCCCACACACAGTGGCCAATAAAAAGCAAGCTGTCCTGGAGACATGGAAGATGGAGAACAGTACATTTACAATCTCTCTCCTTTGACCCATCATCAATCGTGAAGTCTATCAAGAAGGGGGGTCAGTGCGCCTTATATCTACCATGAAAAGCTACCTCTCCCCCTGCTAATGCTGTTATCTCATGTTTATTACAGAGCAGGGAGGGTGGATCACGCACATGGATTTGATTGACAGTCCAAGTAGGAGTAGAGGAATGCAATCACTATCTTCTAACTGGTGTATCTCAGGCAGAGAGGGAATCTGAACAAAGTGATACACTCTGGGGGGTTGTGGGGAATTATAAACTCATGAAAAGAAAAAAAAAAGTTCATTTTCCTACTATAGATGCCCTTTAAATTACCAACATGTTTGTACAATACCAATACTGTGTTGCTTCTAAATTATGGCCCTTAATGTCAATCTAGTCCTAATGCAGCAACATTTCAGGAATAGCTTGTGAAAGAGCATTGACTTGTGTTTTCCTTTAAAAGGACAGCGTCTATGGCCTGCGTTTAGACATACTTCATTTGCAGGCCATCAATCAAATTTACTAGTAATCTGCTAAAACAAGAAGCGCTGCGAGTTATTTCGAATGGGTATTGGTTGGCAGCTCTGCTCTCTGACACATTCTGAAACAGACAGGCGCCTCTCATTAATATTTCATTAGAATCAGGAAATTCAGTAGAACCAACATGTGTTCCCAGTCATGTAAATCAGTACGTTAGAAAGGAACCATCGCTTGGCTGGAACAAATCCTTTTATTGTTACAGTGAAGTTTATATCTGCAGGTTTCAGGACATTATTTACCTGATAGAAAAATCCTTGACGCTTGCACCCTACTGTGCCTTTTTGATGAAACAATTTCCTTGCTGTCTACGTATAAACACTGTAGGAAATATACCTCTTGTCTGCGTCTGTATATCATTGGACACACACAAGCCATACCTAAGCAATTATACACAGTACCCTGCCCTTCAATACTCCTTTAATAAAGTATTTTATTATTTAATATAGTCTAGTGGCCAGCTTTGTTCTTACTGGCTGCACTCTCATACTCACCCATCATCCGACTTCCCCCATCACGTGGAGCTTTGCTTGTGGGTTTGAAAAAAAATGTTACCCTCTCGATGAGTGGCACCAGGTGACAAATTAGTTTTTATTGTGAATGGTGATGTAATACTATTTATCCATTATGGACCAATAATGTGCAATGTGAACAATAATCTACAATTCATAGTAGAACAAACGATATAAGAGTTTCACATCCTCCCTGCTCACGAATGACATTCTATTTATATCCTTTACTACCATAGAGGTGTTACTAGTGGGTGATGTTTGCTAAGCATGGTATCTCCTCCTTGACACCGGATCACCTGCACTACAGCTCCCTCTCTTTTGGGCTAAATCCCAGAGGAGAGCGCACTGCTGATAGAGATCCCCAGATTACTCTGGGCATTGGACATGGTATACATAACCGGAAAAAACATTATTTTAAGCAGAGTAAGTCAATTTGTGTGCATATGGGATTGATGTCCTTGTACAGGTTGGTGTACTGGGGGCCATTGTCTAGGTAGGTGAATGAGCTGTACGTTGTGTTGGGGATATTAGGATTTGCATGGAGGGTTTAAAAACAACTATGTAATCAAGATGGACTGGAGTAGAGAAACGGGAGCTCTAGGTAATACAGAATTCCCGGGCCTCCAGGGTTTCTCTCACTGTCAGCCAGGCTGTAATTATAATGAGGATAATTCTAAGTGCGGCAGAGTTGTGGGAGGAGACCATTGGCTAGACTGAGCTAAGATTTCCGAAACCTATTGGCAAACAAACATATGTAGCAGAGAAACATGAATGGTTATGGGTAAAGCTGGCCAATGGCATGGAGATCATCCACCTGCTCCATAGTTCACCAAAACTCGGGGTCCCTGCTGAGTAGGTAACCCAAAGGGTGAATGAGTCTGAAACCCAAGTCATGTTTTCACTGATAATATAACATATTCATTCAGCATCAATATAATATTAATAGCAGCAAAACTAATTCTAAAGAGCCCTAGTCTAATTCTGTCCTCTGAGATCCTAATGAAGAAGGAAGAATCTCCCTCCCTTCTTCCTTCAGCCAAAGAAACACATTACTTAGGGTGCTCTGAAACAGAACAAGAGACTGTAGATCCTTACTGGGGAGATTGCTAGGGAAATGGCATTAAACCGTCATCATTATACGCAGCCACAGTTCATAGAGCCGATTTAACCCTAACCCTGCCAGATGTTTTTTTTTTTGCAGTCTTTCTGTGTGTAGCCACTGAGGTTGGATTCAGAGCTGCAATATGGATTTTTGTTGCTCACATTTTTCCCGAAGCGAAAAGATCGATGGAGTTGGTGTTCCATTCAATTATCTCGGTTTGGCACAGCAGAGTAATAGATGAATTGGGAAGCGAGATACTACTTAGAACTTTGCAAGGAAATCGTGGATTCGTTTTTACAGTTGCTGTTACAGAAGCAAATGCAGTTTAAAGAAACATCCTTTAAATATGAAAGAAAAACCTGTGTAGCTATGAGGAACTATTATAATAGTTATATGGACCTATAAATAAAGGAGAGGATTCTACATATTTTATATATATACCACTTTTTATCTGTTTTTTTCTTATGTATATAGACAATCTCAATCTTGTTACCTCAATAGTACACACTGCACTGCAGCTTATTAACACACACCCATACACAACATTTCGGTCGGATCCCTCATATATTGATAGCGGTGTTATGTTTTTCTGATCGACGTCAACAATATTGAATGGTTAATTAAAAAAACACAGATCGGCCAGATGGAAAATGTTCATGTTCGCCCCCATGTTTAACTTGACCGTTTTGGCCAATGGGAACACTCTGTCTGGGAACCTTAAATAAATGTTTCCATACCACCAAACTCTTCCCTCTTTTTGTCTGACTGTCCTGGTTTTAAGATGCATTGTAACAAATGAATCTATTATGCTTACCAGGACATAGCTTTTTAGGTGGTTCAAGGGTGACTGCAATGCATCTTTTCTAATTTCGGCCTCACCCCTGTCTAGAGTTTTAGAAGATTAATGGGCTCTCAGAGTGATTGTGTTCTAATAAAAAGGCTTAAGCATACTTCCCCTCCAGTATTCCTTTTTTTTGTAGAATTTAGACATTGGGCTTGTTCATTAAGAGGTGCAAAATTATGCCGGAGCTGTTAGTTTGCCTCAGCCAACGAGATGATACCTTTTTACTGGTCTACTACATGTAGAAAGATTGATAACATCTGATTGGTTGCTTCACTGACTTATATTAGTACTCCAATAACAGCCAACAATTCAGATTCGTAGCATACTTAGTACTCCAAGAAAGGCCAACAATTCAGATCCGTAGCTTACTTAGTACTCAATAACAGCCAACAATTCAGATCCGTAGCTATATAGTACTTCAATAACAGCCAACAATTCAGATCCGTAGCTATACTTAGTACTCCAATAAGGCCAACCATTCAGATCCGTAGCTATACTTAGTACTTCAATAACAGCCAACAATTCAGATCCGTAGTATACTTAGTACTTCAATAACAGCAACAATTCAGATCCGTAGCTATACTTAGTACTCCATATAAAGGCCAACAATTCAGATCCATAGCTATACTTAGTACTCCAAAACAGCCAACATTCAGATCTGTAGTTATAAGTATATCTCACAAAGGCCAACAATTCAGATCTGTAGCATACTTAGTACTCAATAAAGGCCAACAATTCAGATCGTAGCTATACTTAGTACTCCAATAAAGGCCAACAATTAAGATCCGTAGCTATACTTAGTACTCCAAGAAAGGCCAACAATTCAGATCCGTAGCTATACTTAGTACTCCAATAAAGGCCAACAATTCAGATCCAAGCATATATTAGTACTCCAATAAAGGCCAACAATTCAGACCCGTAGCTATACTTATTACTCCAATAAAGGCCAACAATTCAGATCCGTAGCTATACTTATCTCCAATAAAGGCAACAATTCAGATCCGTAGCTATACTTAGTACTCCAATAAAGGCCAACAATTAGATCCGTAGCTAACTTAGTACTCCAGAAAGGCCAACAATTCAGATCCGTAGCTATATTGTACTCCAAGAAAGGCCAACAATTCAGATCCGTAGCTATACTTAGTACTCCAATAAAGGCCAACAATTCAGATCGGGTAGCTATAATTAGTACTCCAAGAAAGGCCAACAATTCATACCCGTAGCTTATATACTAGTACTCCAATAAAGGCCAACAATTCAGATCCGTAGATATACTTAGTACTCCAATAAGGCCAAACATTCAGATCCGTAGCTATACTTAGTACTCCATAAAGGCCAACAATTCATACCCGTAGCTATACTTAGTACTCCAATAAAGGCCAACAATTCGATCCGTAGCTATACTTAGTACTCCAATAAAAGCCAACAATTCAGATCCGTAGCTATACTTAGTACTCCAATAAAGGCCAACAATTCAGATCCGTAGCTATACTTAGTACTCAATAAAGGCCAACAATTCAGATCCGTAGCTATACTTAGTACTCCAATAAAGGCCAACAATTCAGATCCGTAGCTATACTTAGTACTCCAATAAAGGCCAACAATTCAGACCCGTAGCTATACTTAGTACCCAATAAAGGCCAACAATTCAGATCCGTAGCTATACTTAGTACTCCAAGAAAGCCCAACAATTCAGACCCGTAGCTATACTTAGTACTCCAATAAAGGCCAACAATTCAGATCCGTAGCTATACTTATTCCTCAATAAAGGCCAACAATTCAGATCTGTAGCTATACTTAGTACTCCATAGCAGCAACAATTCAGATCCGTAGCTATACTTAGTACTCCAAAACAGAAACATTCAGACCCGTAGCTATACTTAGTACTCCAGAAATGCCAACAATTCAGATCCATAGCTATAATTAGTACTCCAAGAAATGCCAACAATTCAGATCCATAGCTATACTTATTATCCAATAAAGGCCAACAATTCAGATCTGTAGTATACTTAGTACTCCAATAACAGCAACAATTCAGACCGTAGCTATACTTTGTACTCCAATAGAGCCAACAATCAGATCCGTAGCTATACTTAGTACTCCAATAACAGCCAACAATTCAGATCCGTAGCTATACTTAGTACCCAAGAAATGCCAACATCAGATCCATAGCTATACTTAGTACTCCAAAATGCCAACAATTCAGATCATAGCTATACTTATTATTCCAATAAGGCCAACAATTCAGATCTGTAGCTATACTTAGTACTCCAATAACAGCCAACAATTCAGATCCGTAGCTATAGTCGTACTCCAAGAAAGGCCAACAATTCAGATAACTAGCCATATACAGTACACAAAGAACGGCCAACAATTGAGATCCTAGCATACATCGAATCCCATACATGGAAATGGCAGTTAGACACGTTTTACATATAAGTAAAGCCGGGAGTTTAAGTATTCAGACATCTGGAGGGATGCCAAAGTTGAGCATCCTTGATTTGGTAAATTCTGTTTGACCTTAGTTCTCCTTTAACCAAGCATTTAATTATGTGTGAAGCTGACTAGTATATTTACCTTCATTGACTTTTTAATGTAATGTTGTGAGTGTGCAGTACCAGGTGTTATGTGCGTGCATAAGTCACAGTGTAGAGGGAACATCTGCATAGAAGCTCATAGCAGCTTTGCATTTTGCCAGCAACCTATTTAAAGAAGAAGCTAAATGGAGTGTCCCATGCCTTTTTCATAAGACTCTTTTTAAAGGGGAATGTTGACATGTATGCCCAGGGCAGCACAAGCATAAATACACTGCGGCTTATATTGTCAACCTTAGAAAAACCCAGAGTGCTGTTATTTAATGGCAGGTTATTTAATACGTTTCAAAATAGTTTTAAATCCTCTCACCCTATTTGACGTGGGGATTCAGCCCCAGCCAGAATGATACATATAGATTCTATATTCATTTCTATATTCTAACCTTGGCACTCCAGATGCTTGAAACTACAACTCCCAGCACACCTTGGTTACAGAATGCAAACAAGGCATGCTGGGAGTTGTAGCTTTTAAAACATCTGGTAGTTCAAGTATAAGTAGAAAAACTTATAGTAAATCGCGTTGTAATATAAGAAAATATATATTGGGACCCAGTGACAATGTCTTTGGAATTAATAATTCTGTCCAGAATACAATTATTCTCCGGCATGAATCCATTAAAACAGCTGATAACAGCATCCGCTCTAATGGGCCAATTAAAATGATTGTTGGTGTTCAGGGCTCTCCCCTGGGATAGGTGACCGCAGCACTTTATGATCACAGGTGAGACCAACATGAAATCACATAAGGTCTGTTTGTGGGGGAATATTTATATCTTCATTTCTTCCTTAAGGAATAAATAGACCGATCTCACTGCTAATTAGATAAGGTAATTATCTGCCAAACCACAATTGGAAGATCTTGTATATAAGAAATGTTTCTCTTGCCCTTGAACTGTGACAAACAAGATAACATTTCCCTTAGGTACGCGTTTCCGGTGCGCTAGTGTGGGTTGCCATGACCGTGCTGAAAAAATGCAGATCAAAAGCGATCGATTAGTGAATGTTGCACACCACAACTGCCCAACACTAGTGCGCACTTTTTAACAAGCAATTGGCCCCTGACCCAAAGAGCTTACAATTAAATGGGTGACTATATATCAAGGACTATAAGGAAACATTGTTAGGAAAGAAGCCTACAGAATATCATTCATTTTTTCGTTGAACAGCTGCAATGTCCCGTTAGAAGTTGTAACTCAGAGTTCACAGCAATTTTAACAAATGGAAGGTTATGAGATTAATGTCCTTTACTTAACGATGTTAAAATATTTTATGACAGGTTTGGTTTGTCCTAGTGCTCATTTAAGGTGAAAATAAATCCTTGTCTATATTACTTATATATAGATGCTTCCATTTTGCTTGTCTCAGCAAAGGTCTTCTCCGTATTCGCAAAACAGTACTTCAGAGATTATAATAAAGGGGGTGTTGCTGCTGTTTTTCATGTAGAGAGCTTCAGCTAAAACTAGCAGTGCAAGCACATTTATTCATATGTGGGCCGTTCATCGCCACCATAAACCATCCCCTGAAATTTACTTTCTAGAAATATGAGATAATCCCTGCTTATAAATCTGGTTTATTTTCCTTCCTTTAAGATCACAAGCTGAAGTCGTAAGAATAAGCGTTCGCTGATCCGAAAGGATAGAATCTGTTAGGCTGCCAGGTTCCTGCTGCTAACAATGATGGAAACATCTTACATGGCGACTCATCTTGGTTTTTAAAAGATAACTACACTGTAAAAATCAACTTATAAAAAAATGACAATTAACTGGGGCAGGGAGGTAGGATGTATTGTTGATTATTGCTACCTCTTAATATTAGTTTCATTGAAGAGCACCAACATGTACTGCCAGATTAGTGTCCTGGGCTTTCCTGTATTAAAGATGGCACTGAGGCCAGGAGAAAGTCTGGTAGATGTAAAACCAGAAGTGCACTAAGCAGCTTTCTTTGTGTTGGTGCTCCTTAAAAATCAATTTGGGAGGTAATAATTAAAGAGCATGTCCACCCCATTTACAATTTTTTCTGTAGTGTAGGGCTCCCTCCCCCAGACCCAACTGCCATAGTCATTTTTGCAAAAACTCCAATGATTATTACTTACATTACCTCTCTCCTCCGATGTTCTGTCACGGCCCTCTGCTTGCCAATCACGGCTTCCGGCATCCAGAATGTCGGAGGAGAGAGGTAATGTAAGTACAGTTCGGGGGAGTTTTGCAAATATAACTATAGCGATTGGGGGAGGGAGCCCTACACTACAGAAAATGGGCTTGTGGCTAGGTGGAGGGAGAGAAAATGTGAGGGAGAGGGGGGGAGGGGGGGGGAGTGAGGTAGGGGGGAGGGCGGCTGCAGTGCGCATGACATTTTCTCCTGGAGGGGAGACAGGAGGCCTATATGGACTTGGCCAGGCTCCTGGTGGTCAGTTTTAGAAAATTACTACATTACAGAGTGGGGCCAGTAGTGGGGGGGATTTAGTTTTGGGGGTGGACATGCCCTTTAATCCTAAACTCCCTGCCAATGGTACTTTCATTTTAACTGATCCGTGCAAATAGAAAGGTTTTTTCATTTCAGATCTGTGGCGGATTTTAGGGGTCGCTAATCACAGATCTCACAGATTTCCCCAAAATCTGCTTTCTGAACGTTTCCAAACTCCATTCGGAAATTTTCGAAAATCCTTGAACGTTGAGCTTGAAACGGGATCCCCATCCCTGGCACTTAGAAGTGCCCTTGTGGCACGACAAGCGCCCTTTGGGGCTTAAGGGGTCCCACAGCTCGAACTGGGACCCCCTTCCCCGCTACTTAGAAGTGCCCTTGCGGCACTGATAAGTGCCTTGTTGGGGTTTCTGCAGCTCAAAACCAGGACCCATGGCTCTTAGACACTGCAGCCTCCAGTGACACCAACGGCATCTTCTATCTTCTGCCATCACTGTGATAACCTCTTTTATATTGTAATTGGTTAATATTTCGATGCTTGCAAAACATTGATCACACATTAACCAATAATATTAGAGTTTATTATTCAAATATGACACGTTCCTCGGACCATTTCCCATGTCCCAGAGCCATTTACAGTAAATCGCAAATGCTATTAAACCCTTATTTAGGCGAAATTTCTGAACTTTCCCCCCATTACTTTAATGACAAATTCGTGGTTTTGTATTTTCTGGCCATGTCTAAATAAGAGGTTGCAACATTTGACGCGCTCTAATCTGAAGCAACCAATCAATATTACCTTTTTGGTAATAGGGGCTGATTTTTTTGCCCAAATGACCGATATCAGTTTATTGGGCCAAAAAATATGTATTGCTTTTGGCTGCCGCCAAGACCAATGTCAGTCGGTGTTCGTGGATCGAGCGAACGGGGCGATTGGAATGTTGGAAATTCACTGCCGATCATGCGGTTCCCTGTGGGGCCGCACGAACTGTCGGCCGCGGACACTATTGCAACGAAGAGCAGTCATTTGTCCCAGCCGAACACTGTTGGTAAGCGAACGTCGGTGGGGACAAAATATCCTTTTGCTGTACCTAGCCTTACTGGTCTAGTTAGAAAACAAGATGATGGTTGCTGACTTCCTTTAAGATTGAAAATAATGGTTTTAGCACAGGTCTTAGATGTTACCCGTGGGATAAACACACATGATAATTCCTTTTCTGCTCTATTTGTGTTATATTGCATTTTAAAAGTTTATTTTGCTTCAGACATAATTAGTTAAGAAAAATTATTAACCTTGTCTTTAGGGGGCCAATAATAATGGATCTAGGTTTCATAAATACAAACATGCCTTAATTATTACCAGGGTTTGTGTATGAACCATAGTCCGGCTATAAACTTGGAAACCTCAACAACAAATGTTTCAAATTTTGTAAGCCACGTAAATTACTCTATAGCAAGGATGTCAAACTTACAGCCCTCCAGATATTTAAAAACAACATCGCCCAGCATACTGCATCCATGGAATGCAATAGGGAGTTATAGTTTTCAAACATCTGGAGGGCCACAAGTTTGCAGTATGCAGCAGGGAAGCTTGGGAGTTGTAATTATTAAACCTGGAGGGCCACATGTTTGCAGTATGCAGCCAGGGAATTCTGGGAGTTGTCGTCCCCGCTCTACATTTAGGAATGATAGAACAAATGCAACCTGTGTCCTGACATTAAAGGAAATTAGATGTTTTTGTATTAAAAGACGATTTCTCAGAAACTACGAAGATAGGATATAATTCGCTGATTTAAAATCAGCGAACTCTTTTAAGATAAACAGCCTCCAGTAACACTATTTTTGTCTACACCCCCTTTCCCATGAGCACATAGATACAATTTAGCTAATTGAAGAATATGGCTTGCTACGTTACTCCGAGTTAATCAAACTAAGCATGTCTGAGCTCACTGAGCGGGGGGGGGGGTGATACATAGTGGATTTCTGAACTGTAAGATTTTAATGCTTATTCTGATCTGGAAATACTAGTGATATGCCATTTAATTCAGGTAATGTTTTACATTGACGTTGTCAGTTAACCTAGATTTTTAAGGCAGCAAGCTGAACTGGGATGCTGCATGCATGAGAACTTATTTAACAAGATCCACAGATTGATGGAAAGTGTGTGTCCACTGATCTTCTGTGATGTCTGGAGAGACTGCGAAGTCCCTTTCACCTCAAACTGAACCACTTCCAAGATTACATTAGAATTGTCTACCCAAGGCAATGACACTCTGTATCTGATAAAGCTTTTTCTATCTTTGAAATAACTTTCCACTGTGTGAGATTTTTCTTCTGGTATTACAGTGGGAGGGGGCTGGGGGTTAAGGCTTAAGGGGTCATATTGAATTGTGGAAATCCCGAAAGGAAGTCACCTGATGGGAGGGAACATTTACACTGTGGCAATAAATAGATGTGTTAGTTTGCATTGCTCCTGCTTGCTGATGCCCACAATATTTCTGGCTGTATCCTTGACAGGGATGGTGTCAGAAGTAGTCTGGTGCTGGAGAATCATTTTTCCCTTTTCTAAAACATCTCTATACAAAGTAACAGTAATTTCAGTGATGGGTATAAGCAGTTCTGTAAACTGTATGGATAGGAAAGGTATAGAACATCTGTCACTCGTAGGCAGCACAGCAATGAATTGCCGAGGTAGATGAGATTCCGCTTTGCCAAAGCAGAAGTAATCACGGGAGCTGACACAATAAAAATTCAAATTCTTGACTGAGAAAGATAGAGAACGGGTGATTGGATCCTACCCACGATTGTTACCTACCAACTGAAGCCTCACTTGCTGGGCTTACAGAGAATTTAATATCTCCCCACAAGGAACTCATTCCCTGCCAACTTTGGCCTTTCACTTTAATGATGTTGGGCAGGGTTCCCCAAGTGATGAGTAGTGATGGATCCCAGTTATGAAACAAACCTGGTTTCGATTTTGAACTGTGGGTTTTGAAAAATCCGCTGATTTTCAGACTTTTTATTGAAAAACCAAACCACAATTTTGTGGACTGCGGTTTTGAAATTCAGTGTCGAAAATCAGTATGAAAAGTTTTTTTTTAATTAATCTCTTCAATTGAGTCCAATCAGAATTTCGCCATATTCCACAAAATCTCCGGAAGTAGAAATCCAATGTTTTTGTTAACGTAAGTTAGAACAAAAGAAATAATTGTGAAGCACAAGCCAGCTGATGAGCTAACTGAGGAAGGGTAAATGGGTAAGTAAGTACAAATAAACAAGACAAAAAAGAGAAGTACCCTAACAGATTACCCTAACTCACAATGCAGAGTTAGAGCAGCAACTCGAAAGTTAAAAACATCATCTTTATTAGATATCATAAAAATTATTAAATAAAAAAAGGATAGGAACCCACCAGTTAGAGACTAGTTATCAGTGAGAAAGTCAAATATTCTATTCCCACACTTAAAAAATATATCAAATTTATCAACACATAGGGTAGGAATTACTGAAGATAGGGGGTAGGAAATCTCCTAAGGACAGTACTAATTCCCCTCCTCAAGATAAAGAGATCCAAGCCGGAATCTCTAAGAAAAGTATCGTAGTAGTCAGAGAGAAAATAGGGAAACCTAACATTGGTTCCCTATACTGGCAGTATAGGTTCATAAAAGCAGCAAAAGCACACTTCGATTCCCAATGTCAATAAAAAAAGACTTCTGGTATGGAGGTCTTAAGTGTCAATAATGGACTAAGCATATGGGTTGCCTGTATTACGCCCCCTCAGAGCAAACATCGTGAGGAGGATCAGGCAAACCCAAAAAAACAGAGGGATCGAGTGGAAGAAGATTCAAAAGATTTTAAAATAACATATCAAAAAGAACAAGCCCTGATGCGTTTCGTCCCTCGTCCAGGGACTTACTCATAGCTGGGGAGAGTCGCTGCGATTATACGTGTATATATACCCCAGTCATTAGATTTGGGGCTGCTGATTGGTGCAGAATGACCAATAGGATCGCGGGTTGTAGAACACACCCCCGCCACTCCTCCCATAGCGAAGTGAATAATATGACTTGCGTGAATCGTAACCATGGAAACCCAAAACAGAACCCGTGGGGAGCGAGCGCGTAAGTTCAAGCATGTAATGCAGGCGGCCGGGGAAATCTGCACAATGGGTACTCGGGACTATGTAGAACATCTATGAGGTAAAGATAAAAAACCCAAATAGTAACCTATATCATTTGGAAAAGTCCACTAGGATTAGAGGTGGTGTAGAGAAAAAATACTATCAGAAGGGAAAGTCGTTGGATCTTCCTTTTGAATACATTAGCCCGTGTGGACTTAATGACAAATACAATTTAATGCGTTCCTTTAACTTTTGGAGATTCTGTATAATCAGTAACTTGCTTGGATAGTAATATAAACAGTGTAATATATCCATAACTAGAGTTTTGGCGTTCTGATACTTATACTTACTAGTTACTATTCTTCCTGGTCTCTCTTTCGGTTTAGGGGTGGTTGGATACTTGTACTTTACCTATATCCTGACATTTCCGTAACCAGCTTTTTGGATTAGATCCTTTTTATTGGCTAAACTTTTCTGCACGTTTGATATAGGTTACTATTTGGGTTTTTTATCTTTACCCATTATCTTTACGCATATTGTATATACCATTTCAATACGGTTAATTTAATGTAACTTTAAGCTACATTAATTTAAATCAAAGTGATTATAATTTACACTGTAAAGTCCATCATTACGAACACATTGTGCCATGAGAAAAAGTGTTTGATATCCAAATAGTTCTGTTAGCTGTAGGTAGAGATGTTGAAAACCTTTGGTTATTCTCCTGAGTCCTGGACAGGTTCGCAATATCCAGGTAAATTTTTGTTGTTAAAATCTTGCTGGGAAAAATTTACCAAAACAGTCGACCTTTCAATGTAAATACCAGCAATTTTGTGTCATTGTATAGTTTTTTAAAATCGCCATTGGGGACGCAGCGCTGTAGCAAAATCGATAAAGTCATACAAGGTAGATAAATACATAGACGTGTCAGTACATAAATAAATTATCTAAATAGAAGTGCTAGGGTCTTTTTTTCACTCCAATAAAGGCCAACAATTCAGATCCGTAGCTATACTTAGTACTTCAATAACAGCCAACAATTCAGATCCGTAGCTATACTTAGTACTTCAATAACAGCCAACAATTCAGATCCGTAGCTATACTTAGTACTCCAATAACAGCACCAACAATTAGTCCGTTTAGTCTAACTAGATACTTCAGATAACAGCCAACAATTCAGATCCGTAGCTATACTTAGTACTCCAATAAAGGCCAACAATTCAGATCCATAGCTATACTTAGTACTCCAATAACAGCCAACAATTCAGATCTGTAGTTATACTTAGTACTCCAATAAAGGCCAACAATTCAGATCTGTAGCTATACTTAGTACTCCAATAAAGGCCAACAATTCAGATCCGTAGCTATACTTAGTACTCCAATAAAGGCCAACAATTAAGATCCGTAGCTATACTTAGTACTCCAAGAAAGGCCAACAATTCAGATCCGTAGCTATACTTAGTACTCCAATAAAGGCCAAACAATTCAGATCCATAGCTATACTTAGTACTCAAGAAGCCAACAATTCAGATCCGTAGCTATACACTAATCACCCAAAAAGGCAACAATTCAGATCGTAGCTATACTTAGTATCCAATAAAGGCCAACAATTCAGATCCGTAGCTATACTTATACTCCAATAAAAGGGCCAACAATTCAGATCCGTAGCTATACTTAGTACTCCAAGAAAGGCCAACAATTCAGATCCGTAGCTATACTTAGTACTCCAATAAAGGCCAACAATTCAGATCCGTAGCTATACTTAGTACTCCAATAAAGGCCAACAATTCAGATCCGTAGCTATACTTAGTACTCCAATAAAGGCCAACAATTCAGATCCGTAGCTATACTTAGTACTCCAATAAAGGCCAACAATTCAGATCGGGAGCTTATTAATTAGTACTCAAAAAGGCCAACAATTCATCCGTAGCTTTATACTAGTACTCCAATAAAGGCCAACAATTCAGATCCGTAGTATACTTAGTACTCCAATAAAGGCCAAACATTCAGATCCGTAGCTATACTTATACTCCATAAAAGGCCAACAATTCAGATACCGTAGCTATACTTAGTACTCCAATAAAGGCCAACAATTACAGATCCGTAGCTATACTTAGTACTCCAATAAAAGCCAACAATTCAGATCCGTAGCTATACTAGTACTCAATAAAGGCCAACAATTCAGATCCGTAGCTATACTTAGTACTCCAAGAAAGCCCAACAATTCAGACCCGTAGCTATACTTAGTACTCCAATAAAGGCCAACAATTCAGATCCGTAGCTATACTTATTACTCCAATAAAGGCCAACAATTCAGATCTGTAGCTATACTTAGTACTCCAATAGCAGCCAACAATTCAGATCCGTAGCTATACTTAGTACTCCAATAACAGCCAACAATTCAGACCCGTAGCTATACTTAGTACTCCAAGAAATGCCAACAATTCAGATCCATAGCTATACTTAGTACTCCAAGAAATGCCAACAATTCAGATCCATAGCTATACTTAGTACTCCAAGAAATGCCAACAATTCAGATCCATAGCTATACTTATTATTCCAATAAAGGCCAACAATTCAGATCTGTAGCTATACTTAGTACTCCAATAACAGCCAACAATTCAGATCCGTAGCTATAAATCACTTTTAAATCCCTCCACCCCCATTTGCTCTTGGTTTAGGGGGGGTGGTTAGGGGTGCCAGGGTTTTTGTGTCTATAGGCTTTGAGGTGTAAATCCTGCCTGGGCTTGTGTATACCATGTGGTCCACTATGCAAATCACCTGCATAGTGTAAGGATGGTGTGTCTGTTATGGCGCCTCCACACTCAGAAGCAATTAAAAGGATGTCCAACCCCAAGCTAAAAATGTTAACTTTTAATATCCCCCAAAACCTAGGTTTAAAATGCTGTCTGAGGTTCTAAGTATACTTACCAGGATAGTTGCCTCAGCTCTCTGCAACAGCAGAAGGATCCGGACCGTTAGCGACACCAGGTGATTGGCTAAGACGTGATGAACATGCTCTTTAAAAAGATACATTGGAAAAAAACTTAATCTGATACTGACCACACAGAAACCTGGTCCTCTAGTGTATGGCTGTAGGCAGGATTTAATGTCTGTCATTGTGTATGACAGGTAAAACCAGGGCGTCCCACTGATGGGAACCCCCCCACCTCCCAAGAAGGTGGTTGTTTAAAAGAAATGGCAATGTATTCCATGAGTTGTTAGTAACTGCTTGAGAGTGCCTGGTATAAATTTGCTTGTGTTGTAGTAAAGCTATTGCTAAACCCATTAACGATACACTACAGATACATGAAGAATAAGGTGTCCAATAAAATCTCAACATTCTGAAAAAACACACACACAGAAATTAGGTAATGAGCTGAATATATTCAGTATTAAGTAAATAGCAACTGAAAATGTTAATTGCCATTATTTCCTGGTTGTCTAATAAAAGCCAAGAGGAATTACCTATCATCACATGCAAATGGAAGATAATAAATAGGTTTGAGATATATTATGCATGGTTATATTATTATACACAGTAGAGCAACAGCGTGCCAGAGTCTGCAACCTGCTGCAAAGTCTCGTCTGCGTGTAGGAATAAGGCAGTTTCACGAGAATGTTATTTTGATATGGTGTTCCCATAATGTGATTCTTTGCTATGGCAAGAAAGAAATGAACATTAGGGCCAGATTGTGCTTTTGGCAGTCAGAGGACAACTAATGTAAATTATTTCTTTTTTTTTAAAATTCATTCATACTCAAAGAATTTTCTTTGAGTATCCTAAATGGTCTGTGTGATTGGGCAGTCAGTGTGGCTCATTGCCTAATATATTCACGTTGAATGAAAACAAATTATGGTTGGCTTATGAGACCTACAGCATGAACCCGGCCACTTCATGGTTGGCACAAGTTGCATTGTTGATTCATGGTTCAAATCTACCTACATCTCCAACCCCAGTTTCTTCCCACAATCATTAGACATACTGATAGAATTAAAGTGTTTAAAGGGCAAGTCCAGCCCCAAAATGAAAACTACTTACAGGTAAATCACCCCCAAAACCCATAAATGGTAATAGTTTAAAATCTGAAATATATAAGTCTAACATGAAAATCCTGACAATGTCCTGTTTCCCCAGTTTCTGCTTTCCTGGTGCTTCCAGTTAGCAACTGTCATTATTGATTTGCAGTTTTAATCACAGCCAATGACTGAATGTTAATACCCTGTCTACCTCTTCTGAGCATGCTAGGCTCAGTACAGGTTTCTAAATGCTCCCAAATTCCATGAGGCCTCCAAAAGCCTAGCAGACATACAGTAATGAATTCAAAAGGACAAAACTATGATATATCAACATATTTTAAAGAGGCCATTCTTTCTAAAAGATGTTCTTATGAGGGTGGAGTTGTCCTTTAAAGGGCATGTCCACACCCAATGTAAAATGAGCACATAGCTTATGAACTTCCACAAAGTTCGGTTTGTTTAGAACTATAGATTCTTCAGTAAAGTTCCAAAAACAAACCCATTAAAGTCAATAGGGAAAATAGTTTGAACAGTTGCTTGTGAAGGTTCATTCATCCAGGTCATGGTATATCGGTTGTATTCAATTAGATCAACTGGACTTGAAGTTTAGTTTCTCGAAGACGTTTCGCCGTCATCCTTGAGAAAGCCAGTCGGATGACTAGCAAAACGACTTCAAGAACTAAACTCAAGTCCAATTGATCTAATTGAATACAACAGATATAGTTTGAACAGTTTAATACAATACAGTTACAATAGTAATGATAACTTACTGTAAATGGATCTGGGACCTGGGACATGATCTGGGGAAACTTGTCCAATCACCAAAAACTTGTTTAAATACTAACTTTCCTCACGATCGGGCAATTTCGAATTGAATGTTAGAGGTTACCAAAATCAAAACATACATTTGAGGGTTATCCTCCAATTTGAGGGTTAGTGAATGCTACATTGAAGGTTTGCCATATTCGAGTGTTAGCGAATGCTACATTTGAGGGTATTGCCGATTCAAAGGTTACCAAACACGCATTCGAGGGTTATGGAGTGCTAAGTCAAGGGTTATCGATTCGAGAATTTGATAATCCTTGAATTTTGATGATTATTTAAAATAAGTCCGCAAGTTTGAAAAAAACCCAAGTTTGTGGTTCGGGAGAGTTCTAAAAAGTCAGAGTTTGTACAAAACTCATAAAAATGAACTCAGGTTTGAGTTTGAGTTCAGTCCTCCCTATTGTGATTGATAGTTTGGTTATTGCACGTGGAACAAGGGTGGGGGGGTAACAGTATTAAGATGTGCAATTCTAATAATGTGGGATTCTGTTTCTGCTTCAACCTCATCCCTTTTAAAATTTCACAGTGCGATAAACAACACTGATTAATGGAACATGATATAAAATCCTACAATTATCAGAAATTGATTTTAACTTCCATTTTATTTATTGTTAC
Source organism: Hymenochirus boettgeri (assembly GCA_019447015.1). Lineage (NCBI taxonomy): Eukaryota > Metazoa > Chordata > Amphibia > Anura > Pipidae > Hymenochirus > Hymenochirus boettgeri. Next base: position 237,403,145 of record CM033472.1, read on the forward strand.
AAAGGGGCATATTTACAAAGCTTCGTTAAGTTTTCGCGGCCGTTTCCCTGACATTCCGCATTAAATCGCGTTTAACGCAATTTATTAAAAGTCCGAAAACGGCCGCGAAAAGTTAGCGAGGCGTTAACCCTTCGCGCCAAAACTTACCTGTTACCGCCGCTTCTATTTATAAAACGGGCAGTATCTGTTTCGCACTGCTAGTATCGGCTGTTTTGCTTCGCCACTTTGAAGGGGGAAAGCAGCCGATACTAGCCTCCTGCGGCGGGGATGGGCAGGCAAACCCGCGGCGGGTGGTCGCACCCGCCCGGAATGCACGCCTCCCCTGCCAGCGAACCCCCCGCGGTGGCGGAGACACCACCACCGCTTCCCAGCAGCCCCTCCCAACCCCTTTCCCGCTCGCGGCAATCTCGGAACAGAAAAGATAAGAAGGAGCTGCCGGGAAGGGGCCAGCAGCAGGTGGCCGCGCCCCCTCCCCAGCAGCCCTCAAAAACCCCCTGCCCCGCCGCTGGCAGGGAGGGGGAAGGGAAGGGCCCGCTGGGAGGGGGGAGGCACCCTCCAGCGGGGCCCTGAGAAGGGCCTTTGGGGCTAAGTGGTCCGCAGCACGAACCGGGACCCCCCCCCCGGCCCTTGTAAGAGTCCCTTGCGGCAATGAACAAGTGCCTTTGGCAGGGTCACCCCCAGGTTGCGGCTCTTAAAAGAGCACTTGGGCGGCGTTCTTCTTTCTTCCAGTCCCGGCGTCACCAAGTCCGCTGAGGCCGCCGACCCCCGAGAGGTACCCCCGGGGGCTGCCGGCGACCTCAACAAGGCGATGTTGCCGGCGTCTTGATCCGACGCGACATTCTCGGGCTGGCGACACCAACCCCCACTCAGGTCGCCGATGCCAGGCAGACCACTGCGGCAAGCCAGTGAGCCGCTGGCACCCCCGGCCTCAGCGGAGCCATGTTGCCAGCCGCTTCTTCTTTCTCTCTTCAGCCATCTACTGCGTATGGCATCTGAGTTCTGAAATCTGATGGTTGTAATGTAAAGCATGTAAACCAACATTAAAAAATTGACCAATCAGAAATGATTTAGGGTTTTCTGCCAATCCTATATAAAGAGGTGCACTCCGCGCGGAACTCAGATGCCATCAGGGGGCTTGACATCGGGCGACCTGAGTGGGTGCCTCCACCCCTCCCAGCGGGGCCCTTCCCTTCCCTCCCGCCAGCGGCGGGGAGGGGGCTTGGTGGGGGTGCTGGGGAGGGGTGTGCGGCGGGTGGTCGCAGATCTGTACTGCAGTATCGCGCGAAGGGACTTAAAATACCACAACACATCGCGGCGCCGCGAGACATATCGCAGGCAATAGCGCTCCCCATTTTAAATACGGCGATAGCGCTATTCACGGCCGCAATGTGCGGCGGTGGTAATTTTTTGCGCTAATACCGTTTTTTTTTATAAATATGCCCCAAAATCTTTTCTCGGCCCTGTCCTGGGGCACAAGGCTACCAAACCACACAATTTAAGTGCTGGAAAAACCAGGAAGCAGTAAAAAGCTGCAATGTACTTTTTCTTGTTAAAATGGAAACAATCTATGAACTTTTTCTGAAAAACATCAAGTACAGAAAGCCGTGATAGAGGATAATCATCCTCGGGGTTTTATTGGGACTGTTTTTCCGCAAATACATTATCTTTTTAACACACAAAATCAAGTGCCCCTCTAAAACATAGAAAGTTTGTATAAATATGAGCGGATATGCTTGGTTCCCAGTAAATATCAGCAGATGTACAGTTTATATTTAGAATGGATATTGTGCATGAAGCATCTGTGTATGTTCACGATATGCGGTATATTTGGATCGATGGATTTATATTTTGGACTGTGAAAGCTTAGAGGAGGCAAAAGAGCTAAAAGACCCAAACGTCTTATATTAAACTCAGGGACATCTAATAAGTAGCGAAAAACAAAAGGGGGAAAGCACAGTGACTGGGTACACCACACCACTGCCGATAAAGCCTCTAAGATCTTTCCCGAATCAGCGTGTGGGCCGCTAAACGTCTGTCCATATCTGCCGGTATTGGGGCTTTTCGGCAGTGTGTAACCGAGATTTAGTCAGACCTGGCAACATTTGGGCCTTACTGTTTGTGCATCTTGCCTTATTTTAAGCCTTGTACTGTGATTCACAAAAAAGAAACACTGGTCAGAACTAGACTGGTAATTCTGGACATACAATATTAGACATCCAGATAGACCCACACATACCACATGGTTATTCCCTGTCCTGGAAATAACACGCAAAAATGATGGTGCTAAGGTACAATATTTATATCTGTTGTATTCAATTAGATCAACGGACTTGAAATGTAGTTCTTGAAGACGTTTCGCTAGTCATCCGACTGGCTTTCCAATTAGAATGACTTGTACAAAGAATCTGTGGCAATTATGTACCATGGAAAATCCCAATTAGCATATCACAGCCAGGTGTTAAGGGGTGGGATTAGATAGTGGGAAGAGGTGTTATAGGAAAGCCCCAGAGTAAGGTGTTTAAAACAGCATTGTACATGGCAGACAGTTGGTGTCGAACCCCCCCACCTCATTTAGGCTTGGTTTCTTTATTTTCACATAAATGGCCTCCTTAAACTAACCTCTCGCTTTTTCCCTAACTGTGGTATCGTGTTCTTTTCTTTCTTCTACTTCTTTTGACAAAGGCCCAGTCTGGATATCCACATCGTATCCCTGTCTGCTTTAACCGAACAACACACTGAGGCAGCAATTGGTACATCCGAAAGACCCAATACCAAAACACAAGAAAAGCGACATCCTATATGCAGTGCAGTGCAGTGAAGATGCTACTGATTTGTATGTGGGGAGGAGACCAAACGCAACTGCATCGACGTATGGCCAGCACAGAAGAGAGCCAATTCCTGGGTCAGGACTCAGCGTGTATCTGCATCTTAAGGATAAAGGACATACCTTTGAAGATGTAATGTTAACATATGGCGAGGAACGTTGACTGGTTCAGAGAGGTGTTAAGGAGGCCATTTATGTGAAAATAAAGAACCAAGCCTCATAGAGGTGTGGGGGGTCGACACCAACTGTCTGCCAATGTACAATGCTGTTTTAACACCTACTCTGGGCGTTCCTATAACACCTCTTAGCCACTATCAATCACGCCCTTAACACCTGGGTGTGATATGCTAATTGGGATTTCCAGGGTACATAATTGCCACAGATTCTGTACAAGTCATTCTGAATTGAGAAAAGCCCGTCTGATGACTAGCGAAACGTCTTCAAGAACTAAACTTCAAGTCCAGTTGATCTAATTGAATACAACAGATATACACATGACCTGGATGAATGAGAACCTTCAACAAGCATATAGGTACAATATTGTTAAAATATGACAGAAATGCCGGCAAAAGTAATGTAGTGTATGGCCAGCACAAGACTATAGGTAGGTAAATGTTAAGATTGTGGGGCAATATTTTCTGATCGGATCTTCGATCAGCTGAAATGTTCAAAAACTCCCATCAGAAGAAGCAATAACATTCCCCACATGCACCTCCGATCTCTTGTCGATTTCAGCTTAAAAACTACGGAAGATGTTCTGGTACTGGAGGTAAGATGGGTTTCAAATAAAATGACCATTTTTTTTTTAATAAAACAGATTCATATCGTTGATACAAAACATGGGAAACTGTCATTGATTTTCTGATCAATTTCAATGAATTTGCCTTATTAATTGGAATATCGATGTAATGTATGGGAGGATTTAGTAGTGTGGGACTAAAAAAGTTATACAGAAGATGAAATCACATCTAGCAAATAAAGTGTTTTATTGTTGAAAAGTGTTATTAAAAAAAGTCATAACTGAAAATATAAACTCAATAGCAATAAGATCAACCCACAAACCTAGGACCACCTGGAGGTCTTGTCTATTATTCAATCATAAAGGTCCTTAAATCTGCTGTGCCCTGGTCCAAGTTTTTGGTGATACCCAAATAAGCTTTGAGCCCAATAGTACACTACTAATGTATTCATATAGTTGGCAGACATTAGACATTGCAACAAAACCCCGATGTTTTGACATCACTTTAATGTCCATGTACTCCAAAATAGTCTTAATTTGTCCACTTGTTGACCCAATTCCCTGTGACTGCACCTAGATAAGGCTGCCATTGGTTTTGGACATTTTGACCAAATTGCAATCTCTCAAGGGCATTGACCTCTTTTTCATGTCATAAGGTTTCATTAATGTTATATGATATCTCTATTCTTCTTCATGCATTTATTATTTGTCTATTTTGGCTTGCCCCCCCCCCCTTTTTTTTCTGAATGCTGCATATTGTTAAAATACAGTATTGGATATATAATTCAATTTATACAGCACCACTTGAGAGACCTTGCCTGGTTACTGTAGGATTGGTACATGTTAACTTAGCTATCAGCCTGGATCTGAAATATTTGATTAGGATAGAAAGTAAAGCCTGTCCATGTAGGTGTATATTTATGAGCCTGTCCAGAATAGCAGTGACTGTATAACATCATTACACAGCAGAGTGAAGGAAAGCTTGTATTTGAATTATAGATGTACTGTGTCGCTGAGACTATAAAGTAGTGAAAAATGTATAGATAGCGCCAATATGAGACAAGGAGCAAAGGGGGAAAAAGGGAATGGGAAATATAAATGTTTTTATAATTGCTAATTTACAAATAATATCAGATACTGGTTAGGCTATGTAGATGTACATATAACAAGAGAAGGATCTATAGATACATAAAGGAAATGAGGTCTTCAACCTTGAGTAAATCCCATTCAAATGATAATTTAAAACTAGGCGTATGAGGAGGCTCTATCCCTGACAGTTAAGGTGGCCTTAATGCGGGGTAATATACAGTCACTTACAGTTGAGTTCTAATGGTCCTGATGTTTAACCAGGATCGGCCAAATATGTAACTTTCCAAAACTAAGCAGTAACCAGGAAATTGCAGAAGGAAGATCTTGGACATCGCCGGTTCCTTCTTCTAGGGACAAGCTGTGAGTCACAGCCAAAAGACTTATGGCTGTTTCCAGAGACCCACTTTTGCAATTGCAGTCGAAACAAGACATGCAGAGAAGGCATAAACCTAGAGACTGAAATCAGTGAGGATCGTGAAGATCTTTCTTTGGTAACAACTAGAAACTATTAACCAGTTCCAATGCTAGGACAACTCTTCAAACACCAGAACAATTCCCTGTTGGTATATAGTGTTGGTGCCAGATGCCTCATGTCCTTCTCATACACACATCTGCACATGCAATCAATTTGTGGGCGCACAGCAGAACAATAACTGCCGCAGAGGAAAAAGTGCTTTCAAGCTCCAATGCATTTTGAGCTAACAGCCCTCAGTCATTGACTTACAAACAAGTATAATATGTAAGAGAGCAGGTTCCTAAGGGTTGTAAATGAAAGTTTGGATTTGCAGTTGAATGTGCAGATGTGGATATCCTCTTATTGGTTGGTTACATGCATAATGCTACAACCTCTATATTTCATTTAGTCCCTGATGTGCCTACCAAGATGACTGAATTGAGTAACATGGTATGACAACATGCTGCTCACAAGTCATGGTATAGATTACCTATAAAAAGCCTTGCAACCATTATCCTGAATCTGCAGAACTATGAAATGTTTCCTTACACTTGTTTCTAATGAATTCCCTTGGCTTGTTGTATTGTGTTCTTTCTCCATTGTAACGTTTGGATTTGAGACACACTCCAAGGCACAGTGGACATTTCCACTGAGCATATCTGAAGTAGACCAGAAAGGCACATTGGCTTGTTCCAACCTGATTTCATTGTGTACAGAAAAGATTTATAATGCTACCAGGAGACTGACATCTTGGTACGGAACATGTGGTCAGTTTATATGAAAAGACTTGTTAAAAGGAGATTGATTTTGTGCTATTGTTATTTAAAGTTTAATTAATTTTCATAATATAACTTTCTGGATAGAGGAAAACATTAAACTTTTATGGCGTGAACTGAAATACGTAGTAGACACACTGTACTGTATGTTTAAAGGCTTTGTATGGAGAGGAAGTCAGAATGTCTGGTTATAATTACAAATTACTGATAGTTAAAAAGATTATTTTCTATTATGGGGCCATTAAATGTATCCACATTATGTATTTATGTATAATGGTGAATTTCCTCCATCAGCGGGTTTCACGGGAACGTATTGAAATTTTGAAAATGCAATTTGAACCCAATTGAAACAGGATTTGTAGAATTATAACTAGAGATTTGCGTTTGGCTGAATTCGATCACACTTTTGAGGTTTTTTTTCAACCACGTTTTCGATAGGTTTCAAATCCGATGGGTCCAAATCAAACCAGGTTTATTTCAAAACAGTGACTCATCTCTATTTTAAAGGGGAAGTTCAGTGCAATACATGTACTGTTCAGAAAAAGAGCAGTATTTTTTCATCCCATCCTTAATGCGCCAATGCAGCATTTTGTCTGTGTATAAATAAATGCAACTTAAATACCAACTTCCTGTTTGCAGAACCCCTAGTAGAGACGTTATGGTCTTTCCCTTGACCCAGCGCCTGGGTTGATTCAGTTGCTCAGTAGAGATCTGAGCATCTTTGACCCATCCAACAGCCATCAGTAGAAATTACTGTTAGAACATTCCAAGGATGTGGTGATCCTGGGAAAAAGAAGGACTGTTAGAACCTAAAATGTCAGCTTACTATATCAACAGCAGGGAACAGCAGGGTATGAAATCAACCGATTTTTGAAAATAGAAGAGATATGTAGAATAACTAGAAGCATTACACAAACTAACAATTTAACAAATATTGATAATTTCCACTGTGACTTCCCTTTAAATGGTACCTGGGACTCTCTTAGGATTTGGAAACTCGAGTTGCCTTTGACTTAGTATTTGCCTCCACTACCAGCATACAGTATATAGTATAAATAGAAACCCCAATTGTCCCTCTTAGACAGAATAGTCTTAAACGATGGTACTTTACAAGTGACAATGCCTATTAGGGAATTGGTGGATTTTGGGCAGGTCCAAGGTGTTACCAGGGCAGATCTCTATGCAAAATGAATTCATTCCATAAGTGTATATCAGTGTTCCTTCCTGATCCAGTTCTTTAATTCTGGTAGAAATAAATAAAAACAGCGAGTTTCATTTCCATTGGTCCATGGAATGTGTCGAAATTCTACAGAACATAGAATTCGAAACCCAGGTTGTTTTTTTTTTGTCTCCTCATCCAATTTCAACATTGATTTTCAATTTTGAGTGAGCCATGTTTGTGTTACACATTTAACACCATATCCTTTGTTTTATTATTATTATACCATGGAAAGAAAGGAGGTTTTGCATAGGATACATCAAGGAACACAGTAGTACAATGAGTTACGAACCAATGCAAAACACGTGAGCGAACAAGAGTTATTGTCGTACTAACGTCAAGGGACTGAGAAGCGATTCAATTTGACCCAAATTTTTCAAGAGGTGAAATGTCTCTCTTAGTGAGAAAAATCTCTCCATTTCTAAATTATTCTATGCAAATTGGTTGTCAGGCAGAGATATTATTCATAAGTAAGACTCGGTGAGATAAACGGAACAATGGGAAAGGGTTCTCATCTTTTAGTGTCACTGTAGCAATAACTGATCTTTATTGGGGAAAATGGTTCATACCCGTGACGAAAAATATTTTCATTGGCTGGAAGAATGAGGGCACTGGGAATTTTAATGAACCTGAGGTCCAGAATGAATGGAAACAATTTAATAGCAGGTGTTTTTATGTAGAATTAAAATAATCTCTAATTATTTTGTAAAATCTTTACGTCGGTCTGACAACTTAATGCTATGGCGAGAATTCCTGATTACCCAAAATATATGGTGACCACTGGCCCTAATTGCCTTATGACCTTTGTATGCATAAATATTTATTAACCCTCTCCCTACCCATAAGGATCTACCATAGGTAACAACCGTTTATAAGACAATAAAAAAAAAAACAGCTGTCTAGTGACTTTATGCCTTTTCCTTAAAGGGATGTCCACCCTTAAAACAAAAAAGGGGCCAGATTTGGTTACCTGCCCCAACCCAAAATGTATACATTCAGAACATATTAGATATATTTTCAGATCTTTAAGTATATTATTGCCTCAATTCTGAGAGAGAAAGCTGGCTCCCCCCTCCATACAGTCAATCAATGTGTGACTGCTGAAATCACAACCAAGTATTGACTGTTGTTTCCCTGCTGCCTTCCTGCACATGCTCAAGCTTATAAAAAGCTCATTGGCAGTGGGAGACGGCAGATACCATCATTAAATATATGGTTACATATGCATGTAATAAACTGGTAAAAATAGCAGTTGGGGTTATGGACAGATTACTACAAGTGTTTTTGTTTGAAGGGTGGCATGCCTTTAAATCCAGACTTGATTGCTACCAATCAGGAATTAGATTTGATCAATTAATTTTTGTTCTCAAATACTCATCAGATAAAGTATCAACACTTAAATCTCATTTAGCACCCAGTGCACATCACAGAATCCCAGGAGCTAAGCCTGAGACAGATGGCAAAATGCAGTTATTTTCGGGGAGAGGGGGCTTGTTTTAAAGAATGAACCCAGGCACACCTGACTTTTGTGCTTTGGAAGCCAAGAATCTGATCACCACTGCTGCATTAATGGAGTGTGAGACATGAAATGCATAGTGGCAGATATATTCTCCCATCCAACCTGTATAATCAAATTTCAACTGCCTGGAATTTTACAGAGCTCTGTAATTCTTGAACCCTTCTTTGCTGCGGAGGATGCTTTAAGGCACAAAGACACAGCGTGGCACAGGGATTCTTAGCACAGCAGGAGTTAAGCAGATCATCTTCTTGGTAGGAATTCATTTTGAAGTGAGCACAGAATAAGCTGGATTTCTGAATCCCATCACACTGACCCTAGGTGGGGGTGGGGGGTGGTTGGTTTTGCTGGGCTGGTACATGGATTGGAACTAATCTTCTTGTGCTATACATCAAAATTCTGAAGGTGTACTGCACCTTGTTTAGTGTCTATTCCACCACGGTTACGAACACGGAGATGATCCAGATCGGGACTATACACTGCTATATTACCCAATCATAGAGCTGTCATTATGGACGAAGCATAACTGAGATAATGATTCAGTTCTGGTATTTGCAAGATATTAGTGTATTTTAAAGTCACATCTTACAGAAAATGATTGGAATAAAACAGGACTGGGCTATATCTGAGGTGAGGGTTGGTATTATGAGACAGCTGTACAGTCATATCATACAAATGAATAATGCATTAGCTTTTACATCTGCCAGGGATATCTCCAACTGCATTCTAAATTGGAAGATTATGCAACTTCAGCGTGCAAGGCAGGGCTAAGGGTGGAGAGCGGGCATTGCAGGATGGGGACATCTGACTCAGGGATGTCCAGTCAGCAATAATTCAGCTGTGATGACAGATCCTATCAACCCTCACACATTTCAACAGTTGAAAACTACGGTAGTAGCATTTGGGTTAATTCTAACGTTTCCCATAGAACGTTGTGTACAGAGTCCTGAAAGTACATTGTTCCTGGATCTAATATATACCTCCCAACTGACCCACGTCTAGAATATAGGCACATTGCAGAGTGTATATTTTTTGTTTTAATAGGAAGGTAATCATTTATGTAGACACTCACTCTATAATTGCAAATATCCTCAAAACTACACTGTGCTTTACAGTGAAGCTTTTGGCGTAGAATTTGGCGTTAATGTTATGTGAATTTTTTAATATTGGTTAGTGTGAATTTGTTCGGGCTGGGTGGGTATAATAAAGACATGCTATTTAGCATTGTGGTTGTGCCACGTTTTTGTGTGGATTCTAATGCCAGTCATAAGCTATACTTAGTACTCCAAGAAAGGCTAACAATTCAGATCCATAGCTATACATAGTTCCCCAAGAACTACCAACATTTAGATTCACAGCTATACTTAGTACCCAAAAAAGACAAACATTTAGATCCATCTATAGCTATAAATAGTACCCCAAGAAAAGCCAAAATTTCAGCTTCATGGGTATACATGAATCCCAAGAAAGGCCAACAATTCAGATCCGTAGCTATACTTAGTACTCCAAGAAAGGCCAACAATTCAGTCCGTAGCTATACATAGTACTCCAATAACAGCCAAAATTCAATATCCGTTACTATACTTAGTACCAATAACAGCCAACAATTCAGATCTGTAGCTATACTTAGTACTCCAATAACAGCCAACAATTCAGATCCTGTACTATACTTAGTACTCCAATAACAGCCAACAATTCAGATCGTAGCATACTTAGTACTCCAAAAAGGCCAACAATTCAGATCCGTAGCTTACTTAGTACTCAATAACAGCCAACAATTCAGATCCGTAGCTATATAGTACTTCAATAACAGCAACAATTCAGATCCGTAGCTATACTTAGTACTCCAATAAAGGCCAACATTCAGATCCGTAGCTATACTTAGTCTTCAAAACAGCCAACAATTCAGATCCGTAGCTATACTTAGTACTTCAATAACAGCAACAATTCAGATCCGTAGCTATACTTAGTACTCCAATAAAGGCCAACAATTCAGATCCATAGCTATACTTAGTACTCCAAAACAGCCAACATTCAGATCTGTAGTTATAGTAAGTACTCCAAAGGCCAACAATTCAGATCTGTAGCATACTTAGTACTCCAATAAAGGCCAACAATTCAGATCGTAGCTATACTTAGTACTCCAATAAAGGCCAACAATTAAGATCCGTAGCTATACTTAGTACTCCAAGAAAGGCCAACAATTCAGATCCGTAGCTATACTTAGTACTCCAATAAAGGCCAACAATTCAGATCCATAGCTATACTTAGTACTCCAATAAAGGCCAACAATTCAGACCCGTAGCTATACTTATTACTCCAATAAAGGCCAACAATTCAGATCCGTAGCTATACTTATCTCCAATAAAGGCAACAATTCAGATCCGTAGCTATACTTAGTACTCCAATAAAGGCCAACAATTAGATCCTAGCTAACTAGTACTCCAAGAAAGGCCAACAATTCAGATCCGTAGCTATATTGTACTCCAAAAAGGCCAACAATTCAGATCCGTAGCTATACTTAGTACTCCAATAAAGGCCAACAATTCAGATCGAGCTATAACTTAGTACTCCAAAAAGGCCAACAATTCATACCGTAGCTATATACTTAGTACTCCAATAAAGGCCAACAATTCAGATCCGTAGTATACTTAGTACTCCAATAAGGCCAACATTCAGATCCGTAGCTATACTTATACTCCATAAAGGCCAACAATCAATACCGTAGCTATACTTAGTACTCCAATAAAGGCCAACAATTCGATCCGTAGCTATACTTAGTACTCCAATAAAAGCCAACAATTCAGATCCGTAGCTATACTTAGTACTCCAATAAAGGCCAACAATTCAGATCCGTAGCTATACTTAGTACTCCAATAAAGGCCAACAATTCAGATCGTAGCTATACTTAGTACTCCAATAAGGCCAACAATTCAGATCCGTAGCTATACTTAGTACTCCAATAAAAGGCCAACAATTCAGATCCGTAGCTATACTTAGTATCCAATAAAGGCCAACAATTCAGATCCGTAGCTATACTTAGTACTCCAAGAAAGCCCAACAATTCAGACCCGTAGCTATACTTAGTACTCCAATAAAGCCAACAATTCAGATCCGTAGCTATACTTATTCTCAATAAAGGCCAACAATTCAGATCTGTAGCTATACTTAGTACTCCAATAGAGCAACAATTCAGATCCGTAGCTATACTTAGTACTCCAAAACAGAAACATTCAGACCCGTAGCTATACTTAGTACTCCAAGAAATGCCAACAATTCAGATCCATAGCTTATAATTAGTACTCCAAGAAATGCCAACAATTCAGATCCATAGCTATACTTATTATGCCAATAACAGCCAACAATTCAGATCTGTAGCTATACTTAGTACTCCAAGAAAGGCCAACAATTCAGATCCGTAGCTATACTTAGTACTCCAATAACAGCCAACAATTCAGATCCGTAGCTATACTTAGTACTCCAATAAAGGCCAACAATTCAGATCCGTAGCTATACTTAGTACTCCAATAAAGGCCAACAATTCAGATCCGTAGCTATACTTAGTACTCCAATAAAGGCCAACAATTCAGATCCGTAAATCACTTTTAAATCCCTCCACCCCCATTTGCTCTTGGTTTAGGGGGGGTGGTTAGGGGTGCCAGGGTTTTTGTGTCTATAGGCTTTGAGGTGTAAATCCTGCCTGGGCTTGTGTATACCATGTGGTCCACTATGCAAATCACCTGCATAGTGTAAGGATGGTGTGTCTGTTATGGCGCCTCCACACTCAGAAGCAATTAAAAGGATGTCCAACCCCAAGCTAAAAATGTTAACTTTTAATATCCCCCAAAACCTAGGTTTAAAATGCTGTCTGAGGTTCTAAGTATACTTACCAGGATAGTTGCCTCAGCTCTCTGCAACAGCAGAAGGATCCGGACCGTTAGCGACACCAGGTGATTGGCTAAGACGTGATGAACATGCTCTTTAAAAAGATACATTGGAAAAAAACTTAATCTGATACTGACCACACAGAAACCTGGTCCTCTAGTGTATGGCTGTAGGCAGGATTTAATGTCTGTCATTGTGTATGACAGGTAAAACCAGGGCGTCCCACTGATGGGAACCCCCCCACCTCCCAAGAAGGTGGTTGTTTAAAAGAAATGGCAATGTATTCCATGAGTTGTTAGTAACTGCTTGAGAGTGCCTGGTATAAATTTGCTTGTGTTGTAGTAAAGCTATTGCTAAACCCATTAACGATACACTACAGATACATGAAGAATAAGGTGTCCAATAAAATCTAACATTCTGAAAAAACACACACACAGAAATTAGGTAATGAGCTGAATATATTCAGTATTAAGTAAATAGCAACTGAAAATGTTAATTGCCATTATTTCCTGGTTGTCTAATAAAAGCCAAGAGGAATTACCTATCATCACATGCAAATGGAAGATAATAAATAGGTTTGAGATATATTATGCATGGTTATATTATTATACACAGTAGAGCAACAGCGTGCCAGAGTCTGCAACCTGCTGCAAAGTCTCGTCTGCGTGTAGGAATAAGGCAGTTTCACGAGAATGTTATTTTGATATGGTGTTCCCATAATGTGATTCTTTGCTATGGCAAGAAAGAAATGAACATTAGGGCCAGATTGTGCTTTTGGCAGTCAGAGGACAACTAATGTAAATTATTTCTTTTTTTTTAAAATTCATTCATACTCAAAGAATTTTCTTTGAGTATCCTAAATGGTCTGTGTGATTGGGCAGTCAGTGTGGCTCATTGCCTAATATATTCACGTTGAATGAAAACAAATTATGGTTGGCTTATGAGACCTACAGCATGAACCCGGCCACTTCATGGTTGGCACAAGTTGCATTGTTGATTCATGGTTCAAATCTACCTACATCTCCAACCCCAGTTTCTTCCCACAATCATTAGACATACTGATAGAATTAAAGTGTTTAAAGGGCAAGTCCAGCCCCAAAATGAAAACTACTTACAGGTAAATCACCCCCAAAACCCATAAATGGTAATAGTTTAAAATCTGAAATATATAAGTCTAACATGAAAATCCTGACAATGTCCTGTTTCCCCAGTTTCTGCTTTCCTGGTGCTTCCAGTTAGCAACTGTCATTATTGATTTGCAGTTTTAATCACAGCCAATGACTGAATGTTAATCCCTGTCTACCTCTTCTGAGCATGCTAGGCTCAGTACAGGTTTCTAAATGCTCCCAAATTCCATGAGGCCTCCAAAAGCCTAGCAGACATACAGTAATGAATTCAAAAGGCAAAACTATGATATATCAACATATTTTAAAGAGGCCATTCTTTCTAAAAGATGTTCTTATGAGGGTGGAGTTGTCCTTTAAAGGGCATGTCCACACCCAATGTAAAATGAGCACATAGCTTATGAACTTCCACAAAGTTCGGTTTGTTTAGAACTATAGATTCTTCAGTAAAGTTCCAAAAACAAACCCATTAAAGTCAATAGGGAAAATAGTTTGAACAGTTGCTTGTGAAGGTTCATTCATCCAGGTCATGGTATATCGGTTGTATTCAATTAGATCAACTGGACTTGAAGTTTAGTTTCTCGAAGACGTTTCGCCGTCATCCTTGAGAAAGCCAGTCGGAGTGACTAGCAAAACGACTTCAAGAACTAAACTCAAGTCCAATTGATCTAATTGAATACAACAGATATAGTTTGAACAGTTTAATACAATACAGTTACAATAGTAATGATAACTTACTGTAAATGGATCTGGGACCTGGGACATGATCTGGGGAAACTTGTCCAATCACCAAAAACTTGTTTAAATACTAACTTTCCTCACGATCGGGCAATTTCGAATTGAATGTTAGAGGTTACCAAAATCAAAACATACATTTGAGGGTTATCCTCCAATTTGAGGGTTAGTGAATGCTACATTGAAGGTTTGCCATATTCGAGTGTTAGCGAATGCTACATTTGAGGGTATTGCCGTATTCAAAGGTTACCAAACACGCATTCGAGGGTTATGGAGTGCTAAGTCAAGGGTTATCGATTCGAGAATTTGATAATCCTTGAATTTTGATGATTATTTAAAATAAGTCCGCAAGTTTGAAAAAAACCCAAGTTTGTGGTTCGGGAGAGTTCTAAAAAGTCAGAGTTTGTACAAAACTCATAAAAAGTGAACTCAGGTTTGAGTTTGAGTTCAGTCCTCCCTATTGTGATTGATAGTTTGGTTATTGCACGTGGAACAAGGGTGGGGGGGTAACAGTATTAAGATGTGCAATTCTAATAATGTGGGATTCTGTTTCTGCTTCAACCTCATCCCTTTTAAAATTTCACAGTGCGATAAACAACACTGATTAATGGAACATGATATAAAATCCTACAATTATCAGAAATTGATTTTAACTTCCATTTTATTTATTGTTACAAAGGGGCATATTTACAAAGCTTCGTTAAGTTTTCGCGGCCGTTTCCCTGACATTCCGCATTAAATCGCGTTTAACGCAATTTATTAAAAGTCCGAAAACGGCCGCGAAAAGTTAGCGAGGCGTTAACCCTTCGCGCCAAAACTTACCTGTTACCGCCGCTTCTATTTATAAAACGGGCAGTATCTGTTTCGCACTGCTAGTATCGGCTGTTTTGCTTCGCCACTTTGAAGGGGGAAAGCAGCCGATACTAGCCTCCTGCGGCGGGGATGGGCAGGCAAACCCGCGGCGGGTGGTCGCACCCGCCCGGAATGCACGCCTCCCCTGCCAGCGAACCCCCCGCGGTGGCGGAGACACCACCACCGCTTCCCAGCAGCCCCTCCCAACCCCTTTCCCGCTCGCGGCAATCTCGGAACAGAAAAGTAAGAAGGAGCTGCCGGGAAGGGGCCAGCAGCAGGTGGCCGCGCCCCCTCCCCAGCAGCCCTCAAAAACCCCCTGCCCCGCCGCTGGCAGGGAGGGGGAAGGGAAGGGCCCGCTGGGAGGGGGGAGGCACCCTCCAGCGGGGCCCTGAGAAGGGCCTTTGGGGCTAAGTGGTCCGCAGCACGAACCGGGACCCCCCCCCCGGCCCTTGTAAGAGTCCCTTGCGGCAATGAACAAGTGCCTTTGGCAGGGTCACCCCCAGGTTGCGGCTCTTAAAAGAGCACTTGGGCGGCGTTCTTCTTTCTTCCAGTCCCGGCGTCACCAAGTCCGCTGAGGCCGCCGACCCCCGAGAGGTACCCCCGGGGGCTGCCGGCGACCTCAACAAGGCGATGTTGCCGGCGTCTTGATCCGACGCGACATTCTCGGGCTGGCGACACCAACCCCCACTCAGGTCGCCGATGCCAGGCAGACTCACTGCGGCAAGCCAGTGAGCCGATGGCACCCCCGGCCTCAGCGGAGCCGATGTTGCCAGCCGTCTTCTTCTTTCTCTCTCAGCCATCTACTGCATGGCATCTGAGTTCTGAAATCTGATTGGTAATGTAAAAGCATGTAAACCAACATTAAAAAATTGACCAATCAGAAATGATTTAGGGTTTTCTGCCAATCCTATATAAAGAGGTGCACTCCGCGCGGAACTAGATGCCATCAGGGGGCTTGACATCGGGCGACCTGAGTGGGTGCCTACCACCCCTCCCAGCGGGGCCCTTCCCTTCCCTCCCGCCAGCGGCGGGGAGGGGGCTTGGGGGGGTGCTGGGGAGGGGGTGTGCGGCGGGTGGTCGCAGGATCTGTACTGCAGTATCGCGCGAAGGGACTTAAAATACCACAACACATCGCGGGCCGCGATGACCATTATCGCAGGCAATAGCGCTCCCCATTTTAAATACGGCGATAGCGCTTAGTTCACGGCCGCAATGTGCGGCGTTGGTAATTTTTTGCGCTAATACCGGTTTTTTTTTATAAATATGCCCCAAAATTTTCTCGGCCCCTGTCCTGGGGCACAAGGCTACCAAACCACACATTTAAGTGCTGGAAAAACCAGGAAGCAGTGAAAAGCTGCAATGTACTTTTTTCTTGTAAAATGGAAACAATCTATGAACTTTTTCTGAAAAACATCAAGTACAGAAAGCCGTGATAGAGGATAATCATCCTCGGGGTTTATTGGGACTGTTTTTTCCGCAAATACATTATCTTTTTAACACACAAAATCAAGTGCCCCTCTAAAACATAGAAAGTTTGTATAAAATGAGCGGATATGCTTGGTTCCCAGTAAATATCAGCAGATGTACAGTTTATATTTAGAATGGATATGTGCATGAAGCATCTGTGTATGTTCACATATGCGGTATATTTGGATCATGGATTTATATTTTGGACTGTGAAAAGCTTAGAGGAGGCAAAAGAGCTAAAAGACCCAAACGTCTTATCATTAACTCAGGGACATCTAATAATAGCGAAAAACAAAAGGGGGAAAGCACAGTGACTGGGTACACCACACCACTGCGATAAAGCCTCTAAGATCTTTCCCGAATCAGCGTGTGGGCCGCTAAACGTCTGTCCATATCTGCCGGTATTGGGGCTTTTCGGCAGTGTTGTAACCGAGATTTAGTCAGACCTGGCAACATTTGGGCCTTACTGTTTGTGCATCTTGCCTCTATTTTAAGCCTTGTACTGTGATTCACAAAAAAGAAACACTGGTCAGAAACTAGACTGGTAATTCTGGACATACAATATTAGACATCCAGATAGACCACACATACCACATGGCATTCCCTGTCTGGAAATAACGCAAAAATGATGGTGCTAAGTACAATATTTATATCTGTTGTATTCAATTAGATCAACTGGACTTGAAATGTAGTTCTTGAAGACGTTTCGCTAGTCATCCGACTGGCTTTCTCAATTAGAATGACTTGTAACAAGAATCTGTGGCAATTATGTACCTGGAAAATCCCAATTAGCATATCACAGCCAGGTGTTAAGGGTGTGGGATTAGATAGTGGGAAGAGGTGTTATAGGAAAGCCCCAGAGTAAGGTGTTTAAAACGCATTGTACATGGCAGACAGTTGGTGTCGAACCCCCCCACCTCATTTAGGCTTGGTTTCTTTATTTTCACATAAATGGCCTCCTTAACTACCTCTCGCTTTTTCCCTAACTGTTGGTATTCGTGGTTCTTTCTTTCTTCTACTTCTTTTGACAAAGGCCCAGTCTGGATATCCACATCGTATCCCTGTCTGCTTTAAACCGAACAAACACACTGAGGCAGCAATTGGTACATCCGAAAGACCCAATACAAAACACAAGAAAAGCGACATCCATATATGCAGTGCAGTGCAGTGAAGATGCTACTGATTTGTATGTGGGGAGGAGACCAAACGCAAACTGCATCGACGTATGGCCAGCACAGAAGAGAGCCAATTCCGGGTCAGGACTCAGCGTGTATCTGCATCTTAAGGATAAAGGACATACCTTTGAAGATGTAATGTTAACATACTGGCGAGGAACGGACTGGTTCAGAGAGGTGTTAAGGAGGCCATTTATGTGAAAATAAAGAACCAAGCCTCAAATAGAGGGTGGGGGGTCGACACCAACTGTCTGCCAATGTACAATGCTGTTTTAACACCTACTCTGGGCGTTCCTATAACACCTCTTAGCCACTATCTAATCACGCCCTTAACACCTGGTGTGATATGCTAATTGGGATTTCCAGGGTACATAATTGCCACAGATTCTGTACAAGTCATTCTGAATTGAGAAAAGCCGTCTGATGACTAGCGAACGTCTTCAAGAACTAAACTTCAAGTCCAGTTGATCTAATTGAATACAACAGATATACACATGACCTGGATGAATGAGAACCTTCAACAAGCATATAGGTACAATATTGTTAAAATATGACAGAAATGCCGGCAAAAGTAATGTAGTGTATGGCCAGCACAAGACTATAGGTAGGTAAATGTAAGATTGTGGGGCAATATTTTCTGATCGGATCTTCGATCAGCTGAAATGTTCAAAAACTCCCATCAGAAGAAGCAATCAACATTCCCCACATGCACCTCCGATCTCTTGTCGATTTCAGCTTAAAAACTACGGAAGATGTTCTGGTATGGAGGTAAGATGGGTTTCAAATAAAATGACCATTTTTTTTTTAATAAAACAGATTCATATCGTTGATACAAAACATGGGAAACTGTCATTGATTTTCTGATCAATTTCAATGAATTTGCCTTATTAATTGGAATATCGATGTAATGTATGGGAGGATTTAGTAGTGTGGGACTAAAAAAGTTATACAGAAGATGAAATCACATCTAGCAAATAAAGTGTTTTTATTGTGAAAAGTGTTATTAAAAAAAGTCATAACTGAAAATATAACTCAATAGCAATAAGATCAACCCACAAACCTAGGACCACCTGGAGGTCTTGTCTCATTATTCAATCATAAAGGTCCTTTAAATCTGCTGTGCCCTGGTCCAAGTTTTTGGTGATACCCAAATAAGCTTTGAGCCCAATAGTACACTACTAATGTATTCATAATAGTTGGCAGACATTAGACATTGCAACAAAACCCCGATGTTTTGACATCACTTTAATGTCCATGTACTCCAAAATAGTCTTAATTTGTCCACTTGTTGACCCAATTCCCTGTGACTGCACCTAGATAAGGCTGCCATTGGTTTTGGACATTTTGACCAAATTGCAATCTCTCAAGGGCATTGACCTCTTTTTCATGTCATAAGGTTTCATTAATGTTATATGATATCTCTATTCTTCTTCATGCATTTATTATTTGTCTATTTTGGCTTGCCCCCCCCCCCTTTTTTTTCTGAATGCTGCATATTGTTAAAATACAGTATTGGATATATAATTCAATTTATACAGCACCACTTGAGAGACCTTGCCTGGTTACTGTAGGATTGGTACATGTTAACTTAGCTATCAGCCTGGATCTGAAATATTTGATTAGGATAGAAAGTAAAGCCTGTCCATGTAGGTGTATATTTATGAGCCTGTCCAGAATAGCAGTGACTGTATAACATCATTACACAGCAGAGTGAAGGAAAGCTTGTATTTGAATTATAGATGTACTGTGTCGCTGAGACTATAAAGTAGTGAAAAATGTATAGATAGCGCCAATATGAGACAAGGAGCAAAGGGGGAAAAAGGGAATGGGAAATATAAATGTTTTTATAATTGCTAATTTACAAATAATATCAGATACTGGTTAGGCTATGTAGATGTACATATAACAAGAGAAGGATCTATAGATACATAAAGGAAATGAGGTCTTCAACCTTGAGTAAATCCCATTCAAATGATAATTTAAAACTAGGCGTATGAGGAGGCTCTATCCCTGACAGTTAAGGTGGCCTTAATGCGGGGTAATATACAGTCACTTACAGTTGAGTTCCTAATGGTCCTGATGTTTAACCAGGATCGGCCAAATATGTAACTTTCCAAAACTAAGCAGTAACCAGGAAATTGCAGAAGGAAGATCTTGGACATCGCCGGTTCCTTCTTCTAGGGACAAGCTGTGAGTCACAGCCAAAAGACTTATGGCTGTTTCCAGAGACCCACTTTTGCAATTGCAGTCGAAACAAGACATGCAGAGAAGGCATAAACCTAGAGACTGAAATCAGTGAGGATCGTGAAGATCTTTCTTTGGTAACAACTAGAAACTATTAACCAGTTCCAATGCTAGGACAACTCTTCAAACACCAGAACAATTCCCTGTTGGTATATAGTGTTGGTGCCAGATGCCTCATGTCCTTCTCATACACACATCTGCACATGCAATCAATTTGTGGGCGCACAGCAGAACAATAACTGCCGCAGAGGAAAAAGTGCTTTCAAGCTCCAATGCATTTTGAGCTAACAGCCCTCAGTCATTGACTTACAAACAAGTATAATATGTAAGAGAGCAGGTTCCTAAGGGTTGTAAATGAAAGTTTGGATTTGCAGTTGAATGTGCAGATGTGGATATCCTCTTATTGGTTGGTTACATGCATAATGCTACAACCTCTATATTTCATTTAGTCCCTGATGTGCCTACCAAGATGACTGAATTGAGTAACATGGTATGACAACATGCTGCTCACAAGTCATGGTATAGATTACCTATAAAAAGCCTTGCAACCATTATCCTGAATCTGCAGAACTATGAAATGTTTCCTTACACTTGTTTCTAATGAATTCCCTTGGCTTGTTGTATTGTGTTCTTTCTCCATTGTAACGTTTGGATTTGAGACACACTCCAAGGCACAGTGGACATTTCCACTGAGCATATCTGAAGTAGACCAGAAAGGCACATTGGCTTGTTCCAACCTGATTTCATTGTGTACAGAAAAGATTTATAATGCTACCAGGAGACTGACATCTTGGTACGGAACATGTGGTCAGTTTATATGAAAAGACTTGTTAAAAGGAGATTGATTTTGTGCTATTGTTATTTAAAGTTTAATTAATTTTCATAATATAAACTTTCTGGATAGAGGAAAACATTAAACTTTTATGGCGTGAACTGAAATACGTAGTAGACACACTGTACTGTATGTTTAAAGGCTTTGTATGGAGAGGAAGTCAGAATGTCTGGTTATAATTACAAATTACTGATAGTTAAAAAGATTATTTTCTATTATGGGGCCATTAAATGTATCCACATTATGTATTTATGTATAATGGTGAATTTCCTCCATCAGCGGGTTTCACGGAACGTATTGAAATTTTGAAAATGCAATTTGAACCCAATTGAAACAGGATTTGTAGAATTATAACTAGAGATTTGCGTTTGGCTGAATTCGATCACACTTTTGAGGTTTTTTTTCAACCACGTTTTCGATAGGTTTCAAATCCGATGGGTCCAAATCAAACCAGGTTTATTTCAAAACAGTGACTCATCTCTATTTTAAAGGGGAAGTTCAGTGCAATACATGTACTGTTCAGAAAAAGAGCAGTATTTTTTCATCCCATCCTTAATGCCCAATGCAGCATTTTGTCTGTGTATAAATAAATGCAACTTAAATACCAACTTCCTGTTTGCAGAACCCCTAGTAGAGACGTTATGGTCTTTCCCTTGACCCAGCGCCTGGGTTGATTCAGTTGCTCAGTAGAGATCTGAGCATCTTTGACCCATCCAACAGCCATCAGTAGAAATTACTGTTAGAACATTCCAAGGATGTGGTGATCCTGGGAAAAAGAAGGACTGTTAGAACCTAAAATGTCAGCTTACTATATCAACAGCAGGGAACAGCAGGGTATGAAATCAACCGATTTTTGAAAATAGAAGAGATATGTAGAATAACTAGAAGCATTACACAAACTAACAATTTAACAAATATTGATAATTTCCACTGTGACTTCCCTTTAAATGGTACCTGGGACTCTCTTAGGATTTGGAAACTCGAGTTGCCTTTGACTTAGTATTTGCCTCCACTACCAGCATACAGTATATAGTATAAATAGAAACCCCAATTGTCCCTCTTAGACAGAATAGTCTTAAACGATGGTACTTTACAAGTGACAATGCCTATTAGGGAATTGGTGGATTTTGGGCAGGTCCAAGGTGTTACCAGGGCAGATCTCTATGCAAAATGAATTCATTCCATAAGTGTATATCAGTGTTCCTTCCTGATCCAGTTCTTTAATTCTGGTAGAAATAAATAAAAACAGCGAGTTTCATTTCCATTGGTCCATGGAATGTGTCGAAATTCTACAGAACATAGAATTCGAAACCCAGGTTGTTTTTTTTTTGTCTTCCTCATCCAATTTCAACATTGATTTTCAATTTTGAGTGAGCCATGTTTGTGTTACACATTTAACACCATATCCTTTGTTTTATTATTATTATACCATGGAAAGAAAGGAGGTTTTGCATAGGATACATCAAGGAACACAGTAGTACAATGAGTTACGAACCAATGCAAAACACGTGAGCGAACAAGAGTTATTGTCGTACTAACGTCAAGGGACTGAGAAGCGATTCAATTTGACCCAAATTTTTCAAGAGGTGAAATGTCTCTCTTAGTGAGAAAAATCTCTCCATTTCTAAATTATTCTATGCAAATTGGTTGTCAGGCAGAGATATTATTCATAAGTAAGACTCGGTGAGATAAACGGAACAATGGGAAAGGGTTCTCATCTTTTAGTGTCACTGTAGCAATAACTGATCTTTATTGGGGAAAATGGTTCATACCCGTGACGAAAAATATTTTCATTGGCTGGAAGAATGAGGGCACTGGGAATTTTAATGAACCTGAGGTCCAGAATGAATGGAAACAATTTAATAGCAGGTGTTTTTATGTAGAATTAAAATAATCTCTAATTATTTTGTAAAATCTTTACGTCGGTCTGACAACTTAATGCTATGGCGAGAATTCCTGATTACCCAAAATATATGGTGACCACTGGCCCTAATTGCCTTATGACCTTTGTATGCATAAATATTTATTAACCCTCTCCCTACCCATAAGGATCTACCATAGGTAACAACCGTTTATAAGACAATAAAAAAAAAAACAGCTGTCTAGTGACTTTATGCCTTTTCCTTAAAGGGATGTCCACCCTTAAAACAAAAAAGGGGCCAGATTTGGTTACCTGCCCCAACCCAAAATGTATACATTCAGAACATATTAGATATATTTTCAGATCTTTAAGTATATTATTGCCTCAATTCTGAGAGAGAAAGCTGGCTCCCCCCTCCATACAGTCAATCAATGTGTGACTGCTGAAATCACAACCAAGTATTGACTGTTGTTTCCCTGCTGCCTTCTGCACATGCTCAAGCTTATAAAAAGCTCATTGGCAGTGGAGACGGCAGATACCATCATTAAATATATGGTTACATATGCATGTAATAAACTGGTAAAAATAGCAGTTGGGGTTATGGACAGATTACTACAAGTCGTTTTTGTTTGAAGGGTGGCATGCCTTTAAATCCAGACTTGATTGCTACCAATCAGGAATTAGATTTGATCAATTATTTTTGTTCTCAAATACTCATCAGATAAAGTATCAACACTTAAATCTCATTTAGCACCCAGTGCACATCACAGAATCCCAGGAGCTAAGCCTGAGACAGATGGCAAAATGCAGTTATTTTCGGGAGAGGGGGCTTGTTTAAAGAATGAACCCAGGCACACCTGACTTTTGTGCTTTGGAAGCCAAGAATCTGATCACCACGCTGCATTAATGGAGTGTGAGACATGAAATGCATAGTGGCAGATATATTCTCCCATCCAACCTGTATAATCAAATTTCAACTGCCTGGAATTTTACAGAGCTCTGTAATTCTTGAACCCTTCTTTGCTGCGGAGGATGCTTTAAGGCACAAAGACACAGCGTGGCACAGGGATTCTTAGCACAGCAGGAGTTAAGCAGATCATCTTCTTGGTAGGAATTCATTTTGAAGTGAGCACAGAATAAGCTGGATTTCTGAATCCCATCACACTGACCCTAGGTGGGGGTGGGGGGTGGTTGGTTTTGCGGGCTGGTACATGGATTGGAACTAATCTTCTTGTGCTATACATCAAATTCTGAAGGTGTACTGCACCTTGTTTAGTGTCTATTCCACCACGGTTACGAACACGGAGATGATCCAGATCGGGACTATACACTGCTATATTACCCAATCATAGAGCTGTCATTATGGACGAAGCATAACTGAGATAATGATTCAGTTCTGGTATTTGCAAGATATTAGTGTATTTTAAAGTCACATCTTACAGAAAATGATTGGAATAAAACAGGACTGGGCTATATCTGAGGTGAGGGTTGGTATTATGAGACAGCTGTACAGTCATATCATACAAATGAATAATGCATTAGCTTTTACATCTGCCAGGGATATCTCCAACTGCATTCTAAATTGGAAGATTATGCAACTTCAGCGTGCAAGGCAGGGCTAAGGGTGGAGAGCGGGCATTGCAGGATGGGGACATCTGACTCAGGGATGTCCAGTCAGCAATAATTCAGCTGTGATGACAGATCCTATCAACCCTCACACATTTCAACAGTTGAAAACTACGGTAGTAGCATTTGGGTTAATTCTAACGTTTCCCATAGAACGTTGTGTACAGAGTCTGAAAGTACATTGTTCCTGGATCTAATATATACCTCCCAACTGACCCACGTCTAGAATATAGGCACATTGCAGAGTGTATATTTTTTGTTTTAATAGGAAGGTAATCATTTATGTAGACACTCACTCTATAATTGCAAATATCCTCAAAACTAACACTGTGCTTTACAGTGAAGCTTTTGGCGTAGAATTTGGCGTTAATGTTATGTGAATTTTTTAATATTGGTTAGTGTGAATTTGTTCGGGCTGGGTGGGTATAATAAAGACATGCTATTTAGCATTGTGGTTGTGCCACGTTTTTGTGTGGATTCTAATGCCAGTCATAAGCTATACTTAGTACTCCAAGAAAGGCTAACAATTCAGATCCATAGCTATACATAGTTCCCCAAGAACTACCAACATTTAGATTCACAGCTATACTTAGTACCCAAAAAAGACAAATTTAGATCCATCTATAGCTATAAATAGTACCCCAAGAAAAGCCAAAATTTCAGCTTCATGGGTATACATGAATCCCAAGAAAGGCCAACAATTCAGATCCGTAGCTATACTTAGTACTCCAAGAAAGGCCAACAATTCAGTCCGTAGCTATACATAGTACTCCAATAACAGCCAAAATTCAATATCCGTTACTATACTTAGTACCAATAACAGCCAACAATTCAGATCTGTAGCTATACTTAGTACTCCAATAACAGCCAACAATTCAGATCCTGTACTATACTTAGTACTCCAATAACAGCCAACAATTCAGATCGTAGCATACTTAGTACTCCAAGAAAGGCCAACAATTCAGATCCGTAGCTTACTTAGTACTCAATAACAGCCAACAATTCAGATCCGTAGCTATATAGTACTTCAATAACAGCCAACAATTCAGATCCGTAGCTATACTTAGTACTCCAATAAAGGCCAACCATTCAGATCCGTAGCTATACTTAGTCTTCAATAACAGCCAACAATTCAGATCCGTAGTATACTTAGTACTTCAATAACAGCAACAATTCAGATCCGTAGCTATACTTAGTACTCCAATAAAGGCCAACAATTCAGATCCATAGCTATACTTAGTACTCCAAAACAGCCAACATTCAGATCTGTAGTTATAGTAAGTCTCCAAAGGCCAACAATTCAGATCTGTAGCATACTTAGTACTCCAATAAAGGCCAACAATTCAGATCTCGTAGCTATACTTAGTACTCCAATAAAGGCCAACAATTAAGATCCGTAGCTATACTTAGTACTCCAAGAAAGGCCACAATTCAGATCCGTAGCTATACTTAGTACTCCAATAAAGGCCAACAATTCAGATCCATAGCATAACTTAGTACTCCAATAAAGGCCAACAATTCAGACCCGTAGCTATACTTATTACTCCAATAAAGGCCAACAATTCAGATCCGTAGCTATACTTATCTCCAATAAAGGCAACAATTCAGATCCGTAGCTATACTTAGTACTCCAATAAAGGCCAACAATTAGATCCGTAGCTAACTAGTACTCCAGAAAGGCCAACAATTCAGATCCGTAGCTATATTGTACTCCAAGAAAGGCCAACAATTCAGATCCGTAGCTATACTTAGTACTCCAATAAGGCCAACAATTCAGATCGGGTAGCTATAATTAGTACTCCAAGAAAGGCCAACAATTCATACCCGTAGCTATATCTAGTACTCCAATAAAGGCCAACAATTCAGATCCGTAGATATACTTAGTACTCCAATAAGGCCAACATTCAGATCCGTAGCTATACTTAGTACTCCATAAAGGCCAACAATTCATACCCGTAGCTATACTTAGTACTCCAATAAAGGCCAACAATTCGATCCGTAGCTATACTTAGTACTCCAATAAAAGCCAACAATTCAGATCCGTAGCTATACTTAGTACTCCAATAAAGGCCAACAATTCAGATCCGTAGCTATACTTAGTACTCAATAAAGGCCAACAATTCAGATCCGTAGCTATACTTAGTACTCCAATAAAGGCCAACAATTCAGATCCGTAGCTATACTTAGTACTCCAATAAAGGCCAACAATTCAGATCCGTAGCTATACTTAGTATCCCAATAAAGGCCAACAATTCAGATCCGTAGCTATACTTAGTACTCCAAGAAAGCCCAACAATTCAGACCCGTAGCTATACTTAGTACTCCAATAAAGGCCAACAATTCAGATCCGTAGCTATACTTATTCCTCAATAAAGGCCAACAATTCAGATCTGTAGCTATACTTAGTACTCCATAGAGCAACAATTCAGATCCGTAGCTATACTTAGTACTCCAAAACAGAAACATTCAGACCCGTAGCTATACTTAGTACTCCAAGAAATGCCAACATTCAGATCCATAGCTATATTAGTACTCCAAGAAATGCCAACAATTCAGATCCATAGCTATACTTATTATCCAATAAAGGCCAACAATTCAGATCTGTAGTATACTTAGTACTCCAATAACAGCAACAATTCAGACCGTAGCTATACTTTGTACTCAATAGAGCCAACAATCAGATCCGTAGCTATACTTAGTACTCCAATAACAGCCAACAATTCAGATCCGTAGCTATACTTAGTACCCAAGAAATGCCAACATCAGATCCATAGCTATACTTAGTACTCCAAAATGCCAACAATTCAGATCATAGCTATACTTATTATTCCAATAAGGCCAACAATTCAGACTGTAGCTATACTTAGTACTCCAATAACAGCCAACAATTCAGATCCGTAGCTATAGTTCGTACTCCAAGAAAGGCCAACAATTCAGATAACTAGCCATATACAGTACACAAAGAACGGCCAACAATTGAGATCCATAGCTATACATCGAATCCCATACATGGAAATGGCAGTTAGACACGTTTTACATATAAGTAATGCCGGGAGTTTAAGTATTCAGACATCTGGAGGGATGCCAAAGTTGAGCATCCTTGATTTGGTAAATTCTGTTTGACCTTAGTTCTCCTTTAACCAAGCATTTAATTATGTGTGAAGCTGACTAGTAATATTTACCCTTCATTGACTTTTTAATGTAATGTTGTGATGTGTGCAGTACCAGGTTGTTATGTGCGTGCATAAGCTCACAGTGTAGAGGGAACATCTGCATAGAAGCTCCATAGCAGCTTGTGCATTTTTTTGCCAGCAACCTATTTAAAGAAGAAGCTAAATGGAGTGTCCCATGCATTTTTCATAAGACTCTTTTTAAAGGGGAATGTTGACATGTATGCCCAGGGCAGCACAAGCTATAAATACACTGCGGCTTATATTGTCAACCTTAGAAAAACCCAGAGTGCTGTTTATTTAATGGCAGGTTATTTAATACTGTTTCAAAATAGTTTTAAATCCTCTCACCCTATTTGACGTGGGGATTCAGCCCCAGCCAGAATGATACATATAGATTCTATATTCTATTTCTATATTCTAACCTTGGCACTCCAGATGCTTGAAACTACAACTCCCAGCACACCTTGGTTACAGAATGCAAACAAGGCATGCTGGGAGTTGTAGCTTTTAAAACATCTGGTAGTTCAAGTATAAGTAGATAAACTTATAGTAAATCGCTGTGTAATATAAGAAAATATATATTGGGACCCAGTGACAATGTCTTTGGAATTAATAATTCTGTCCAGAATACAATTATTCTCCGGCATGAATCCATTATAAAACAGCTGATAACAGCATCCGCTCTAATGGGCCAATTAAAATGATTGTTGTGTTCAGGGCTCTCCCCTGGGATAGGTGACCGCAGCACTTTATGATCACAGGTGAGACCAACATGAAATCACATAAGGTCTGTTTGTGGGGGAATATTTATATCTTCATTTCTTTCCTTAAGGAATAAATAGACCGAATCTCACTGCTAATTAGATAAGGTAATTATCTGCCAAACCACAATTGGAAGATCTTGTATATAAGAAATGTTTCTCTTGCCCTTGAACTGTGACAAACAAGATAACATTTCCCTTAGGTACGCGTTTCCGGTGCGCTAGTGTGGGTTGCCATGACCGTGCTGAAAAAATGCAGATCAAAAGCGATTCGATTAGTGAATCGTTGCACACCAACAACTGCCCAACACTAGTGCGCACTTTTTAACAAGCAATTGGCCCCTGACCCAAAGAGCTTACAATCTAAATGGGTGACTATATATCAAGGACTATAAGGAAACATTGTTAGGAAAGAAAGCCTACAGAATATCATTCATTTTTCTCGTTGAACAAGTGCAATGTCCCGTTAGAAGTTGTAACTCAGAGTTCACAGCAATTTTAACAAATGGAAGGTTATGAGATTAATGTCCTTTACTTAACGATGTTAAAATATTTTATGACAGGTTTGGTTTGTCCTGTAGTGCTCATTTAAGGTGAAAATAAATCCTTGTCTATCATTACTTATATATAGATGCTTCCATTTTGCTTGTCTCAGCAAAGGTCTTCTCCGTATTCGCAAACAGTACCTTCAGAGATTATAAATAAAGGGGGGTGTTGCTGCTGTTTTCTATGTAGAGAGCTTCAGCTAAAACTAGCAGTGCAAGCACATTTATTCATATGTGGGCCGTTCATCGCCCACCATAAACCATCCCCTGAAATTTACTTTCTAGAAATATGAGATAATCCCTGCTTATAAATCTGGTTTATTTTCCTTCCTTTAAGATCACAAGCTGAAGTCGTAAGAAATAAGCGTATCGCTGATCCGAAAGGATAGAATCTGTTAGGCTGCCAGGTTCCTGCTCCGCTAACAATGATGGAAACATCTTACATGGCGACTCATCTTGGTTTTTAAAAGATAACTACACTGTAAAAATCAACTTTAAAAAAAAATGACAATTAACTGGGGCAGGGAGGTAGGATGTATTGTTGATTATTGCTACCTCTTAATATAGTTTCATTGAAGAGCACCAACATGTACTGCCAGATTAGTGTCCTGGGCTTTCCTGTATTAAAGATGGCACTGAGGCCAGGAGAAAGTCTGGTAGATGTAAAACCAGAAGTGCACTAAGCAGCTTTCTTTGTGTTGGTGCTCCTTAAAAAATCAATATTGGGAGGTAGGAATAATTAAAGAGCATGTCCACCCCATTTACAATTTTTTCTGTAGTGTAGGGCTCCCTCCCCCAGACCCAACTGCCATAGTCATTTTTGCAGAAACTCCAATGATTATTACTTACATTACCTCTCTCCTCCGATGTTCTGTCACGGCCCTCTGCTTGCCAATCACGGCTTCCGGCTATCCAGAATGTCGGAGGAGAGAGGTAATGTAAGTACAGTTCGGGGGAGTTTCTGCAAATATAACTATAGCGATTGGGGGAGGGAGCCCTACACTACAGAAAATGGGCTTTGTGCTAGGTGGAGGGAGAGCAAAATGTGAGGGGGGGGGGGGGAGGGGGGGGGAGTGAGGTAGGGGGGAGGGCGGCTGCAGTGCGCATGACATTTTTCTCCTGGAGGGGAGACAGGAGGCCTATATGGACTTGGCCAGGCTCCTGGTGGTCAGTTTTTAGGAATTTACTACATTACAGAGTGGGGCCAGTAGTGGGGGGGATTATAGTTTTGGGGGTGGACATGCCCTTTAATCCTAAACTCCCTGCCAATGGTACTTTCATTTTAACTGATTCCGTGCAAATAGAAAGGTTTTTTCATTTCAGATCTGTGGCGGATTTTAGGGGTCCGCTAATCACAGATCTCACAGATTTCCCCAAAATCTGCTTTCTGAACGTTTTCCAAACTCCATTCGGAAATTTTCGAAAATCCTTGAACGTTCGAGCTTGAACCGGGATCCCCATCCCTGGCACTTAGAAGTGCCCTTGTGGCACTGACAAGCGCCCTTTGGGGCTTAAGGGGTCCCACAGCTCGAACTGGGACCCCCTTCCCCGCTACTTAGAAGTGCCCTTGCGGCACTGATAAGTGCCTTTGTTGGGGTTTCTGCAGCTCAAAACCAGGACCCCCATTGGCTCTTAGACACTGCAGCCTCCAGTGACACCAACGGCATCTTCTATCTTCTGCCATCACTGTGATAACCTCTTTTTATATTGTAATTGGTTAATATTTCGATGCTTGCAAACATATGATCACACATTAACCAATAATATTAGAGTTTTATTATTCAAATATGACACGTTCCTCGGACCATTTCCCATGTCCCAGAGCCATTTACAGTAAATCGCAACTGCTATTTAAACCCTTATTTTAGGCGAAATTTCTGAACTTTTCCCCCCATTTACTTTAATGACAAAATTCGTGGATTTTGTATTTTCTGGCCATGTCTAAATAAGAGGTGCAACATTTGACCTGCGCTCTTAATCTGAAGCAACCAATCAGATATTACCTTTTTGGTAATAGGGGCTGATTTTTTTGCCCAAATGACCGATATCAGTTTATTGGGCCAAAAAATATGTATTGCTTTTGGCTGCCGCCAAGACCAATGTCAGTCGGCTGTTCGTCTGGATCGAGCGAACGGGCGATTGGACATGTTGGAAATTCACTGCCGATCATGCGGTTCCCTGTGGGGCCGCACGAACTGTCGGCCGCGGACACTATTGCAACGAATGACAGTCATTTGTCCCAGCCGAACACTTGCTTGTAAGCGAACGCTCGGTGGGGACAAAATATCCTTTTGTCTGTACCTAGCCTTACTGGTCTAGTTAGAAAACAACTGATTGGTTGCTGAACCTTCCTTTTAAGATTGAAAATAAATGGTTTTAGCACAGGTCTTAGGTCTTAGATGTTACCAGTGGGAATAAACACAATGATAATTTCCTTTTCTGCTCTATTTGTGTTTATATTGCATTTTAAAAGTTTATTTTTGCTTCAGACATAATTAGTTAAGAAAAATTATTAACCTTGTCTTTAGGGGGCCAATAATAATGGATCTAGGTGTTCATAAATACAAACATGCCTTAATTATTACCAGGGTTTGTGTATGAACCATAGTCCGGCTATTAAACTTGGAAACCTCAACAACAAATGTTTCAAATTTTGTAATTGCCACGTAAATTACTCTATAGCAAGGATGTCAAACTTACAGCCCTCCAGATATTTAAAAACAACATCGCCCAGCATACTGCATCCATGGAATGCAATAGGGAGTTATAGTTTTCAAACATCTGGAGGGCCACAAGTTTGCAGTATGCAGCCAGGGAATTCTGGGAGTTGTAATTATTAAACATCTGGAGGGCCACATGTTTGCAGTATGCAGCCAGGGAATTCTGGGAGTTGTCGTCCCCGCTCTACATTTAGGAATGATAGAACAAATGCAACCTGTGTCCTGACATTAAAGGAAATTAGATGTTTTTGTATTAAAAGACGATTTCTCAGAAACTAACGAAGATAGAAGATATAATTCGCTGATTTAAAATCAGCGAACTCTTTTAAGATAAACAGCCTCCAGTAACACTCATTTTCTGTTCTACACCCCTTTCCCATGAGCACATAGATACAATTTAGCTAATTGAAGAATATGGCTTGCTACGTTACTCCTGAGTTAATCAAACTAAGCATGTCTGAGCTCACTGAGCTGGGGGGGGGGTGATAACATAGTGGATTTCTGAACTGTAAGATTTTAATGCTTATCTCTGATCTGGAAATACTAGTGATATGCCATTTAATTCAAGGTAATGTGTTTTACATTGACGTTGTCAGTTAACCTAGATTTTTAAGGCAGCAAGCTGAACTGGGATGCTGCATGCATGAGAACTTATTTAACAAGATCCACAGATTGATGGAAAGTGTGTGTCCACTGATCTTCTGTGATGTCTGGAGAGACTGCGAAGTCCCTTTCACCTCATAACTGAACCACTTCCAAGATTACATTAGAATTGTCTACCCAAGGCAATGACACTCTGTATCTGATAAAGCTTTCTTCTTTATCTGAAATAACTTTCCACTGTGTGAGATTTTCCTTCTTGGTATTACAGCTGGGAGGGGGCTGGGGGTTAAGGCTTAAGGGGTCATATTGAATTGCTGGAAATCCCGAAAGGAAATCACCTGATGTGGAGGGAACATTTACACTGTGGCAATAAATAGATGTGTTAGTTTGCATTGCTCCTGCTTGCCCTGATGCCCACAATATTTCTGGCTGTATTTCCTTGACAGGGATGGTGTCAGAATTGTAGTCTGGTGCTGGAGAATCATTTTTTTCCCTTTTCTAACACATCTCCTATTACAAAGTAACAGTTAATTTCAGTGATGGGTAAAGCAGTTCTGTTAAACTGTATGGATAGGAAAGGTATAGAACATCTGTCACCTCGTAGGCAGACAGCAATGAATTGCCGAGGTAGATGAGATTCCGCTTTGCCAAAGCCAGAAGTAATCACGGGAGCTGACACAATAAAAATTCAAATTCTTGACTGAGAAAGAATAGAGAACGGGTGATTGGATCCTACCAAAACAGATTGTTACCTACCAACTGAAGCCTCACTTGCTGGAGCTTACAGAGAATATTAATATCTCCCCACAAGGAACTCATTCACTGCCAACTTTGGCCTTTCACTTTAATGATGTTGGGCAGGGTTCCCCAAGTGATGAGTAGTGATGGATCCCAGTTATGAAACAAACCTGGTTTCGATTTTGAACTGTGGGTTTTAGAAAAATCCGCTGATTTTCAGACTTTTCATTGAAAAACCAAACCACAATTTTGTGGAACTGCGGGTTTTGAAATTTCAGTGTCGAAAATCAGTATTGAAATAGTTTTTTTTTTAATTAATTCCTCTTCAATTGAGTCCAATGCAGAATTTCGCCATATTCCACAAAATCTCCGGAAGTAGAAATCCAATGTTTTTGTTAACGTAAGTTCAGAACAAAAGAAATAATTGTGAAGCACAAGCCAGCTGATGAGCTAACTGAGGAAGGGTAAATGGGGATAAGTAAGTACAAATAAACAAGACAAAAAAGAAGACAGTATCCCCCTAACAGATTACCCTAACTCACAATGCAGCAGTAGAGCAGCAACTCGAAAGTTAAAAACATCATCTTTATTAGATATACATTAAAATTATTAAATAAAAAAAGATAGGAACCCACCAGTTAGAGACTAGTTATCAGTGAGAAAGTACAAATATTCTTCCCACACTTAAAAAATATATCAATTTATCAACACATAAGGTAGGAATTACTGAAGATAGGGGGTAGAAATCCCTAAGGACAGTACTAATTCCCCTCCTCAAGATAAAGAGATCCAAGCCTGGAATCTCTAAGATAAAGTATCGTAGCTAGTCAGAAGAAAATAGGGAAACCTAACATTGGTTCCCTATACTGGCAGTATAGGTTCACATTGAAAAAGCAGAAAACACACTTCGATTCCCAATGTCAATAAAAGAAAAAAGACTTCTGGTATGGAGGTCTTAAGTGTCAATAATGGACTAAGCATATGGTTTGCCTGTATTACGCTCCCCTCAGAGCAAACATCGTGAGGAGGATCAGGCAAACCCAAAAAAACAAGGGATCGAGTGGAAGAAGATTCAAAAGATTTTAAAATAACATATCAAAAGAACAACCCCTGATGCGTTTCGTCCCTCGTCCAGGGACTTACTCTATAGCTGGGGAGAGTCGCTTGATTATACGTGTATATATACCCCAGTCTTGATCTGGGGCTGCTGATTGGTGCAGAATGCACCAATAGGATCGCGGGTTGTAGAACCACACCCCCCCACCCTCCCATAGCGAAGTGAATGAATATGTACTTCGCGGGAATCGTAACCATGGAAACCAAAACAGAACCCGTGGGGAGCGAGCGCCGTAAGTATCAAGCATGTAAGCAGGCGGCCGGGGAAATCTGCACAGATGGGTACTCGGACTATGTAGTACATCTATGATGGTAAAGATAAAAACCCCAATAGTAACCTATATCATCTTGGAAAAGTCCCACTAGGCATTAGAGGTGTGATAGAGAAAAATAAACTAATCAGAAGGGAAAGTCGTTGGATCTTCCTTTTGAATACATTAGCCCCGTGTGGACTTAATGCACAATACAATTTAAGGCGTTCCTTTAACTTTTGGAGATTTCTGTATAATCAGATACTTGCTTGGATAGTAATATTTAACTATGTGTAATATATCCATAACTTCAGAGTTTTGGCGTTTCTGATACTTATACTTACTAGTTACTATTCTTCCTGGTCCTCTCTTTCGGTTTAGGGGTGTTTGGATACTTGTACTTTACCTATATCCTGACATTTCCGTATTACCAGCTTTTTGGATTAGATCCTTTTTATTGGCTAACCCTCCTGCACGTTTTGATATAGGTTACTATTTGGGTTTTTTATCTTTACCCATCATAGATGTTACTACATAGTCCCGAGTACCCATCTGTGCAGATTTCCCCGGCCGCCTGCATTACATGCTTGATACTTACGGCGCTCGCTCCCCACGGGTTCTGTTTTGGGTTTCCATGGTTCGATTCACGCGAAGTACATATCATTCACTTCGCTATGGAGGATTGGCGGGGGTGTGGTTCTACAATCCGCGATCCTATTGTTGCATTCTGCACCAATCAGCAGCCCCAGATCTAATGACTGGGTTATATATACACGTATAATCACAGCGACTCTCCCCAGCTATGAGTATCCCTGGACGAGGGACGAAACGCATCAGGGGCTTGTTCTTTTTGATATGTTATTTTAAAATCTTTTGAATCTTCTTCCACTCGATCCCTCTGTTTTTTTGGTTTGCCTGATCCTCCTCACGATGTTTGCTCTGAGGGCGTAATACGCAACCCATATGCTAGTCCATTATTGACACTTAAGACCTCCATACCAGAAGTCTTTTTTCTTATTATTGACATTGGGAATCGAAGTGTGCTTTTTCTGCTTTTTCAATTGTAACCTATACTGCCATGTATAGGGAACCAATGTTAGGTTTCCCTATTTCTTCTGACTACTACGATACTTTATCTTAGAGATTCCAGGCTTGGATCTCTTTATCTTGAGGAGGGGAATTAGTACTGTCCTTAGGAGATTTCCTACCCCCTATCTCAGTATATTCCTACCCTATGTGTTGATAAATGGATATATTTTTTAAGTGTGGGAATAGAATATTTGTACTTTCTCACTGATAACTAGTCTCTAACTGTGGGTTCCTATCCTTTTTTTATTTAATAATTTTTAATGTATATCTAATAAAGAGATGTTTTTAACTTTCGAGTTGCTGCTCTAACTGCTGCATTGTGAGTTAGGGTAATCTGTTAGGGGGATACTTCTCTTTTTTGTCTTGTATATATGTTAACGTAAGTTCAATCAGGATTTTGTAGTCAGGAAATTTTTACCAAATTAATGTTTTTACAGTAACCGGCATATTGATTACCATTTCAATACGGTTATTTAATGTAACTTTAAGCTACTTAATTTAATCAAAGTTGATTATAATTTACACTGTAAAGTCCATCATTACGAACACCATTGTGCCCATGAGAAAAGTTTTGAATATCCAAATAGTTTCTGTATCTGTAGGTAGAGAGTTGAAACCTTCTTGGTTCTTCTCCTGAGTCCTGACAGGTTCGCAATATCCAGGTAAATTTTGTTGTTAAAATCTTGCTGGGAAATTTACCAAACAAGTCGACCTTTCAATGTAAATACCAGCAATTTTGTGTCATTTATGTATAGTTTATTTAAAAATCGCCACTTGGGGACGCAGCGCTGTACAAAAACAATAAAGACATACAGGGAAGATAAATACAAGACTGTTCAGTACATAAAATATATATACTAAATAGAGTGCTAGGGCTTTGCCACAAGAGGTAATAAGTCCCTGCCCCATAGCTTACAATCTAGTTAGGTGGGTAACATACAGATACAATGGAATGGGTATAAATGCTGGAGTGAGACGAATGCAGTTCAGATAAAACAATCATATACTGTGCTGGTTACCATATGGTAGGATGTAAGGCTAGATTTATCATTATAGATATATAGATACCATATACTGTGCTGGTTACCAGATAGGTAGGATGTAAGGATAGATTATATATATATATATAGAATAACCATATACTGTGCTGGTTACCAGATAGGTGGATGTAGGGTAAGTTTATCATATATATATAAATAGATATCATATACTGTGCTGGTTACCAGATAGGTAGGAATGTAAGGGTAGATTTATCAGTATATAATAATAGATACCATATACTGTGCTGGTTACCAGATAGGTAGGAATGTAAGGGTAGATTTACATATATAATAATATAGATATCATATACTGTGGCTGTTTACCAGATAGGTAGGATGTAAAGCGGTAGATTTATCATATGTGATATCTAAATACTGTGGTCTGGTTACCAGATAGGTAGATGTAAGGGTAATTTATCATATATAGATATCATCTACTTGTGCTGGTTACCAGATAGGTAGGATGTAAGGGTAGATTTTATCATATATAGTATATCAATATACTCTGGCTGGTTACCAGATAGTAGGATGTAAGGGTAGATTATCTATAGAATATATCATATCTCTGGCTGGTTACCAGATGGTAGATGTAAGGGTAGATTTATCATATATAGATATATAGATATCATTACTGTGCTGGTTACCAGATAGGTAGGATGTAAGGGTAGATTTACATATATAGATATATAGATATCATATACTGTGCTGTTTACCAATAGGTAGGATGTAAGGGTAATTTATCATATATAGATCTATAGATACCATATACTGTGGCTGGTTACCAGATAGGTAGGATGTAAGGGTAGATTTATCATTATAGATATATAGATACCATATCCTGTGCGGTTACCAGATAGGTAGGATGTAAGGGTAGATTTATCATATATAGATATATAGATATTCATATACTGTGCTGGTTACCAGATAGGTAGGATGTAAGGGTAGATTTATCATATATAATATATAGATATATATACTGTTGCGTTACCAGATAGGTAGGATGTAAGGGTAGATATTATCATATCTATAGATATATAGATATCATATACTCTGCTGGTTACCAGATAGGTAGGATGTAAGATAGATTTATCATATATAGATTAATCGATATCATATACTCCTGTCTGCCTGTCTATTTATCAGTCTGTTTGTCTGCCTGTCTATTTATCAGTCTGTTTGTCTGCCTCTCTATTAATCCATCCATTATCTGTCTGTCTGCCTGTCTATTTATCTCTCTATTAATCCATCCATTATCTGTCTGTCTGCCTGTCTATTTATTAGTCTGTTTGTCTATCTGTCTATTAATCCATCCATTATCTGTCTGTCTGCCTGTCTATTTATCAGTCTGTTTGTCTGTCTGTCTATTAATCCATCCATTATCTGTCTGTCTGCCTGTCTATTTATCAGTCTGTTTGTCTGTCTGTCTATTAATCCATCCATTATCTGTCTGTTTGCCTGTCTATTTATCAGTCTGTTTGTCTGCCTGTCTATTTATCAGTCTGTTTGTCTGCCTGTCTATTTATACAATGATCCTTTAAACAACTCTACAACAAAAAACAAAACTTACTAATGGTGATTAAAATACAATCATAATGTTAGAGGGTCTCAACTCACCTCAAAAGAGAATACCCTTTGGAAAGAACTCACAAGCAATAAAATAGATATAGCTGTATCCAAGAAACCCATCTTAAGAAAACATCTAATCATTATTCAAGCACAAAACATACAACAATATCTTTCAATCCACTAGACAAGAAAAAAAGAGGAGTTACCATCGCAATAAACAACTCAGTAGCTTTAAACTCACGATGCCAAAATTGATACCCAAGGCAGATACATAATTCTTCACTGCTCTATAAACAACCAGAACCTAGTGATAGCTAACCTATATGCTCCTAATCAAAAACAAATCAAATTTATAGGAAGAAAACCATCCATAAAGTTAAAGAATACCACCAAAAAAACACATAACTATGTGGAGACTTCAATCAATGTGGACACACAACTAGACTCCTCCAACCCTAACACAAAGAAAACACGCATTCTCCAATCTTTTTTAAATCAGAAGATCTATTCGACGCATGGAGAACAACGCACCCAACAGAGAAAGACTACACTTACTTCTCCCAATCCTACAACACATACTCCAGCTAGATTACTACTAGTAGATATAAATGGACCTTCAAAAATTCCAAATTCAAGATACTCCCTATTACATGGTCAGACCATGCACAATAACAATCCACTTAACAGAAAGATTCAACCTGAACCAACAAAAACCTTGGAGACTAAATCAACAACCTATAGCATAGAAATAGCCCAAAATAAAATACAAAAGCAATAATTGAATACTTTGAAATAAACGACTCGCCAGAAATAGACCCCTACACTGTGGAACGCCCACAGGCAGTGGTGCAGGCATATGCATTCAACAGGCATCTCAAATAAATAAAAACAGAAACAAGAAAAAGAAAATGATATTACTACAGAAATAGCCATACTGAAAGAAAAGAAAACAAACAAAAACCTACGCAACAAAATAAAAACTACAACTGAAAGAAACAAAAGATAAAACTTCACTCTTTAAATCTCTATGACTACGAAAAAATGCTTAGAAGAATGAAAGCCACATACTACGCCCAAGGAGGCAGAGCAAACAGAAATCTGGCTAATAGAATTCAAAACAAGATAACCAAAACTAAAATCATTTATCACAGAAAACAACAAAAAGTAATTAACCCTCAAGAAATAGCCAACCAATTTAGCCTATTCTACTCCAAACTATACAACCTTGCAGAAAATGGAGAAGTAAATAAACCCAACAAAGAAACATAGAAACATTCATTAACTCAATAAAACTACCCTCAACCAATCTGAAAAAAAGAGTACCTAGATAAGCCAATCTCCCAAGAAGAATAATCAAAGCTATCAAACATCCAAACTTAATAAATCCCCAGGAGAAGACGGATCACAAATGAATATTATAAAACTTACCTTCCAACCTAACTCCACATATGCAAAAGATGTTCAATAAAGTATAGAAACCAGACGTTCCCTAAAGAGATGCTCAAAGCGATAATAATCCCAATCCCAAAACAAGAGAAAGACCGACAATTCTTGCAAACTACAGGCCAATCTCTCTCATAATAAGATCTCAAAATATATCAAAAATACTTGCTGAAAGACTTAAAAATATACTCCCACATCTTATCCACCTGGACCAAGTTGGATTTTAAAAATAGGCAATCAACGGACAACACAAGGAGAATTATAAAACCTAATTGACTGGGCCAGCCATAACAACATTTCATCCTTATTTATACTTTAGATGCCGAAAAAGTTTTGACCGTCTCAATTGGGAATATCTAAAAACTCCGTTTAGAAAATTCGAAATACAAAACAACTTTAAAAGAGCATAATGGCCCTTCATACAACCCTTCAGCAACAGTATTCATTTCTAATATGCTATCAAACCTTTCAACATCTCCAAAGGAACCAGACAGGGCTGCCCCTCTCCCCTTTAATTTCGCTTTGGCAATGGAACCCCTGGCGCAAAAAATACGAGAAGAACCAAATATATCAGGAATCCAAATCAAATCCACTTCCCATAAATAGCACTCTTCGCAGATGACATCATACTGATTGAACAAAACCAATTATATCACTAATTCATATCCAAAAACTTATACACCAATCGGCCTAATGTCATACTACAAAATTAACGAGAAAAAATCAAAAGTCATGGAAACTAACATATCTGGAACATTAAAAATTTTCCTATTAAGCAAAACAAGTTCAAATGGGACTCAAATGAAATAACCTACCTAGGCATCAAACATCAACTAACCTTGGAAACCTACTCCAATCAAATCTCATCCCGCTCATAGAAAAAACTGGAAACCCAACAAAAAAATGGAAAAAACATAATGCTCTCACTTATGGACAGAATAATGGCAACTAAAATGATAATCCTTCCCCAAATCTTTAGATCAATACCAATAAACATCCCAGAACCACTTCTCAGAGCCCAAAAGAACATAACCCAATTCATCTGGAACCAAAACAAAGCAAGAATCAATAACCAAATCATGGGCAAAAATCGTAAAACAGGAGGACTAGCAATACCAATACTGAAAGAATACTATCAAGCAACAATCCTCGACCAAATAAGATATTGGTGGAAAACAACACAAATAAAAATCTATGGGTGAAATTTGAAGAAAAAAGTGTCATCCCATGAAACTAAATCAAATCATGGGAGCAACCCTACTTG
This sequence comes from Hymenochirus boettgeri, assembly GCA_019447015.1. Classification (NCBI taxonomy): domain Eukaryota; kingdom Metazoa; phylum Chordata; class Amphibia; order Anura; family Pipidae; genus Hymenochirus; species Hymenochirus boettgeri. Next base: position 237,443,872 of record CM033472.1, read on the forward strand.
GAGACATACAAACAGATATACCTTATACCCACCCCAAACATCTATCAACATATGGAAAAATATTAATAAAAAACATGATATTCTGGCTCCTCTATATGATCAATACCCATCAAAAGTCTAGAACTCCTAACCAGACTTAATATCCAATGGGAACAAAACCAGCTGATAACAATAGACCAACTATACTACAGGACGACATAATCCCATCCAACAACTACAAAACAAATATCACATAAACCCCAAGACTTCTTCAAGCACATCCAATAATATCCTTTCTCAAAACCTCTAAAAACAAGTGGGAAAACATTAATGAAACAACAGAGATTCAATCTAGCCCCTATAACCCCATCCAAAGGAATCACAACCTTCTACACCTTGATCAACTACAAAAACACATTCATTAAACTTAAACCACATAAAATGGGAAGAAGAACTCGGGAAAATCTTCACTGAGCAACAATGGTCAGAATCAGCAAACATACCCTTCAAGCTATCGAAGTGCTCACAAACACTGGGAAAACCGCAAAGAAAATTTCTCGAGATACTATAGAACACCTGCAACAATAGCAAAATGGAACCCCAACTACTCACCCTATGTTGGAGATGCGGAGAATCCGGGGTACGGTATCCCATATATTCTGGACCTGCAGGAAAATAAGGAGAATATGGTATAAAACCCAACACATACTATCCTCGATACTCACAAAAGAAAATTATACTTACCGCAGAACTGGCCCTGCTACTCATAGACTTACAACAATCCCCCCCAAACCAAAAAACCATTATCTTCCACACCATAATAATTATCCTCCAATTTATTACAAGACACTGGCTGACCACTAAAATACCCAATATCTCACTGATACTAAGAAAACCTAAATATAAATATGCAATATGAGAAACAATACGCCATATCCCAACTTAATTTCCATAAATTTATAAGAAATGGGAATACTGGTACACCGATAATAGATCTCTACTTTAATGAATAAGATATAAATAAAAGGAGGTCGTAGTGGTGTTGAGATACAATACATACCCTGGTGTGGAATCGAACACAATCTAAGCTACGAACGCACCCTGACTTAAAGATATTTTGTGTATATATATTATTATTGTTTATATATTAATACTTTATTCTTTATTTCATTTTAAGTTTCAATATTATATTATTTTACTATTAAAGCTAATAAGCTTACGTGATATTGTAGATATATATGTTGAATACAATCTACATACAGCTATGTATAAGAGAATTTGTATGAAAAATTTTCAATAAAAACTGATTGATAAAAAAAAAATTGGGACCGAACATTAAAAAATACCATTCAAAATTTGAAAAAATTTATTCAGTCTGGTTTGAAATTTTAATAGGTTCCACAGATCCCCCATCAGAATGTTACTGCCCAGTTTCATTTATCTCTTCTAGCAAGCCGTGTCCTTGCATAACAAGGGGGAAATGCAATAAAAATAAGTTTGCCTACTCATGTAGCGAAAGAAAGTTAAAGGGCATCTCATACCGAAAAATAGGTTATTTTTAAATTGACCATAACTGGAAACTATTATTCTTCCCACCACCACTGTATTATTTTTTGTTGATCTGCCCCCTATTTCTTTAGATACCAATCTAAAACTTCTTATATTTCAGCTGTCAATCAAGTTCCTGCTCTCAAAAATTATTCTCGTGAGTAGTTTTACTGTAGCTGGAATGGTGACAGAGTTTTGACAGTTGGAATGCTGTATGCTGTGTGCAGGCTTGACAGTTGGTTGTGGGAAATAAAATCAGGTCGGGATGAAGTGGGAGTGGTTAAAAGAGGGAGGGGGGGGATAGCTCCTAAACAAAATGTGTGCAGGTTTGAAGGCATGGAGCCAACACACACAGATCAGAGTCTATTGTATGGGGATAAAACCTATGCAACGAGTGCTCCTTACCATACATCACTCTTAAAATAACAGTCACACCGTCACACATTGATTACTACATTGTGTAAGGAGCCATATAGTGTATATCATTGCCTTGACAAAGTGGTTATAATATGCCATTCATTATAGTCTCATGGAAACGTTTGCCTAGAAATATTTAGGGAATGTTTACAACATGCCATTCTATTGACTATATTCCAATGTACTGTTTCCTTAAAGGGCATGTCCCCCCTAAAGGCATGTCAATTATCTGCCCACCACCCAACTGCTAATTTTAAACACTTATTACACACATTTGTAACCAGATATTAATGATAATTTCTACTCCTTACTGGCAAAGGCCTCCTCCCTTTGTATCAGGTAACAGACAATTGACCATTTTTTTGTTTTAAGGGTGGACATGCGCTTTTTTAAAAAGGCGAAACAGTTTAAATACCATGTCGTATTCACAGAGAGTTCTAAACGCTAGTGATCCAGGAAGATCCCACTGTAAGATCCAGGTAAATCTTCCCAAAAGACAACGTGCCCAAGACTAGAAACGTTCTGTTAGTTAAACAACTAATCAAAGGAACATTTTTCCAAACTGTATCATACTCACACCGAAACTTTCATTCAAATATTACAAATGGCCAGGCACATGGTTTTAATAAAAATAGAGAAAGTAATGAAGGGAACAGTGTTATCAATAAAAGTTCTTACGTTTAAAATGGTGCTGCTAATTTTGCCCCAACCAATCAGATCTTTTTAACATTTGTAAGCTAACATCTGATCGGTTGAGGCAAAATTAGCACCATTTAAACGATAAGAACTTGTATTGAATAACCTGAGTGTATTAGGTAATGAATAATAGAATACCATTTTTAAATGATAATATACCAGGCACTGTCTAACCCCTGTCACATCCCCAGTTTAGAATGAATGTGAAAATAAACTGGACCGATATAAAACTCTTCAAATATATATGTTTACATCCCGGTATGTTTTTTAAAGTGCAATGGAAATCCTTGGAATAGAAGTAAAAGTAATTGGATGACAAATGATCGGACAAAAGCTCAATTTTCAAAGTGAGAATGAATGAAACTGTGCTTGTTTCTTCAATGCAATGTAAATGGTAATTAAGAGTTATGTCGAACGTGTAATCGCCGCGAGCTGAAACCCTGCACTGTACCATAAACTGCAAATATCTCATCTGCATGAATGTTAAAACAAACCTGACTGTCTATCCATCCATTATCTGTCTGTCTTCCTGCATCTATTACTCAGTCTGTTTGTCTGCCTGTCATTTATCAGTCTGTTTTGTCTGCCTCTCATTATCCATCCATTATCTGTCTGTCTGCGTCTATTTTATTAGTCTGTTTGTCTATCTGTCTATTAATCCATCCATTATCTGTCTGTCTGCCTGTCTATTTATCAGTCTGTTTGTCTATTGTCTGTAATCATTCCATATTGTCTGTCGCCTTCTATTTATCAGTCTGTTGTCTGTCTGTCTATTAATCCATCCATTATCGTCTGTTCTGCCGTCTATTTATCAGTCTGTTTGTCTGTCGTCTATTAATCCATCCATTATATGTCTGTTTGCCTGTCTATTTATTCAGTCTGTTTGTCTGCCTGTCTATTTATCAGTCTGTTTGTCTGCCTGTATATTTATCAGTCTGTTTGTCTGCCTCTCTATAATCCATCCATATCTGTCTGTCTGCTGTCTATTTATCATCTGTTGTCTATCTGTCTATAATCCATACATTATAGTCTGAAAGGTATTCTATGACAAAAAATAACCATGAAGTATTCTATGAATTAATGAAACCCCCCCAATAGTATAAAGTAATTCCAGTAGGTTCTGCACAAGGATTCAGGCAATCATTCTATGAAGTCCATATACACCAAATGTATTGCACTAACACACACATGTTTTGGATGAGTGTAGAGTTAGAGTCAGAACACTGAGGCAACTACTGGAAATACCACTTACTGATAAACCTCCAGTTCGCTACATTATGGGGGAGATGTTTTATTCACCATTTGTTAGCGCCAAATTAGTGCAAAACAACCAAATAGTGCAAAAAAAGCTACCCGATGTACTATCACTGATTCACGCTAGTTGCAACATTTACAAAAACGTTTTGGAAATAGTGCAGGTTAGCCTATTCAATATTGGGTTAAGTTAAGTTTTGTGCTACCTTGTAGGCCTATTGAATGGAGGTGTACAGCGCCGATGCATTAGAAAAAAACAGACGTCTTACCTGACTGGAACTGGTGAAAAGCATTGTGGGATTGCGGTCAGGTAACATTTTGTTTCCTACATCGGCCCGTATATACCTTAAGCAATTATACTGTACATTTAGTTTGTTTGTAGAAAGAAAGCAATTGTTTAAAGTAATTCACGGCTTATTAAAAGCCACTTAATAACAACATCATCAAAATTCATGTGATGTGGTTCCTAAATACCACTAACAAAGAAAGATTTAGCGAAACTTAGCGAACATTTAGCAGAAAACTGCCTTTTGGCGATATATCTGATTTGAAGCTATATTTGAAAATATCGGTAACCAAACTGAATTGTCACTCTTCGGGTCCAATCCGAACAGCACTGTATATTACCCTGATACACTTAATGAAAACACATTACTCTTGCTAGAGTTTTCAGATTTATGGAAAAAACTCGAAGATCCGAAATGGAAGGTTCGTATTTTCAAGGGTTAACAAATGTACGAGATTATATTTGGTAATCCTCAAAAATAACGTTCAAGGTTATCTTGTGGGTTACCGAAATAACATCGTACATCGGTAACCCTCGAAAATACGTTCCGAAGTCCCGAAATCCAAACGATAGGCCGGTTTTGGACGGATTTTGGAACCAGGGGGTTCCATATCAGATCCGGGTCTGAACAGGACCAGATCCCACTCTAATCCTGCCCGCATGGAATGGGTCTTATAAATCAATTTCTTAAAAACAAAGACCTACAGGAATTAGTCCCCACTGACAGCAGCTGAGAAAATGAAGATGTTCTAGTACCTTAATCCAGGAGCTAACTAACATTTGCTTGCATACACATTATCTTTCTAGAAGGAGGTCAAAGATACAGTATGTAAAATCAGTGGTCAATAAGACCAGGTTATTAAGATTAATGGCAGAGTGTTATGATAAAAGAGGGTTTGCCAAACTTTGACATAAAAACATTGAGCATGGACAGAAAAAAAAAACTGTCACCATTGATAAGTTCAACATAACACACTCTAATTCCAATACATTCACAGTCCTAGCCTGTTTGGCAAGAAGGGTTACAAAGTATAACCAGAAACACTCACCTTTTCTCCTAGTTTCCCTACATCTGGCTATCTTGTTTGCCATGGCAATTTTGATTTACAGTAGACTTCTAAGCAAGGTCTGAACAACCAAACCCTTATACGCAAAAGGTGCAGTGATATGTGGCTATTTACAACAATATAGTCCTGAATCATTTAGAATATCCAATAAGGGGCTATGGTCACACACTTCATTGAATTTATTAAATATTTTAATGTGATGTGCTGCTTATGAGTAAATGTCCCTTATTAAATATTTCACAAATGTCTATTTTAAATCTTCTGTATTCTCTGTAAAACATTCAATGACGTACGTTACAAATAATCAAAACAAAAAATTACAGCATATGTCTGATTCCTGGGTTTTACAACTCTATGGAAAGTAACTTTTAGAAACCAGTCTCATATGTCAAATGTGATGATTAATAAAAGGGAACTTTAACCTGCCATGGCTTACTTGCCTTGTCCCCAGACTGATGCACATAGCAAAGAGAATTTGCATGGCAGTGTAGTGCCAGTTGCACCGAGGTGCTATCCAACATTTTACCTTAAATAACGACAGACACTAAGTTTTTGGAACAAAAGGCCACAGCGTTTTTTTTTAACTTGTTATCCTATTTAATTGCATAAATATCACAAACATTTCTTTGTATCATAACATGTAAAACATTAAATGTAACCATTATAACCACCAACTTTGTCTTGGTCCATAGGGCTGTTAACCTGCCCTCAACCAACGTATCCGTGCAGCCCATCAGCGCCGCCAACACCGGCTCAATGGGTGCCTAACATCCCCATTCTCAATCGCCCTCTGGTAACACAATGTCTACTTTTCACTTCCATGCCACTTTTTCCTCTATGGACCACCGACCCGCTGTGACAATTTCCTTCAACTTTTTTCTACCTATTTTCCTTCTTATTAGAGCCTCTATCCTTATACCTAATAGAGGGATGGGTGGGTGGGGCTCTTTCTTACCTACTGGCCCCCACTTCCTCCTGCAGTAGCCTTATAAAACCTTTAGCCTGCTCCCCCTCCCTACCTGAACTCTTCATTAAACCATGATATGTTTGGAGAAAAATATTTTTATCACAACTTAAAATCTTATTAATTAATGGGGGTCAGATTGGAACCTAATGGCTCTTCTATAACTTTGGCCTTGTGTTCTGTTTACAGAAAATCTGCACAGTTGTTAGGCGCGCTTCTCAAAATGTATAACTTAGAGATCTACACACTTATAATGAGCTCTCTGAATAATGAGGTTACGTGATTAATAATTTATGATATTTACGCATTATATTGAGCCTTCCTTTGCTAAGCTTTAGGCAAGGTATCCTATACCCTAATAATGATCTCATTAGCATGGCTAGCAGTTGACAGATAATGTACATTAGGGCTGTGTCAATAATCCATTTATATGTTGTCCAAGTCAATCTCTAACCTGCATCACTCTTCTCAAAAATATGTCAGTCCCCTGATACCTGATGATTTGAAGACATGACGTTTACCGTAGCCCACTCACATTTTGTGGACTTAGCATGGATATCCTGTTGGCACAATGCATATTTCAAGGACAAAGTCCCCGAAATTTCAAACTAAAGGTTCTTTTTAGAATGTTACAACAACATCTCAGCTAGTTTATTCTTTTATTCATGGGATTTCCAGGGCAGAGACACCAAATCTTCTGTACCTACACTGAAGTGCATTTTGTGGGGATTGGATTGGTGAAATCCTGCTGTACACTTACAGACTTTTCTTTTCAATATTACTTTAAATCAATTATATAAGATAGAATCAACAAGGATACCTACTCAGTGATCTTTGTGTGTTCTTAAACCCTACAGACAAGACCTTTGTAGAGTTGACTATTTAATTTAGGGATCTCCAACCTGCGTGAACAAGAGGCAGATGAGTCAATTGGAATAATTCCTGGCAAAGTCACATAAGAGTGATAAAACATACTTCAGCATGTACGGACGGACATAGGCCCGTAACTTAGTACTGCGAGGGTCTTCAGTACCTGTGTATTGGAGATTCACGCTTATGGCTGGGATCAGTAAAATGGTTTGGCTATTGTATGTGAAAATGTTTCTAACATGTTTTTGACTAGCATAATGTGTTTTTCCAGGAAAACATAAGCACTACTATACATGCATGCAAATGGAGGATTTCTTAATGGTGATGCCCCTTTAGGGCTGTTTATGTGTCTTAATAACAATTAGAGACTGGCCCTCTAGCTATGCGTGTATCCGCCCCTCGTCTTTTTTATGTTTTTAGCTTAGTTGTGGTGTGGGAATAATCTTTTATTTATGATATTGGTAATAAAGGAGTTTTGATATTTAACCAGGGTGAATTATGGTTGCACCGATATAATAAAACGGTCACATGATGATGCAGTGCCAGTAGGTGAAGTAGGCACATCCATGGGCACTAGCCAAAAGATATTTTATATATCAGTGGGAAAGTTATCTGAACTGAACTGATAATTCAAACTAGGTGGTGCCGATTATAGATAAAAAACCTCCAGATGTTTGAACTCCCAGAATCCCCCAGCTTCCTTGCTTTGTAAAGTGCTTATAAGGGTAGGCTGGGTGTTGTAGTTCTTTAATATCTGGAGGCCTGAAGTGTTGTAATAAATAAATATATCCAATACTCAAAACAGGTAGTCGTTCCCAGCCTGGTAACCAAAGACTGTAAGCCAACTCAGTGGTTGGGGCCAGTGGTGGGTTAATTATAGTTTGGTGGGTGGACATGCCTTTAATCGTAATAGATAGTCACAAATCGGCTGACCCGCACCATATGGCGATAAACAGAGGGTTAGTATAACTTAAGATGGAAGAACTCTTTTTAACGTCAAATAACCTTTCAGTAGATAGACCAAACCCAACGAATGAAATATCTACAGCATCTTTCAATTAAAAACTTTTCCTTTATAAACCTGAAATTATGTTTGATTTTCCAATTAAGGGTCACTATTCACTTTTCGCCATTTTTAGAACAAGTGGCAATTTAAGGCAAAGCTATGGTTTTGGGAGTGACGTTAATTTACCTTAACTGCGGACAGAGCACAGGAATGTAATTTTGAATGTATAAACCTATCTCACTAAAGTATAAGAATTGCCAAGCGCTCGCGACCTTACAATAACCTGGGCGAAATACCAAACCATTCTAATTATGGAATACCAAGATGCCTGGCTGATGTAAAGGAGTATAAAAAGCTTTTCCTAACTTTAGTCCAATGATTCCATTTAAAGTCAACATGAACTTCTAACTTTAATTAGGTATGTGCAGGTTTTTATCTTACATATTAAAAAGGAAAGGGGCTGTGTGTTATGAACCAATTGTCCGCTTCAAAATATTTTTTTAAAGGGTACATCACCCTGCCTAAAACCCCCCTCCTTACCTAAATAGTACTAGTGTGAGGATATAAATAGGCCCTCACCCTTGGTTTGTTTAGTTTCTCCAAACAAAGATTAAGCACTGCCCCCCTGAAGCAGTCTATGAATCCAGACAGTGCAATGGAAGTAGTAGACCAGTAAAAAGAAACATCTGGTTGTTCCAAATTTACAGCTACAAACAGCCAGCCTTTGCAGCCTCCCATGCAGAAACCCAGTCTCACCCTAAAAGAAATTATGTTAAACTAATTATTTTTTTAAAAAAGAAATTAAAGGGCAAGTCCAGCCACAAATGAAAACTCACATACAGGTAAACCACCCCCCAAAACCCTAAACGGTAATGTTTAAAATGTGAAATATGCAATTCTAACCTGAAACCCTGCACAATGTCCTGTTTCTGGGCTTCCTGGTTCTTCCAGTCAGCAACTGGTCAATTATGGATTTTACAGTTGACATCACAGCCAATGACCGAAGTTTAATCCCCTGTCTGCCTCTTCTGAGCATGCCCAGGCTCAGTACAGGCTCAGACAGGTTTAAATTTCTCAGTTTCCATGAGGCATCCAGAAGATCTTTAGTTGTCTGACAGCACACTTTCTACAACAATCATGAGAATCAGAGAAAAGAAGGCGGGGGGAGGGAGAGTGTAAGGAGAGCCAGTGTCTACGGCAGTGTTTCTCAACCGGGGTCCGTGACCCCTAGGGGTCCTAGAGAGGTTGTATGGGGGTCCCAAGAGATTGACGACAGAAACTGTATGGATCCATTTGTAATGAATAAAGATATTTTTCATATATTTACCAATGTTCTGTATAAATTATGTGTTGGTGTGTTGATGTCTGAGAGATAAATAAAAGAAAGTTTTTATGTAAGGGTCTCCACCCTGCAATGAATTTGAGTGCATTTTTTTCAAATAGAGAAATATTATAGATCTCATCATTTATATTTGTAGAAATTATGTATTTTGATGATTGATGACTGAGAAAGAAAAAGATGAATAATAATACATAATTATATTTTATGTAGGGGTTCCCTGAGACACAAAAAATTTCAAGGGTTCCCCACAGATTAAAAGGTTGAGAAACACTGGTCTACGGTGAGGCGTGCAGAACTTATAAGTGTTGCAGACTACAAGAAGGCAGTGAGTAAGGAGGGTGGGGGCCATTAGGAGCACTCACTAAACATTAATAATTTAATGACAAAGCAAGTAAAATTGGAGTTTCAGATAATGTAAAGTTTGTTTGAGCGAGTATAGTGACCCTTTAAATATAATTTTGGGGTTTTTTTTCAATCTAATTTTAGGATTTTCTTATTTTTGATGATAAATCTGAGTTTATTTCTAATTATCTCTTTCAAACAGTACACAGGTAATTGCCATTACAAACATACAATGCATGGCTCATTACAAAAATGAAAAAAATCTTGCAGCAGATTAAATTAATAGTTTCCATTTGCAGCAGAGGTATATTGCACAAAAATTGTTAAACATTTAAGTTGTATTTGATCATTAAAGGCATAACTGAAAAATGTATTTAATTCAAGTAGGAGGGAGCAAAATACAACTAGGCTCGTAGATTTTGGTGCTTTTTGATGGATTCCTACACCAATTTTGTATTTATTTTATATATAGCACTACATATATTTAAATCATTCACATCTGGCCCTGCTGAAGAGCTTACAATCTAATCACTCTAATCAAAAGTATCAATACCTTAATATTCCTTCTGCATCTATAAAGAATAAGTGCCCCTCCTACAGACATGCAGTATTATACAAACAGCTCAGATATGAGAAAGCCTCCATGAGAAACCTAACCTATGATAGTCCAATCGAAAGGGCTTTTATATTAGACTTTCTTTTGATTTCAGGTCTTCCTTTCTTCTAGGGATATTTCCTACATCTTAGGACTTTTAATTAACAGAAATCTTCTAAATACAGATAGTAAGATTATTCCCATGGGGCCTGACCCAGTGTTTGTCAGTGGCTGTCTCATTATACAGAGTGATTCTGTGAATTCTTAGGGAGTTCTTATCCGTTCTCGAGAAAAACACATTGGGGACATTTTTTAAATTCTTCTTTATTGTGACTTCACACTCTGTAAATTTAGGAGACAGGTTTTATCACTTCGTCTCTCCGAATTCTACAGTGTACGGCAAGAGAGAGATAGACAGCATCAGACCATAACTAACATTGATTAGAGCAGGGAGAGCTCGTTTTCATATGTCACAAAGGAAATGCTTTTCAACCCAATTGGGACCTGTGAAAGGACTTGGAGAAAAACTCAGAATGTATCTCAAAACAGCAGAGTGTGAATTAGAAAACTCCTAAATACACCGGTGGATTAATGCTTGTGGATATCAGCCCTAACATTAAATTGTTCTTTTTAAAGTTAGAATATACAATATACTTAATAGAAACGAGGGTCGATATCACCCACTGGTAGAGTATTAAAGACACAACCTTGATATACACACACAAGCAAATCCCTTGAAATGGAAACTATTGTTAAAGGGAAATTATACTTGCGAGTAATAACAGCTTACTGCCTCTTCTCCCAGTCTACCCCCCCCTTCATTAACATATGCATATTAGATATGTTCGCAACTGTTGAGTTTCGTTCCATTTGCAAATTTTCGAAATTCAAAAACTGACCCATAGACGTCTATAAGAGAATTTTTTTGATAGTTTCTGTCCATTTTGAGGGACAAAATAGTAATAGTAGATTACTGTAAATGACACGAGACCGGGGAATGGTCTGGGGAACCCGGAAATAGACCAAAACTTATTTAAAAATATCTTTCCTCACGATCGGAATGTTTTTGAGAGTTAGCGCTACTTTCGAGGGTTATTTCGATAATCATCTATTTCAATTTTGGATAATCGGCGATTTTTGATTTTCGATGATCATCTACTTGCGATTTTTATCGAAAATTCTGAAAATCCGGGTTCCGTGAAATCTGGGAGTTCCAAAGTTTTGTCGGGACTTCGAAACCCTCAGATTCGATTCGAAACCGGTTCAATTCGAACCCACATTACATCTCTAATGCTTATCTTTGTCAGAGACAGGAGGAGTGTCGCGACTGTGGGAGGAGAAAGGGAACAGTTTCTGCATTAATATAATCCCCTTAAAATATACATTCGTAATTGTAAAAAATTAAGAATTTTAATTAATAATGTAGCTTACATAGCATCTAATAATCCTGCCCCTACAAAAAGCTTTTAACTTAAATTATTAACTTTTAGAGATGACAACAATCCTGTCTTACTTGCCTTTTTTTTAATTAAAAGCGGGTGATGCTTTGTCCAGAAGTGGGGGTGGCTTGTCCAGAAGTGGGAGGGGCTTTATACACATGACTGGTAAATAATGCCCACAAGGATTGGTAAATAATGCCCAACATTTGCAGGGCTGAAAAACATTGATATTTATCAAATTAATGCTAGTTAGAAGGTAGGGGGAGGAGTCATAGCTGCATTCTGTTATGCAATGAAAGTCGCGTCTTAACCTGATTTACAGTGACAGTACCTCCCGAAAAAGTGTGTTTTTACAAATAACATTTTGGGGGGGTTGGGATCTGGGCCTAGACACAAGGAAAAAATCTTGATGCCGGAAAAAAAGTTTTTTTTTGCCATCCAAACTGCTGCTTCCTTCAGGGTGCTGCTTGTAATGTGCTTCACCTTGCCTCATAGAGAGGCGGCCCTGATTAATGGGCCCAGTTTTTTTTTTTTTTTACAATCCAAAATTGTAACGGATTAGGAAGTTTGGCCATCTCTAGTTGCGGCTCAACGTCAACTCTCAGCATTCCCTAGTCCTTATACTGCTGGGAGTTGCAGTTTTCAAACATCTGGAGGCCTGCAAGTTTGACATCCCTGTAATGGACAGGTAACAGTGTCAGTGACACTTACTGTAATTAGCTCAATTGAATATATCCTCATAAATGTTTTAGTTTAGTTGCAGGGATCTCAAACATGTCTGCCTTCTGTTGTTGTAAAGTGCTTGTAGGGAATGTGCGAGATGTAGTTTTCCAACATCTGGAGACCCACATCATAAATCAAACTTCCATTACCAGATGTTTCTATTTGGGCGCGATGGTATCTAAACAAGGAAATCAATGCATGGATAAGATTTGATTCAGTTAAATTCTTTGAAAAAAACTTGGTATTTGGAGGAATTAATTATGGATTCATCCCATCCCTAGTTAACATACAAATGATGTTGTCTCCATTTATTTCAATTCAGATAAAAAATAGGACAGCTGAACATTCCCTCAAAGCTTATTTGAATGAATTTATGAATGAGAGCATCCAAGTGTTTTTTTAACAAAGGAATTCATTATCATACCATGACTATAAACAGCACCATAGTTAATTAACACAGGGGGTGCTACGTGTTTGGCCATTATTGGGGGGGGGAAGATGATGAAAAACCACACCTCAAAACCCACAATATTAAAAATCTTACCGATGTAGGACTAACCTGTTATACTGCCAAATGTTCTGCTCCCCTTCCCCCTGCCACTCTCCAAGCTTTACATGATGAGCTTGGAAAGTCGACTGTCACATGCATGACTGCTAACCAGAAGAAGCAGAAAAGGGGTAAGGGAACATCTGGCAAAATTTCAGGTTAGTCTTACATTTCTCAGGTTTCTAACTATTGCCGTTTTGGGGCTTGGGGTGATATACCCATATACAATCTTTCAATTGAGCATGGATTTGACATTTAATTTTACTTACTGTAATAACAAGATATGTGGCAGATCCAATTAATACGTACAAATGCAAATATACAGAGAAGCAACATTTTTCATTCCCAGTAATCCTATGTCATGGACCTTGCAATATGCAGTAATAATGGCACCTAAGGCACGGTAGATTAATGACTTGCCCAAGGCAACAGTTGGCTAAGCTGTTGTCTCTAACATGATCCCTTGTACCCTCTGTCTCTCCCATGATGCATCATACCTCTCTTTCTCTCCCATGGTATATTCTACACTCTTGTCTCTCCCATGATGCATTCTACCTTCCATAAATGCATATTCAGCTGAACTCAAAAATCCGTAAAGAGCACTGTATAATGCAATTAACATACAAGTTGTTTTTTGCCATTTAAGTCATACTGTCCATCATTATTTCCAGTTTATACGGTAATGTGTGGTAGCAGCAGACATTTGTTCATGGCAAGTAAGGGGTTAAATACATATTTAGCTCTAATATATTTCAGAGAAAATAATGATTTATTGATAAGTTTAGAGGCTGTAATGTATCACTGGCTGGTAGGTGGGGAACCATTCACAGGGGTTTCTGTGATTTCCAGAGCATGGGGAGAGCAGAGAAAATACTTATGACTTTGGGGCTCGGTGTGTAAAGTGTAATGGCAGAGAGTTTCCAGGCTGAGAAAATAGAGCAGACAGGATAGGGGAGGGGGGCAAAAGAGGTGTTGTGGGGATAGAGAGGGGAAGCAGCTGTGAGGGTGCAGGAAAGCAGGTGCAGAGAAATTATTATATAATAGGTAGAAGATAGGGAAAGCAGGATAGATGGATAGATGGCTCAGGGTTAGATTAGATAGGAGCAGACACTTCCAATGAGAATCATGCTGATAAACGGTGCGAGGAACTTCAAAAACAACTGGAGGGTCACTGCGCTGAACCGTATTTGAAAATAGCCAACCTATGGAATGTGAGCAAGGCCCGGAACATTACAAAAGGTTATGGTACAAAAACCTGGGGGGAGGAGGCCATGTAGGTCCTGCAGTGGATGGAAGTCTAGAAAGTAAAAGGATGAGATACGATGAAGCATTCTGTGTATGTACAGAAATTATAGGTGCCCTATTGAGTTTACTGCTTCATTCCTCCTCTTCCTTACTCTAACAGCTCATCCTGAGTGCAATACACAAACTGCATGATTAGCACCATCACAGAATCTGATTTATCCCATAGATATATGACAGTATGACCATGTACCACACATTGCACAGGGACACTGGGCTCTTACTGTGTTTAATGGTTAAATATTCTACTACAGATCAGCTGTAAGGTCCATGTCCTCATTCACTTATGGGTCCTACTAGAAGCTTCCAAGCTTTAATCTCCCTGTATCACACCAAACTCCTCTCTTTTTTGTGTGATGCTACTACAGAAGGATGGAAATGTCTTAGATCATATGTAATATCTGACACTTACGTTACATAATATCTCCACCCCTGTCAGTGACACTTACTGTAAAATATCCCTACCCCGACATGACATTAGTACATAATATCCCTACCGTGACAGTGACATTACTGTAAATAAAATCCTAACCCTGACAGTGACACTTAATGTACATAAAATCCCTATCCCTGACAGTGACACTTACTGACATGATATCCCTACCCCTGAAGTGACACTTACTGTACATAATATCTCCACCCTGACAGTGACACTTACTGTACATAATATCTCACCCCTGACAGTGACACTCGTACATAATATCCCCGCCCTTGACAGTGACACTTACTGTACATAATATCTCCACCCCTGACAGTGGACACTTACTGTACATAATATCCCTACCCCTGACAGTGACATTACTGTACATAATATCCCTACCCCTGACAGTGACACTTACTGTACATAATATCCCTAACCCTGACAGTGACACTTACTGTACATAATATCCCTACCCCTGACAGTGACACTTACTGTACATAAAATCCCTATCCCTGACAGTGACACTTAATGTACATAAAATCCCTATCCCTGACAGTGACACTTACTGTACATAAATCCCTATCCCTGACAGTGACACTTACTCTACATAATATCCTACCTGACATGACACTTACTGTACATAATATCCTACCCCTGACAGTGGACACTTACTGTACATATATCCCTACCCCTGACAGTGACACTTACTGTACATAAAAAACCCTATCCCTGACAGTGACACTTACTGAAAATAAAATCCTATCCCTGACAGTGACACTTACTGTACATAATATCCCTACCCCTGACAGTGACACTACTGTACATAAAATCACCCTGACAGTGACACTTACTGTACATAAAATCCCTATCCCTGACGTGACACTTAGACATAATATCCCACCCCTGTCAGTGACACTTACTGTACATAATATCCCTACCCTGACAGTGACACTTACTGCACATAAAATCCCTACCCCTGACAGTGACACTTACTGTACATAAATCCCTATCCCTGCAGTGACACTTACTGACATAATATCTCCACCCCTGTCAGTGACACTTACTGTACATAATATCCCTACCCCTGACAGTGACACTTACTGTACATAATCCCTACCCCTGACAGTGACACTACGTACATAAAATCCATATCCCTGACAGTGACACTTATGTACTAATATCTCCACGTCAGTGACACTTACTGTACATAATATCCCTACCCTGACAGTGACACTTACTGTACATAATATCCCTACCCCTGACAGTGACACTTACTGGAATAATATCCCTACCCTTGGCAGTGACACTTACTGACATAATATCCCTACCTCTGACAGGGACACTTACTGTACATAAAATACCTACCCCTGACAGTGCACTTACTGTACATAATATCCCTACCCCGGACAGTGACACTTACTGTACATAATATCCCTCCCCTGACAGTGACACTTACGTACATAATATCCTATCCTGACAGTGACACTTCTGTACATAATATCCCTACCCTGACAGTGACACTTACTGTACATAATATCCCACCCCTGACAGTGACACTTACTGTACATAATATCCCTACCCTGGCAGTGACACTTACTGTACAAATATCCCTACCCCTGACAGTGACACTTACTGTACATAAATCCCTACCCCTGACAGTGACACTTACTGTACATAATATCCCTACCCTGACAGTGACACTTACTGTACATAATATCCTACCCCTGACAGTGACCTTACTGTACTAATATCCCTATCCCTGACAGTGACACTTACTGTACATAATATCCCTACCCCTGGCAGTGACACTTACTGTACATAATATCCCTACCCCTGACAGTGACACTTACTGTAAATAATATCCCTCCCCTGACAGTGACACTTACTGTACAAATATCCCTACCCCTGACAGTGACACTTACTGTCATAATATCCCTATCCTGACAGTGACACTTACTGTAATAAATCTCCACCCCTGACAGTGACACTTACTGTACATAATATCCCTATCCCTGACAGTGACACTTACTGTACATAATATCCCTACCCTGGCAGTGACACTTACTGTACATAAATCCCTACCCTGACAGTGACACTTACTGTATAATATCCCTTCCTGACAGTGACACATTACTGTAATATATCCCTACCCCTGGCAGTGACACTTACTGTACATAAATCCCTACCCCTGACAGTGACACTACTGTAAATAATATCCCTACCCCTGACAGTGACACTTACTGTAATAATATCCCTACCCCTGACAGTGACACTTACTGTACATAATATCCCTATCCCTGACAGTGACAAACTGTACATAATATCTCCACCCTGACAGTGAACTTATGTACAAATATCCCTATCCCTGACAGTGTACACTTACTGTACCTAATATCCTACCCCTGGCAGTGACACTTACGACATAATATCCTACCCTGACAGTGACACTACTGTACAATTCCCTACCCCTGACAGTGACACTTACGTACATAATATCCCTATCCCTGGGGAATGCAACTAAGTAAAAGGGTACAAACAAGGATTTGCAGCCTGTTGTCTCACATGTTGTTTAACTCCCTACAGCTCAATTACAGTCTTGGGTGTTAGAGTACAGCAGGATTATGTCAGATACAAGCAGATACAAGAGAGACATAGTAGGAAAATGGGGGAGTAGATAGATAGATAGATAGATAGATAGATAGATAGATAGATAGATAGAAGACAGCAGACAGATGTAGTGGGTAGGTCATTTGATGTTTTAATTTTCTTCATAGAAGAGAGATTCTGAGTGTCAGGAGATCTTTCAGTTCTATGTGACCCGGACAGTGAATCCATTCATACTAAAATGCTGGATATGTGATTATTAGTATTTTTGTTCCCAGGGGTTTAATGACAGCCGTGTAAACCTAATGTCTCGTACAGCCCATATAACCATGTGGATAACACAAATGCTCTTGTAAAACGTTAAGATGTTGAACATAAGTGCTCTCTGAGCAGCTCGGGTTATTCGGTGCATGCACTGTACATGTTAATAGAATCCATAATTGGTGGATCACGGCTTAACCACATATACACATGGAAGAGGAAAGACTGCACACTGTGAAAATATAACCAACATCCGCAGCCTGTCTGAATTCTCACAGTGAAGTGCTCTAGGATGTCGGGGGTTCAGACCCATGGGGAAATGTAATCAGGACTGTATATGGTTTGTGCTGTGTCGGGAGGCATTGCATTTATTTCATCAGTGGAAGATGTTACTGGGTATTGGTTATATCTGCTAGTGGACACAGAATCACACCGTAAGGATTTTGGAGATACTTTATACACTGAGGGGAAATAAGGGAGTGATTAGTGGTATGTACAGTCTGTGTCTTAGGGATTGCTGTACTACAGCCTAACATTTCACCTATCTGTCTTCTCGTTATCTGATCACAATATATAATATTATATATAAACAAATATTATAATAGTACAATAGAATATACAATAGTGTGCCCTTCTAAGGATTCTCCTGTTTATCCCATGTAAACTAACCACATCCATTGCCGACTCCCTATAGTCTCCTCTCTTTCATACAAATGAAGACCAGTAAGTGATTGTGTTGTGATGGAGCAGGAAGTAAATGGGGTTTGCCAGTGTAACTAATGTCAAGCTAAAGCAGCCCAGTCACACAGCCACAGCTTCATATGGGGGATTTCAGCACCGCAGACAGGTTCTCTCCTACCACCCATACCCAGAGGGCTGCAGGGAGAACTGCAAGGAAAACGCAGTCAGTGCCCAGGTTATAACAGGATCAGTCCTTATTAGGAATGTAAATTTATTATATACATGTGGTCTGATAAAATGAAAATCAGTAGATGTAAGTGAATAATAAAGCAAAAATTGGAAAAAAAAAAAAAAAAAACTTGCACTGGTTGACCCTGACTGCTATCTGACTTTACCTGCTACCTGACAGCTATCTGACTTAACATGCTACCTGACAGCTATCTGACTTAACCTGTACCTGGACATATCTGACTTTTCCTGCACCCTGACAGCTATCTGACTTTCC
Source organism: Hymenochirus boettgeri (assembly GCA_019447015.1). Lineage (NCBI taxonomy): Eukaryota > Metazoa > Chordata > Amphibia > Anura > Pipidae > Hymenochirus > Hymenochirus boettgeri. The sequence goes on from CM033472.1 coordinate 237,462,721, forward strand.
TGCTACCTGACAGCTATCTGACTTTTCCTGCTACCTGACGCAGCTATCTGACTTTCCTGCACCTGACTGCTATATCTGCACTTTACAGCTACCTGACTGCTATATCTGACTACCAGCTACCTGACTGCATATCTGACTTTACCAGCTACCTGACTGCTATAGTGACTTTACCAGCTACCTGACTGCTATATCTGACTTTACAGCTACCTGACTTGCATATAGCAGTCAGGTAGCTGGTAAAGTCAGATATAGCAGTCAGGTAGCAGGAAAAGTCAGATAGCTGTCAGGTAGCAGGAAAAGTCAGATAGCTGTCAGGTAGCAGGTTAAGTCAGATAGCTGTCAGGTTCCTGCTACCTGACAGCTAATCTGACTTTTCCTGCTACCTGACGCTATCTGACTTTTCCTGCTACCTGACAGCTATCTGACTTTCCTGCTACCTGACTGCTATGATCTGACTTTACCAGCTACTGACTGCTATATCTGACTTTACCAGCTACCTGACTCGCTATATCTGACTTTACCAGCTACCTGACTGCTATATGTTACTTTACCAGCTACCTGACTGCTATATCTGCTTTACCATCTCCTGACTGCATATCTGACTTTACCAGCTACCTGACTGCTATCCTGACTTTACAGCCTACCTGACTGCATATCTGACTTTCCAGCTACCTGACTGCTATATCTGACTTACCAGCTACCTGACTGCTATATCTGACTTTAACCAGCTACCTGACTGCTATATTTGGACTTTACCAGCTACATGACTGCTATATCTGACTTCCACGCTACTTGACTGCCTATATGTGACTTTACCTGCTACCTGACTGCTATATCTGACTCTACCTGCTACCTGACTGCTATATCTGACTCTACCTGCTACCTGACTGCTGTCTGACTCTACCTGCTACCTGACTGGCTGTCTGACTCTACCTGCTACCTGACTGCTTCTGACTCTACCTGCTACCTGACTCTGTCTGACTCTACCTGCTTACCTGACTGCTGTCTGACTCTACCTGCTACCTGACTGCTGTCTCTGCTCTGCTGCCTGCTACCTGACTGCTGTCTGACTCTCCTGCTACCTGACTGCGGTCTGACTCTGCCTGCTACCTGACTGCTGTCTGACTCTGCCTGCTACCTGACTGCTGTCTGATCTACCTGTGCTACTGACTGCTGTCTGAGTCTACCTGCTACCTGACTGCTGTCTGAGTCTGCCTGCTACCAGACTGCTGTCTGAGTCTGCCTGCTACCTGACTGCTGTCTGAGTCTACCTGCTACCTGACTGCTGTCTGAGTCTGCCTGCTACCTGACTGCTGTCTGAGCTACCTGCTACCTGACTGCTGTCTGAGTCTACCTGCTACCTGACTGTTATCTGGAGTCTACCTGCTTGTGACTATCTGCTAAATGAGTAATTTCTATCATTGTTACCAGCTGGTTGACTGCTATCTATCAAAATTGCTACCTGCTACCTGACTGCTATCTGCTATGTGACTGCTACCGCTACCTGAGTACGCTCTACTATCTGCTATGTCACTACTATCTGCTATGGCGTGATATCTATCTGATTGCTACCTGCAATTTGACTGCTTTCAGTCAAATTGCACCCCCTCCAGTTACTACACACTCTACACACCGCTTGTACACTCCCCTACACAGTCACTACAACACTCTTCACTCCTCTCCAGTCACTTCACACTCCTACACAGTCACCCCAACTTCTTTCACACATCCACACACTCTATACACATTCCCCTGCACAGTCTCCACTTCTACACTCCCCCACCCAACCATCACCCTCCCTACACCCACACCCAACATACCAACAGTCACCACACACGCACCAGCTGATCCCTGAAAAATAAAGAGGAACTTGGCAGTGGCCATCCAACCTGCCATTCACTGACAGACGTTCATAGTCCAACATCCATACAAGTCTTGGTCTGAAGTACAAACAAATCCAATCTGTTCCAGATCACTGAGCAATGGAATTGCTAAAAAAAAAACTGTACTAACTACAACTCACTGTAACAAAAGCCAGAACACAGCAGGCTGGTATCTCCATTTTCCAATGTATCTATAAATAACAGTATTGTCATTATGGGGCCACGTCCCACGATTCATAGTGATCATTGGGGAGGGAAGACAGAGGAGTGATGTTGAACCTTGGCATCCCAGATGTTTTGGAAACTACAACCCCAGCATACCTTGGTTGTAGTCTGCAAATCGAGCATGCTGGGAATTGTAGTTTCCAAAACACATGGGGTGTGAATGGATTTAAGGGAAATGGACCTGCAATAGAAATAAAAGGGAGAAGGGGAGATAAACAGCGCTGGGAATAATAGATACGGGTCCTCACTGAACTGCTGGGATCTCAATCGGATCGAACACGTGTGTGGCGAATCGCACCCAACCTCGTCCAACCGCAGGTCCGTTCCAGTGTGGGAGCTACCCTACTGGTTCCCCTTACCTGGAACAGTCGCAGGATATTGGCCACCATGATGGACCCACGAACTTTCCGATGCCCCGATGACTCCCACCACTTTCTCCGGTCGGACGAATATCGGCGGATCCCCGTTAGTGCACCGGACATCGGACGTGTCCTTCTGGATCAGCGCTTGGACGAAGGTCAGGGACTGCTCCAGGGCGTAGGTGTCCCGGGAACAAGTATCCAGAACCCGGGCCCCAGGGTGACGTTGGCAACAGATCCGGGTCGCTGTTGATCTGATCCAACGCGAAGAGCATCGCCTCCACCTGTGGATCCCGATCTCCTTCCTTATGTCCCGCGGGGCACCCGGAGGGGCCCCGGGAATGAACAGGGAACAACCCCCCCAGGGTGATATCCCCCTCCAGCCTGATGGATGAGGGGCGAATAGCTCCTGTCACCCACTACCACGGAACATCCACACAGCGACACCACCAACCAAACCCCCCCCAGAGTCAGCATGGCTACCCCCAGCAGGGATAGGGGGGAGATGTCCTGGAGACTGACCAGTGTCACTACCAGGGAGAGTCCTACCTTCCCTCCTTCCTCTGCTGCTCTGACACTCACTGACTGCCTTGTACATCCACGCTCTTTAAGCTCCCCTTCCCTCCAAACCCTCCCCCCATTCACTGTCACAAGGCAGGATTTAAAAAGACAACACACGCAATGGAGGGAAATTTCCCCTTAACACCCCCTGTAGTTTTACCCCATCCCATTCCTACAGATGGACAAACTTACTGAAGTTCAGTTCATTTTCGAACTACTCAACTTCTTTAAAAGTTCGAAAACCAACCCATTCAGTCAATGGGAGTTCAAAAGTTTGGATAAAATACAGTTAAAATAGCATGGCTGTGGGACCTGGGAAATGGTTTGCGGAACATCACGGGTGCCCCTACCATGCAAACTGAAACATTTGCTCAGGGCACGCTCCCTGTGGAACACTTAAAAGGCGGCAGTAAAAAAAAATCTTCCTTCCTGCATACCCGCATTTCAGCACCAGTACACCATCATTGTTAGTCAGCCCTCTAGTCCACCAATCAGTGTTGGTCAGCCCACATAGATAAAAATGGTGGAGGTGCACTCTGCCAACGGTGTGGTGCAGACGCCTCGTGGGTTCTCCCTTTGGAACCAGTAGCTTCGCAGGAAAAAAGGCAATAGAGGGTCGCACTCCAAGAAATTAGAACAATTTTATTGTGATCCACACATCACACGTCACAACGTTTCGGGGGAATACCCCCTTCTTCAGGTTGGTCAGCCCACCTCCTCAAGCCACACCTATTTCCCTGATGAAGCACCACCCGCTAAACGTGTACACCTGTCTGCCTTAAGGCGCATATAAAAGTTGTTTCAGGTGTCAAAAACCCTAGGAACACCCACCGCACCGTAGATTTCAGAACGTGCGCTACTTCCGCTTTCGATAATTATCCCAAACTCGAAATAAAGATGCAAGGGTAACCGAACCCTCAAATAGAGTTTGAGGGTTACCAAACCCTCAAATTGCGGGCTCGAGGTTTACCTCTATAATCAAAGGTTCGAGAGTTACTGAGGTTTACTGGGGAACACCTATATATAAGTTGCGATAGTGCTGCTTTCGAGCTGCCACGTTCTATTTTTAAGTTTTGCCAAATTTGAGGATTAGCGACCGGAAGACGAGTACTGTGGAATGCCATATTCAAGGGTTGTCAATTCGAAATCTTTAGAATTTCAAAAAAATGTTTGCGAGTTCTAAATATCCAACTAGTTTGTAGCCCTCCAGATGTTTGAAAACTACACTGGCTGCATACTGCTTAGAGTTACAGTTTTTAAACATCTGGAAGGCTGCAACTTTGACATACCTGCTGTAGAGGAGAGAGAGAGAGACACTGCACAGCTGAGCTGAAAATTCAAGGGTGAATCAGGGTTTGGTCGTATTATCCCATTTGCATTTCTCTTATACCAAACCAAAGATATACTTGTGAAATAAAGAAAATCTTTCAATACAACTCTGTGGTTAGGGCACACTGAGCATGTCAGTCCCGCTGGGAGAAGAAAGGGGGTATGGTAAAGTATATATATATAAGTATATTATATATATAATATAGTTTGGGTTTCACATTCGGATTTGTGGATTTCTAAAGCTATAACTTGTCTAGTCAGCAGGGCTGAGACCACCAATCATAGCTTTTATATCTTGTGCCCCTTCACTATTCCGCTTCCCAGCAGCCATTGCGCAGTGCGTTTTGACACAGAAATTTGCGGTGTGGGCGGAATGTTTTCTATTTCAACTGAAAAATTCAGAGAACAAATCTGAATTCCCCGTGCCAGCATGTTGTTTCATCTCTGGTCACCCCTGATATATTTCATAGCTATCACTACAGTACATCATTTATATACTGCTGATACACTTTGTTCTCCTCTACAGGGGCAAGCACAGGATTTCTGAGGGAGGGATCCCAGAAACAGTTATCACAAAAACAAAATCCCGAGTCCTGCAGTCAGGGCTGGAATTCTGTTCAAGGAACGGACCTGTGAGCCCCTCCCCTGGAATGCCCACTCCACACCAGAACACCCCTAACCCCGATTACCGCACCCACCCTGCCCGCTTACAGATTTTCTGATGAGGTCAAGAACGGCAGAAACCAGCATAAAGGGAGGATTCTGGAAACTGTAATCCCCCTAAAATCATCTTTAATAAAGGAGCACACTGCTCCGAAACATGTTGCTACACTGAATACAATGTTGCGGGGTTTTTTACTGCCTGAGACTCGTCTACAACCTTTATTTTTGTACATATGATGACCACAGAGGGCGGAGTGGAATACGATCATCCATAGAGGACTGGAAAAGCTGAATAACAGCATATGCTTGTAACTGAAACTGTAATCCCCACTAAAATCATCCATGCTCTAAGACTGATTTACTAAAGACGTGCAAACTAGCTTTATTCTTTAGTAGTGGGGTGTGGGCAGGACATGGGAGCGTGGCCTTTGTACATACTAAGATATAGGACCCAACTTACTTTTTATATTTTTTTGTACTGAACAGGTTGCAACCCAGTTTAACCATATCCATTCCTTCATGCCGGATCTGTCAGTCCAAAGTGGTGAACAATGATTTTGTGAAGGTTCTCATTGATCCAGGTCCATGGTATATCTGTTGTATTCAGTTAGATCAACTGGACTTAAAATTTGGTTCTCATTTCGCTAGCTTGTGTACAAGAATCTGTGGCAATTATGTACCCTGGAAAGTCCAATTAGCATATCACTGCCATGTTAGGGACCTTCTGAATGCAAGGCGTGGATGCATTTAGGCTAAAGGTTTGTTTACACGTAAGAGTTTCAGCAGTTTCAAGCGGAACGACGGAACAACCCCAACCGAACGCATACACACGGCCGTTCGTCGCAGGGGGTGAGTTGTTTCGGGGAATCGGTCGGGCTCTGAGTGTTATCAAACTGCACAGGGTAAGTGGTCAAAACAGCATTGAACATGGCGGACAGTTGTCATGTGCTAATTGGGACTTCCCAGGGTACATAATTGCCACAGATTTTTGTACAAGTCATTCTGAATTGGAAAGCCAGTCGGATGACTACGAAATGTCTTCAAGAACTAAGTCCAACTTAAGTCCAGTTGATCTCACTGAAGAATACAACGATGTGAACAATGATGCTTTATATGGAAACACTGTACTCAAACACATAGCAGATGATCATTGGGGTTCTGTATGTGCTGCTATATAGGTTTACTGCTTTACATCTAGCCTTCTGCTTTAATTATTACTTACAGATTATTCATAAGACTAAATACAAAATCTGATCTTTCTGCTATTCTAACTGGTTCCATGTAATCACCCTATAATAATGTAACATGCATGTAGCAAACCCGTCAGTGCTACTTATATGTGCCACGGAACTTCTTGCATAGAAACTAAAGTGTCTGTGCACTGTAGGACTGTGGTAGAAGGAGGAGCGCACAGAATGAGGGGGAAGTTCCGGAAGCAGCAGGGAGACTGGAGAAGGGGCCAGGTATGGAGCAGTAAGTGAGCAGAGAGAGGGATATGCTGTGAGTTAAAGGCAGTGACCATCAGTGTGGAAGTGTCTGTGTCCCCCTGTGGTTTCTGACAGGACACAAGATCTGCTTTCAAACCCTCTCTTCGGACTTACGGACCCGCCATTTTGCCAATGATAAACTTTATTAATCTGTTTTGTGACACCCATATGGACTGGGGATTGCTGAGCGCTGGAGTTCCACAGGGCTTGCCCGTGTCACCCACCGATATTAACAGGGAAGGAAAGTGAACCTGCATTCTTAATTCAGCACTTAAGGACAAGTCCAGCCCCAAACGAAAACTTACATACAGGTAAATCACCCCCCAAAACCCTAAACTGTAATAGTTTGAAATGTGAAATATATAAGTCTAACCTGAAATCCTGCACAATGTCCTGTTTCCCCTGTTTTTCTGCTTCCTGGTTCTTCCAGTTAGTAACTGGTCAGTTATGGATTTGACAGTTACAGCCAATGACGGAATGTTAATCCGTGTCTGCCTCTTCAGAGCATGCCTAGCTCAGTACAGGCTCAGTACAGTACAGTTTTAAATTGCTCAGTTTCCATGGCATCCAGATGCAGATTTGGAGAAAGGAATCTCCTTAGACATCCCTTAATGGCACTCGTGATTTGAGGGTTCCAAAATTAATTTACAGGGTTATTGCCCCTCCCTACAGGGGAGGCAAACCTCCATATGGAATACACCTACACCTTGTTGAAAAGATGGCTTTAGTCTTGCAAACTTATAAAAAACATAAAAATACTTTATTCAAACTTTAGTTAAAACAGCACCCATATCCCCTGCTCAACCGAAAAAACAAACCCATGCAACTAACCCTATTCTAAAATCACTCATCCCACATCACCGTTGGGATGTCAATAAACTGTCCAGAACACGAATCAACTGTAGTCCCGTTCAAAATGCTTGTAAGTGATAGGTTAATAGTCCTGTAATCAAAAAACTGCTACAGAACTTTTTAACAGTTTATGAGGGAGAAAGACAGTTTCAGAGGCACAGGTTAATATAGTCCATGCACGTTAGTTTAAAGTCAAGCACATATTTATATCCAAAAAACAATTGTGAATCGTCCCGCAACAGAGGTAAGTATGAATGTTAATAGGATTAATCTAACCGCCCACTTAAGCAATGCTCATTCGTTCCTATTTGAACAAAAGGCTGAACTTTTCTGTGAATGATCTGCCATACCTCACAAACCCGAAGAGTGTTCCATTTTACCCGACCTGTACTTAGGTCCAGGAAATGGAAACTGTCCCGGTGTGTCCTGGTTCAGTTTCCGGATTCATACATTATCCGGTCTCCCATCCCGGTCACCGATACCTTCTATTAGTTGCGGCATTCACCTCTCACTTGATCCTCCAATTGGGCCCGTTGCTCCTACTACCGTCACCTCCCTCCTGGCCGACGCGCTTTTCTCCCCGACTAGACGGAGCTTCGCAGGACGTTTTTATACAGTAATGAATTCATAGCAAAGTATTTATTCTACACACATTTTAAAGAGGCCATCTTTCTAAAATATGTTATTATGAGGGTGGAGTTGTCCTTTAAGGATTTCTGCTTCCAGCTGGTAAAACCGTTAAAGGAAAAGGTGTGCACACCTGGGAATTGCTGTTTAAGTTGCAAGCACTGCTTACCTTGTTATACTGTATGCTGCATTCTGCTTGATATTTCTTTTTACTACTGCTAATTAATGCGGAACTACTTTATTTTCATCCGTCTAAATAAATATCAGGCTGTGCTCTCAGTGTGTGGTCACTGAAACATCCCGTGTCTAGATTAGATTGGGACAGACCCATTACATTCTTGCTGCCACCCAAGGGTGGGCTAAATGCGTATTTAGCACCACATTTTAAATGGGTTCTCATCAATGCTAAGGCTATGTGAGAGGTGACATTTACATTACTTTGGAATTTTGAGTCATTTTTTGTAGTAGGTGTGACTTAGGGATCCATGGGCTACCAGATTGTATATCCAGATCAAATAGGAATATTGATTGCCAGGAGAGAATGGATAAATGTTAAGTATCCAATATTATTCATTTAATATCAATCATTATATACTTGGGTTGGATTAAAGGGTGTTAGCTCTATCCTTGATTTTTTAAATTTCCCATATTGGAAAAATATTCTCCAACACATTGTTCTTTTCTTGTTGAGCTGTTCTATTTCTTAAGGGCATGTCCTCCCCCAAAACTCAATTTAACCCATACTGGCCCCACTCTGTAGTGTAACAAAATCTTACCTTATGGTTGCCATGCTGTGCCCCTCCAAATTCCAGGAAAGTGTAGTGTAGAAGGTCTGGGTGACTCAGCCTCAACCTCGCCAAGGTTGAGGCATGCGCAGGAGAGTCCTCCCCCCTCCCCCTCCCTCCCTCTCCTTCCCGTTTTTTTTTGTGTAAATCCCATTATATATTATACTATTGATCCCCAGCCCCAACCGCCGTAACAGAATTCATAGAAATGCCCCGATAGTTACTACCTTCCCTCTATCCTCCGGCATCTGAGCAGCCGGAGGGCGGGAGACTGCCCGGAGGATAGAGGAAGGTAAGTACAATCGGGGCACTTTCTAAGAATTTTATTACGGGCGGTTGGGGCTGGGGGATCAATATGTATAATAATATAAAAAGTTTAAAAAGGGTAGACATGCCCTTTAAATATCCATCTGAAAACATCTTATTTCCGCTGTCAGTCACGTGCCTTATTATCATAAACTCTTCTGCAGCTGAAATGGTGACATGGTATGTGTGAATCGTATGATGGGGAATTCCCTCTCCCAGTGCTGCCTCATAGTGATTACTGAGCATGCTTGTCTACACAGATAGTGAGTGGAAGGAGGGATTTGTTAAAGGGTCATCTCCACGATAAGTCACCTGGGTTGTAAGGATAGATATGTGTAAGGTGGAAATGTACTTGCAGTATCCTGTGTGTTTGAGCAGTAGTTTAAAAAAAAATCCAATGAGTTTCTCCTTGAAGGTTTGATGGTGTAGTGACCATTTCAGTGACTGCCTCCCTGGGAAATGGCTGTGGCTCTGTTCCTTTTGCATGCGCAGAACGTGTGAGGATGCGTCGGGACTGCTACTGTGGATCCGACTGGTTGGTCGATCACACACACACACATGCACGCACCACGCACGCACGCACGCACAGCACGCACCACGCACGCACGCACGCACCACGCACGCACGCACCCACACACACACACACACACACACACTCTTCAAACTACTGAGTTCACTGATTAATGAAGGAATAATCAGGTACTACCTTTTTCTCCCCCCCTCCCACCAGATTGCCTCATTCCCAGCTTTCCCTATGAAATCAATCTTAGATCACTTTCACTTTTTTTTAAAATAAAAACCCCCAAAAATATGCTTTTTCCTTAGTGGTAGATACCCTTTAGAGTGGAAAGAGGCATACAGAGCCTCAGTAAAAACAGTACTATTTGAAGGCATGCAGCAACACACACATACTTCAGAGTAAGTGCTGCTTTGTGTATTTATTTATTAAGATGAGGCAAATGATTTTTTTTTACTTTTTAGCTTTTAAAGTGATCTCTAGCTTACTGACTGTGAGGATTCCCAATAATGATTTAGACTGGAACATTCAAATAAGACGTGCAGCCCACCAGCTGTTGTATAACAGCATCATTATTCCCATGGCAGCTGGCAGTGGGAAGTGAAGGCTGTAACAGCTGGGGGCCTCTGTTCTAACATCCCGACTCAAAGGCCATTTTCCATAGTGATTATAAACATTTCTTTGACTGTAATGTGCAGTGCCTTGTAAAAAAAAAATCCAATAATTATAAATGGGTAATGAAAAAAACCAATAATTACATATTTTATAGCTTTGTTTACCTGTCACTGCAAGGCTTCGGGTTATTAATGAAAGCAGAAAGCCATCAACAAGCCGTCTTTTTAAATCTATTTTACAATCAGAGAGAAGCGCATGGAATGGCCTATTAATACATTCATTTGGTCACTGGGGAGAAGTTTTGTTCCACTGCCCCAATTCTTAATGTAGTTGATCTTTTATGATTCTGCCCCTGACTTTTCTATTGTTCCTAACACATGGAGTAGAGTTTCCCCCTTAGAACATACCTAAAGCTTTCCAGTAGTTCAGGTTTATTGAGTGAACTTCTCCAGTTCAGTTTCAGAATGAATAGGCTTTCAATAGAGATTCGCTGTCAATACCCAAGATGAATCTGTTCCCTACACACAGAGAATCCGTTGGTGTGTAAGGCTGATGGCGCACAAGGCAATCACACTACTGTTTTCCTATAACCGTGTTTTCCTTAGGGCGAATTGTCGTCAGTTGGAGGAAAGTTCTCCTTATTGCTTCCTATTGCTGTGAGGCTCACAATTAATCAGTGCTAGTGGCTAACGTGAGACAGCAATAAGAAGTAATTATCCACAATCTTCCATGTCCTGCACATCGATCAAAATGTTGTCATTACCACCCAAGACTTTGTGCAAATTTATTTCCATAGGAGTCAGGGGAGTTGTCCAAGCCTAGACTGGTAGGGACCCAGAGCATTAAAACGTAATGCTAGTTGTTCTAGTACCTAACATAGTCAATAATTAGCATTCCATTGAACAAATGTTCCTCTAATAGATTTAATTCAGCAGTTATGCTTTAGTAGCCAAAAAGTAACACAAACGGGCTAATTGCCCTGCAGTTGGTTATAGTTTATATGGTATCATATAAGCACGGGCAATCTGCATTTATTCAGTCATGGTGCTTACAGGCAGAATGATACCATTATTATTCCCTTCCAATCCTTAGGTGATTAGTGCAATGAATAGACACTCTCAGCATGGAAGAAGACCCTCTCACAAGACCCACCATCAATGAAGAAGACCCACTCTGTATGACGCTATCTCCAATGGTTCATATCGCTGACTGAAGAAGTAAGTGAAACCCTCATGCTAGTTACCGCAACATAGGGAACTAACCATGGTGAGGACTTAGATTTAGGTCCTCACCCTAGGTACTAATTAGTAGAGAGAAGAGGAGTGAGGGGCTAGGTAGTATAGTTCTCCTTTAAAAGAACATTATGCTCATGCAGTAACTTACAGGCTTCCCAGACTTCCCTCTTTTCATTCATATGCTCAGAGATAGGAGGAGTGTCAGTGACACTGACAGTGGGAGGAGCCAGAGAGTACCTCAGTTACTGCATAAGTATATTGTCCCTTTAAGAGGTGTGTCACGGAACACATCAAGAAGTTGTTTTGCTTGACCAATATGCTATTAGCATTATTTAGTAAAAAAAAAATGAAGTCTTGACCATTTTTCTAAATAATCATGAGCTGTGAGATCCCACGACAATCATTGGTCTTCCATCTGTGTTTCATGCAAAGGACATTGGCGCCCATCCCACTGCAACCTAGCGCACCCCCAACCCACACTGGGTTTGTATGCTAGAATAAATGGATTACAAATAAATCAACATGATTTATTAAAAAAGGAGGGGATCCCTTCAGTAAACCTCATTGGCTCCACAATTCAGAGACGATCACAATGAATCTGTAAAACTTCTCATTCGATGTTACATTTTATTACAATGTATTATGATATTGTAAGTACATTCTTTAAAAAAAGTCCAATCTATAAAGGGGAAGCACAGATACATAAGCCTTTAAGAGAAGGATTTAAGGGAGTGTTTTCTCATTTCAATAACTATCTGGTGATTTTGCTGTATATAAATATGTCTTCTAAAGCAGTCTTGAGCAATGGTTGATTCAGTTTTGATTCAAAACTACAATTTCCAGAATTTCTTAACTCAGAGGGAACTTGAGGATTCTGGGAGTTGTAGGTTTCAAACTCTGCAGGAACACTATTTGACAATAGCCAATCAGTTTAAGTTACTGTAAGATTCAATCCAAATTTTGTGTATCCTGGGAAGAGGCACCTTGAGATGGGATCTTACTATTTTCAGCAAAGCATAAGAGAGAGTATATTAATATATTGAATAATAATGATTTTTTTCCACTGAGCTTCCCCTTTATGTCACTTCCTGCTTCCCACTATAGTGAGAGATACATGTTGATTGAACCTGACAAACGACCCCCGACCTCACTGCAGACAGCGGCGCTTTGTCTGTTAATCACGCGTGTGTATGCGTTCGGTCGCGGGTGTCATTCATTGATCCGCATGGCCGTTCCGCAGCCTGTGTGTGTGTCGTGATACAGGGGCGTTCGTCGGGTTCAAACACCGTACGAGCCTAAGTTCCCAAACTGAACTTGGACAGAAAGTGTGAACAAATAGGAAAGGAGCTTGGGAAAAGAGTAAAACAGAACCCAAAATAGAAGGAATAATTAGATAAATAATAATGTTTTATATATGAGTGGCCAACACTTATTCATAAAGGAACCACCTGGACAGTTATAAAGTGGTGTTATATACTGCCACAACAATTACGGTACCTGTACAGTCACTGGGAAACAACAGGGGAGCAGACTCTGCAAACGCAGGGGGGCCCCATCTTTTTGTTTTCCCTATGATAGATACAGGCACCCCCCAGAAAACTGCTGTAGATTAAGCAGGGAAGAGGCCCCATGACTCCTAGTACGCCATCACAACAATTATTATCAGTTTTCCATAGAGGTCCATTTTATACCCATGATGCACTATAAGCGACTGTACATTGCAATTTGGATGTCAACTCACTCTGAATCACTACAGCTGAGTAAACCAGGATGATTTAGCCACTTTTTGAAAAGTTGGTCTGATTTGCAGGATTAACTCATCAAACAAGTTACTATTCTGCACGAAAAATAATTCACATTGATTTAAAAATCAAACTGTAGCTGAGCAGGTCAATATGAGAGATGTTTACAATCACATGAGCAAGCTAAAGTCTTGCTCATATGATTGTGCTGGTGCTTCTGAAATTGAACTTTATGATTTATATTATTATTGTGGATTTAATAGCACCAACATTTCTGTAGCGCTTTACATTTCATGGTATACTTTCACTAAGGCCCTGCACCTTTATTTGACGCATACAACCTGTCTTTATGATTGTGGGGGAAACTGGAGTGCCGGAGGAATCCCAGGCAAGCACGGGGAGAACATACCAACTCCTTGCGATGTGTCCAAGGGTGGATCGAACTCAGCAATTCAGCTTTGCAAGGTATCAGTTCAACCATTGAGCTACTGTGCTGTTAATTGTGATGTGTTTACATCCTTCAGAAGACTAATAATTCATTGTTACTAGCCTTATGTATTATCAGACTGAAGTTACATTATAGGACAAGCCCACCCTGTAAACGATAATTATCAAATTATCCCCAAACTGCAATAGCTACAAAACAGAGAGATGTAAACTAAACGCTGGGTACTCACCATACAATAATTCAGCCCGACTGACATTTCAGTGTTTCGGTCAGGCTGAATTATTGTATGGCGGCTCCGACCAATCGCCGACCATTCTTCATCCAAATAGACGAGAGTCAGATCAGACGGGTCAGAAAACCATGATCAATCGTGTATCTTCTATGGAGGACCGATCGGTCCACAGTAACTTTGGACGCGGCTGCTTTTGCCAGTCCCTTCCTCCTGGCCGAATGGGGCACATTGTTGTGCTTTCCATCTCTCTGCCTGCTGGTTTTTTATGGTAAAGCAGCAGACGGCCATGGCCATGACAGCTGATATACAAGCAAATGATTAACACTGTTCCCAAGCCACCGCCTCTCTGCATGTGCAAGATGTAAGAGGAGGAGGGACCTTTTGAGGGCAGAGAGAGGGAGCAGAACAATGTGTGCTGCATTCAGGTTATTCCTCTAATCGTTTATACACTGTGCCAGCACACGGCAGGTCTGCACATACAGGATAAAGTAGTATACACGCAATAATCTGCTGTGATATTAGCACTACGTAGTGCAGCCCATAACATTTCATTTTGTATGTGAACAGGTAATTATATCTGTAATCACAGCTGGTGTAAATTAGATAGAACATTGTTTGTCAACATGTTGGCATGTCCAGCCTAATATCAACTTTTAATAGAATGTTTCCCCACCTTCCCAAACCCAGGTTTCGCATTATTCATACATTCCAAAGATGCCCCTGAAGTGTCTTACTAAACCAGTCCCTCACCGCTCCCTCCTGTGCTCTGCGGCTGAAGATGCTTTATTCCTGTTGCTGCACTGCTGCACTGCTCCTGTTTTTGCTTGTAAAAGCTCGAAATAGGAGCAGGGGGCGGTGGCCCAGCATTGAGGGACCAGGTTACGTAGTCATATTAGTGGCATCCTTTGGAATGAATGGATAGATCTTTTGTATTCAGTTAGATCAACTGGGACTTGAAGTTTAGTTCTTGAAGAAGTTTCACTAGCCATCCAACTGGCTTTCTCAATTCAGATGACTTGTACAAGAATCTGTGGCACATTATGTACCCTGGAAAGTCACAATTAGCATATCACAGCCAAGTTTTAGGACTCTTCTGAGCAAGGTGTGATTGTGCTAAGAAGTGTTATAGGTCCCTAACACCTATAGGTCCCTGGCTGTGATATGCTATTGGGACTTTCCAGGTACTAAATGTCAACATATTCGTACAAGTCATCACAGGGGTAGGTCCGAGATGGGCCGGATAAACCTTTTATTAAACTCAACTCCCCCCACCACCAATACCACCCTTCCTACCCCAACCTTCTCCTTCCCAATAACTGACACAACCACGTGCTTTCTGAGGAAAATGGTACTGGCCACATTTATTGACAAATATTTGCATAAATAATATTCCAAACTTTATTTAACATAATAATAAACATAACAAGAATGTAATACTCTTCCTTAATATCACTAATTCTACAGTTATTGCTTTAAAAAAGGCATGTCCACCCCCAAAATTGAAATTTAACACCCCATAGTGGCCCCACTCTGTAGTGTAATAAAATCTTTACCTGACATCTCTCTCCAAAGTGTTCTCCTGCAATGTCCCTCCAAAGTCAGGAAAACAGCAGTGTAGTAGCGACAGTGATCATCCTGCGCTGTGTCTCCTGCAACTTCGACAATGTTTGAGGCATGCGCAGGAGAGTCCTCCCCTCCCTCTCCCTCCCGTTTTGCTCTCCCTCCCCCTAGCGCCAACCCCCTTGGTAATATTGTAGTTATTGGTCCCCAGCCCCAACTGCCATAATAGAATTTTAAGAAAGTCCCCCGATAGTTTCTTACCTTACCTCTCTCCCCCTGGCATTCTGAACAGCCGGCAGCGCGTCCCTAATTGCTGTATCTCAGCCAATCAGAGACGCGACTGTCGGTCCCGCCCCCTGCTTGCAGTTCCGTGCAAGCAGAAGGCCGGGCAGTGCGGCGAGAGAAAGAGGTAGGTAAGTAACTATATGGGGACTTTCTCAAAAATCTATTATGTGGGTTGGGGCGGGGTGACATACTACAATATACTTAAGTTGAAAAAAGGGGGTGGACATTCCCTTTAAATAATATCTCTGGCAGTGCAACCATATTCCATAATCCAAGCCCCCCGCCGCTTACCATTCCAGCCAAGGAGTGCACAACGTTGAATATATTCCATACTATATCCATACTCTCCTGTGTCCGTTCCCACCCATGAGAGGTTATTCCAAGTCTAGCCAATTTTAAAATGTCCACCAGATGGGTAGCCCAATTTTAGGACTACCTCCCCCAGCAACTGCCAGAGACTGCCACCCGCATTAAAAGGATAAAAGCAATACCATACCATAGTAGCCATGGGGAGGTGAAAAGCACCATGCCGTTCACCTGTCCAACTTGGTGCCCTTACTCAGGACCCTCTCCACTTCCTGCTCGTCACTTCCTTCTTGTGTCTCCGCCTTCCCCTACCATTCCCTAACCTCCTACTTCATTTTTGCTCCCCGGACCAGCCCTGTCATACCGTCATGCTGGTAAGTACCAGCTTGTCGCACCTTTCGGTATTGAGAGAATCCATTACGATGACTAGCAAAATGTTTTTTAGGCTGGACATGCCCTTTAATTTTGGGGGGTAATCAATGTTAAACATCTTCCATTTTAGGGTTGGATTTGCCCTTTGAAATATTTTTTTTAATGGTTTGTTAGTATTTGTTATGCTCAGCACCCTAATGTGCAGTATTTAGCGAAGTTCAAGAATAAAGAGGACAGTGTAACAAACACATTGATACCAAATGACTTGGAGTTTCTGTTTGCAAGAGTTTCCAATCTAATGGACCTGATAACCACTACTTCTATCACAGCACGATCTCCTTCCTGTTATAGAGGGCTGGTGTGTGCGACCGTCATCGCTGTGCTAGCAGGTAATGGTTCACAGCCTGGATGGGAAATGATGTGTTGTGAACCTGCTGTGTGATTTATAATAACATTGCCACTCGAGCAGTGTTTCCAGTCAATTAGTTTCAGCATTTGCTTTGAACCGTCTCATTCGTTTTTTACAGGTCCCCCTTCTCTCGCCCTTAAACACCAACGCTATCGCATTATTTTCTTTTTAAAAATTACCTGGAAAACAAAACTTTGGAACTTCACACTTCACTCGCCATATGTTCTGGCGCTGTTCTCGTATCAGTTGAATTGTTAAAGGGCAAGTCCAGTCAAAAATAAAGCTATAGCTAATAAATATTAATCACCCCCCAAACCTAGCTTTCAACATTACAAATATATGCCAAAGATGCCCTGAAGTACCTTACCTGACCCGCCTTGCCGCTCTTACTCTGTCTGCGCTGCCAACTTCTCCCTTCCTGGCTGTGGCCGTACAGTAAGGTCGACTGACGTCACGCCCATAGTCTAACAACCGCAACCAGGAAGTAGAGCGACTGTCAGCGCAGAAGCCCTTCGCTCCTGTTTTGCTCAAAAACGATTGGCAGAGAGGGAAGTATATAAATTGAGGAAATGGGTCTTTTTTTTTACCACAGAAGCTATTAAATATGAGGTGCAAACACTTGCCCATACGGTATACTTCAATCAGATGCTATAAAATGTTTTCTAACTGCAGTAGACCAGTAAAAAGGGATTATCTAATTGGTTTCTGCAAATTACACCACAGTCTTACGTATGTACAAGATCCAGTTAGTTAGATTTAGACAGATATATGGGAAATATATTATTTTAGATGAGTTAAAAATGAAGACGATCGTTGATACCAAATGGTTTGATGGGAATTCATTTGATGGTGGGGTTGAATTATACTCCTTCACTAACTGACTTCGGCTCCTCCCACCGTCATTGTCGCTGACAATTCTACCATCTCTGACACTGCAGAGCATAGTGTCAATAGGCGAGTGAAAACAGTCACTTATTGTGTGACTATAATTATCCTTGAGTCTTAGGCTTATGGTAGGTAATGGGGTAAAGTGAAGGCAATAGATCATGTGGATAAGGCTGAAAAAAAGATATATCGGAGGCGAGGTGGGAATGAAGACATAATAGCAGGAGGAGTAGACTCACGATTATGGGTACTTAATATAATTGGAAAGCACCCCTTTTTTCCAGAATCAGGGACACTGAACATGTCATTCCCACTGGAGAGGTAAGGAATAAATGTTTTAGACCCAGTTTCTCCTTTAAATCTGAAATGGTTCTGTCAGAGATTAATTGAATGCGAAGAGATAAGGTTGTTCATAGAATCACCCTGGTAATGAAAAGAACAGATTGAGATCTGAAAGGAAGAGGCTTAGAATAGGGATATTTTGGCATTGAGCTCATTATATGGACCAGTGATATAATAAATGTTCCAGTGAACATCTAGTTCATCAGAGGGCTATGCTTGGTCTGCAGGGGGCACAGAAAGGATTGTTTCTTATTTATTTTCTAATGTGCAATATTACTGATTTGATAAGTTTAGCCATTAGACCATGTGACACAGCAGAACCCTTTAAAGAACTAGCAAACATTGCTGAAAGCTGTACAGAACAAACCCATGGCAATCTTCTTTCTTTCTGACTGAAGAGAAAAGAAAAATTTCCACTTGTGATTCCTTCACCATATTTTAAATAAAATACCTTGCAGAAAAAGGCAGTACACACAGGTAGATGAATTCTGCCCATCAACAAGGAATTGTGGTAAAACCCAGCAGCCATAAGGCTGGGTACACACAGGCCTATTCCGCCCAATCTAGTCGATACTGTGTGCGTTAGATGGTCAGGATGAAAAATCTCTCTGGTTTCTGTTGTGATCGGCAGATTAATGTTGGTTGTCGTTGGTTGACGGACCTGTTGGTAAATCATGTCCAATTGTGTGGTTCCCGATGGGGCCAACGATTTCTTTGTGTGAAACTATCGGCACACAGACAACTACTGCTAAGAACCAACAGTCATATGTTGTGGCCAAGCGCCCGTAGTCCCTTCAGTCCGACTGATTTTTTTAGCCGATAGGTTCTGCAGGTTAATCACATTGATTGGGCCCATGCACAATAGATAATTTCAGACGGGTAAAAGTTGCACCGCTATCCTAACTCTACACAACTACACGGAACCACACAGATTAATGTCGCTGTATCTATAATCTATATATGATAATCTACCCTACATCTAACCTATCTGGTAACCAGCACAGTATATGTATCTATATATCTATATATGATAAATCTACCCTTACATCCTCACCTATCTGGTAACCACACAGTATATGATATCTATATATCTATATGATAAATCTACCCTTACATCCTACCTATCTGGTAACCAGCAGAAGTATATGTATCTATATATCTATATGATAAATCTACCCTTACATCCTACCTATCTGGTAACCAGCAGAGTATATGATATCTATATATGATATAAATCTACCCTTACATCCTACCTATCTGGTAACCAGCACAGTATATGATATCTATATATGATAAATCTACCCTTACATCCTACCTATCTGGTACCAGCACATTATTTGAATATCTTATATGATATCTACCCTTACATCCTACCTATCTGGTAACCAGCACAGTATATGATACTATATCTATATATGATAATTAATACTCTACCCTTACATTCTACCTATCTGGTAACCACACAGTATATGGTATCTATATATTCTATAATGATAAATCTACCCTTACATCCTACCTATCGGTAACCAGCACAGTAAATGATCTTATATTATATATATGATAAATCTACCCTTACATCCTACCTATCTGGTAACCAGCACAGTATATGGTATCTATATATCTATATATGATAAATCTATCCTTACATCCTACCTATCTGGTAACCAGCACAGTATATGGTATCTATATATCTAATATTGATAAATCTACCTTACATCCTACCTATCTGGTAACCAGCCAGTATAGATGTTTATCTGCACTGCATTCGTCTCACTCCAGCATTTTACCCATTCCATTGTATCTGTATGTTACCCACCTAACTAGATTGTAAGCTCTATGGGGCAGGGACCTCATTACCTCTTGTGGCAAAGCCCTAGCACTTCTATTTAGATAATTTATTTATGTACTGAACAGTCTATGTATTTTCTCCCTGTATGTCTTTATTGTTTTTGCTACAGCGCTGCGTCCCCAAGTGGCGATTTTTAATAAACTATACATAAATGACACAAATGCTGGTATTTACATTGAAAGGTCACTGTTTGGTAAATTTTCCCAGCAAGATTTTAACAACAAAATTTACCTGGATATTGCGAACCTGTCGGACTCAGGAGAATGAACCAAGAAGGTTTCAACCATCTCTCTACCTACAGCTACAGAACTATTTGGATATTCAAAACTTTTCTCCATGGCACAATGTGTTCGTAATGATGGACTTTACAGTGTAAATTATAATCAACTTTGATTATAATTAATGTAGCTTAAAGTTACATTAAATTAACCGTATTGAAATGGTATATCAATATGCGGTACTGTAAAACATTAATCTGGTAAAAATATTCCTGACTACAAAAATCCTGATGAACTTACGTTAACATATATACAAGACAAAAAAGAGAAGTATCCCCCTAACAGATTACCCTAACTCACAATGCAGCAGTTAGAGCAGCAACTCGAAAGTTAAAAACATCATCTTTATTAGATATACATTAAAAATTATTAAATAAAAAAAGGATAGGAACCCACCAGTTAGAGACTAGTTATCAGTGAGAAAGTACAAATATTCTATTCCCACACTTAAAAAATATATCCAATTTATCAACACATAAGGGTAGGAATTACTGAAGATAGGGGGTAGGAAATCTCCTAAGGACAGTACTAATTCCCCTCCTCAAGATAAAGAGATCCAAGCCTGGAATCTCTAAGATAAAGTATCGTAGCTAGTCAGAAGAAAATAGGGAAACCTAACATTGGTTCCCTATACTGGCAGTATAGGTTCACATTGAAAAAGCAGAAAAGCACACTTCGATTCCCAATGTCAATAAAAAAAGACTTCTGGTATGGAGGTCTTAAGTGTCAATAATGGACTAAGCATATGGGTTGCCTGTATTACGCCCCCCTCAGAGCAAACATCGTGAGGAGGATCAGGCAAACCCAAAAAAACAGAGGGATCGAGTGGAAGAAGATTCAAAAGATTTTAAAATAACATATCAAAAAGAACAAGCCCCTGATGCGTTTCGTCCCTCGTCCAGGGACTTACTCATAGCTGGGGAGAGTCGCTGCGATTATACGTGTATATATACCCCAGTCATTAGATCTGGGGCTGCTGATTGGTGCAGAATGCACCAATAGGATCGCGGGTTGTAGAACCACACCCCCGCCACTCCTCCCATAGCGAAGTGAATGAATATGTACTTCGCGTGAATCGTAACCATGGAAACCCAAAACAGAACCCGTGGGGAGCGAGCGCCGTAAGTATCAAGCATGTAATGCAGGCGGCCGGGGAAATCTGCACAGATGGGTACTCGGGACTATGTAGTAACATCTATGATGGGTAAAGATAAAAAACCCAAATAGTAACCTATATCATCTTGGAAAAAGTCCCACTAGGCATTAGAGGTGGTGATAGAGAAAATAAACTAATCAGAAGGGAAAGTCGTTGGATCTTCCTTTTGAATACATTAGCCCCGTGTGGACTTAATGACAAAATACAATTTAATGCGTTCCTTTAACTTTTGGAGATTTCTGTATAATCAGATACTTGCTTGGATAGTAATATATTAACTATGTGTAATATATCCATAACTTCAGAGTTTTGGCGTTTCTGATACTTATACTTACATAGTTACTATTCTTCCTGGTCCTCTCTTTCGGTTTAGGGGTGTTTGGATACTTGTACTTTACCTATATCCTGACATTTCCGTATTACCAGCTTTTTGGATTAGATCCTTTTTATTGGCTAACCCTTTTCTGCACGTTTTGATATAGGTTACTATTTGGGTTTTTTATCTTTACCCATTTATCTTTACCGCATATTGATATACCATTTCAATACGGTTAATTTAATGTAACTTTAAGCTACATTAATTATAATCAAAGTTGATTATAATTTACACTGTAAAGTCCATCATTACGAACACATTGTGCCATGAGAAAAGTTTGAATATCCAAATAGTTCTGTAGCTGTAGGTAGAGATGTTGAAACCTTCTTGGTTCATTCTCCTGAGTCCTGACAGGTTCGCAATATCCAGGTAAATTTTGTTGTTAAAATCTTGCTGGGAAAATTTACCAAACAAGTCGACCTTTCAATGTAAATACCAGCAATTTTGTGTCATTTATGTATAGTTTATTTAAAAATCGCCACTTGGGGACGCAGCGCTGTAGCAAAATACGATAAAGTCATACAAGGTAGATAAATACATAGACTGTTCAGTACATAAATAAATTATCTAAATAGAAGTGCTAGGGCTTTGCCACAAGAGGTAATGAGGTCCCTGCCCCATAGAGCTTACAATCTAGTTAGGTGGGTAACATACAGATACAATGGAATGGGTATAAATGCTGGAGTGAGACGAATGCAGTGCAGATAAAACAATCATATACTGTGCTGGTTACCAGATAGGTAGGATGTAAGGATAGATTTATCATATATAGATATATAGATACCATATACTGTGCTGGTTACCAGATAGGTAGGATGTAAGGCTAGATTTATCATATATAGATATATAGATACCATATAATGTGCTGGTTACCAGATAGGTAGGATGTAAGGTAGATTTATCCTATATAGATATATAGATACCATATACTGTGCTGGTTACCAGATAGGTATAAAATGTAAGGTAGATTTATCATATTAGATATATAGATATCATATACTGGCGTTACCGATAGGTAGGATGTAAGGGTAGATTTATCATTATAGATATATAGTATCATATACTGTGCTGGTTACCAGATAGGTAGGATGTAAGGGTAGATTTATCTATATAGATATATAGATTATATACGTGTGCTGGTTACCAGATAGGTAGGATGTAAGGGTAAATTATCATATATATAGATATATAGTATCAATAACTGTGCTGGTTACCAGATGGTAGGATTAAGGGTAGATTTTATCATATATGATATAGATACTATACTGTGCTGGTTACCAGATAGGTAGGATGTAGGTAGATTTATCATTATAGATATATAGATACCCATATACTGTGCTGGTTACCAGGATAGTGGATGTAAGGTAGATTTATCATTATAGATATTAGATATAACATATACTGTGCTGGTTACCAGATAGGTAGGATTAATAGATTTACATATATATATATAGATACCATATACTGTGCTGGTTACCAGATAGGTAGGATGTAAGGGTAGATTAATCATATATAGATATTATATCATATACTGTGCTGGTTACCAGATAGGTAGGATGTAAGGGTAGATTTATCATATATAGATATATAGATACCATATACTGTGGCTGTTACCAGATGGTAGGAGGTAAGGGTAGATTTATCATTATAGATATATAGATACCATATACTGTGCTGGTTACCAGATAGGTAGGATGTAAGGGTAGATTTATCATATATAGTATATATATACAATATACTGTGCTGGTTACCAGATAGGTAGGATGTAAGGTAGATTTTATCATTATAGAGTACATATACTGTGCTGGTTACCAGATAGGTAGGATGTAAGGGTATATTTATCATTATAGATATAGTACCATTTGTGCTGTTACCAAGGTAGGATGTAAGGGTAGATTTATCATATATAGATATATAGATACCATATACTGTGCTGGTTACCAGAATTAGGATGTAGAGGGTAGATTTTATCATATAATAGTATATAGTACCAGATACGTTCTGGTTACCAGATAGGTAGGATGTAAGGGTAGATGTATCAAATATAGATATATAGGTATCATATACTGTGCTGGTTACCAGATAGGTAGGATGTAAGGGTAGCTTTATCATATATAGATATATAGATACTATATACTGTGCTGGTTACCAGATAGGTAGGATGTAAGTGTAGATTTATCATATATAGATATATAGATACCATATACTGTGCTGGTTACCGGATAGGTAGGATGTAAGGGTAGCTTTATCATATATAGATATATAGATACTGTATACTGTGCTGGTTACCAGATAGGTAGGATGTAAGTGTAGATTTATCATATATAGATATTAGATACCATATACTGTGCTGGTTACCGGATGGTGGATGTAAGGATAGATTTATCATATATAGATATATAGATATCCATATACTGTGCTGGTTACCAGATAGGTAGGATATAATTAGATTTATCATATATATATATAGATACCATATACTGTGCTGGTTACCAGATAGTAGGATGTAAGGGTAGATGTATCATATATAGATATTAGATATCATATACTGTGCTGGTTACCAGATAGGTAGATGTAGGGATAGATTTATCATATATAGATATATAGATACCATATACTGTGCTGTTACCAGATAGGTAGGAGTAAGGGTAGATTTATCATTATGATATATAGATACCATATACTGTGCTGTTCCAGATAGGTAGGATGTAAGGGTAGATTTATCATATATAGTATATATATACAATATACTGTGCTGGTTACCAGATAGGTAGGATGTAAGGTAGATTTTATCATTATAGTATCTATATGTGCTGGTTACCAGATAGGTAGGATGTAAGGGTATAATTTATCATATATAGATATAGTAATTCTGTGCTGTTACCATATGGTAGGATGTAAGGGTAGATTTATCATATATAGATATATAGATACCATATACTGTGCTGGTTACCAGAGTTAGGATGTAGGGGAGATTTTACATATATAGTATATAGATACCAATACGTGTCTGGTTACCAGATAGGTAGGATTAAGGGTAGATTTATCATATATAGATAATAGATACATATCCTGTGCTGGTTACCAGATAGGTAGGATGTAAGGGTAGATTTATCATATATAGATATAAGATCCCATATACTGTGCTGGTTACCAGATAGGGTGGATGTAGGTAGATTTATCTATATAGATATAAGATACCATATACTGTGCTGGTTACCGGATAGGTAGGATATAAGGGTAGATTTATCATATATAGATATATAGATACCATATACTGTGCTGGTTACCAGATAGGTAGGATATAAGGCTAGATTTAAACCTGCTAATAGAGGTTTCTTGATGTAGAGAGAGGGGAATAGAATTCCAGAGGATGGGAGCCACAAGAGAGAGAAAGGTTTAAGGCGAGAGGAAGCAGTACGAGTGGGGGGGTCTGTACTGGAGCTGGTTCTGCAATGAGGGGGAGACTAGAGAGGAATTATAAGGAGGAGCAGCAGAGGGAATGGATTTAAATGTTAGGAGAAAGATTTTGTATACAATGAGCTGTTTAATGGGGAGCCAGGTTGTTACAGCGGAGATATGGGATCCTGTTTATTAGAGAGCGAAACAATACATGTGGCAGAGTTAAGTATAGACTGAAGTGTGTGCCAAAAATTAACCACAAAACCAGTTTATTGAGAACATGATACCCAACTCTAGCTATAGGAAATACTGATTTGTTACAGGAAACCTAATGTGGGGTAATATGGTTTCAATGCTATTTATTGTATCGCCTCCAGCAATAGGCAAATTAATATATTTATTAGTGCAATAGATTTTTCTTACTATTAATATCCTTGGCAAAACTTTTTTTTGTTGCTTAGGGGCCTCTTCTCATTCTGCAGTCCTAGAGCCTGAGGCTGATTACATTTCGGTGTAATCTCATATTAACCTACAATAATGATGTCCATATTATAATGACAGTATCGTACCAGCTAGCCTCATAATAGAATGTCCAGAATTCCACTTATGTTCATGGACATTACACATTGGAACAGTTGTAATGTGACAAACACACATTTCACAGCCTTTTATTGTTATCGATAAACTTCAGTTTTAGCCTAATAGAAGGGCCAATGTTAACTTATCTACAGAACAATATGAATGAAATGAATACTGTAGCATGGAAATATTCTCCTGGGCATTTGTTAAATGGGCCTGATGCAATAAGAGTTGGGAAAGTTTTCCCATGCTATTAAAATTTGCAGCAACAAATCAGATCTTAAATTGTTACGGAGTTGCTTCATTTAGAGAGAATTTGATTGGTTGTTGAATTTGATTGCATTAGGCACAAAATTGGATATGAGCAATAAAAGTTTTCCAGTAGAATGTTCCCAGTTCAAGATCCATCAAATACATACAATAATAGGAGGATAAGGAAAACAGAACATCTCTGTAATTTAATATATAGAAATTCATATGGACTTTGTTGGATTTTTAGCTTTCCTGATATTAGCAGACTTTAGACTAAGTCATGACCCAAAATGACAATAGTATCTAATACTGAGCTGGGGCCTAGGACACAAGACTAGCATCACTTAGTGAGGTTATTGTATCAGTGACTTTCCAGCAATATAAAGACAGGGATTTTTATTCTACAATATCTAAAGTGCCTACGGCTGTCTTTCCTTGCTTTGGATCCTAAATGAAACCTAATTTGCGGCAGATTTTCAATACCAGGTAGTACACACAGGAACATGCCTTATAGCGAATCCTTGATCTGATTGCTCTTGTTCTTCATAAAATAGATATATGCTAGATAAAACAAATTAGGCTGTGTCAATCAGATAAGAAAGGCAATGAATCAAAGAAAGAGAGCAGAAAAGATCAACCGGGTCTGCTCATTTAAATGTAAATTTAACCTGCACGCTTTATTTGTATGTAACAATGTGGTAAAGTAACATTGCTATAATAATGTGTAGATCACATTTAGACCACTTTAGAGGTAACCACTGCTATAGGAAGATATAATCCATACTTATAGTCCTCTCAGGATTGTTTTGTAGTGGAACACATGTTCTGTAGTCCTTTGTAGAAGTCTGGAGGTTCTGATTTTAGAATTCTGACCAATCACATTGCAGCCTGAACCCAATGAGAGAAATGTGATTCGTCCAAGTGAGGTGGGATTCCATTCAAAAAGAAGTGAGACTGCATCTTCCATCAATTTTTCACTAGACTGTGTATGTTGTTTGGTTTTTAAGCATTTCATACTGTGTAAACACTAAGAATACATACAAGTACATTAACCTGAGTACTGAGCATAAACATGTGAGCATTCAGGTGAAAGATATTACATTTTATAGCTGATATTTACACATCTTCTAATCCCCAGTGTAATATTTATATCAGCCCCAGTGGCGTAACTAGGAATCACTGGGCCCCACAACAAAACTATGATGGGGCCCCTATACCTGCTTCATCCACAGTGGTTTTCTAGGATGAGGCTATATCTGTCATTGGAGAAATAAGATGGGGCCCCCTGTGGTTGCCCCCCTGCTCCCTTGGTAGTTACGCCACTATTTACTCCAGGCAGGTATTTCACTCGCGACCTTAAAGGGCATCTATAGTGAAAAAAACACATTGCCCCTTTGCAAAGTTAAATTCATGTACTCTGTGCTGCCTTAATCCTATCTCTGTCAGTGACTTTGTTTAACCATGGTGCCAGATCTATCGCAGCCCTCCCCCCTTCCCCCTCCCCTCTGTTACCTCTTCCATGTCTCAACTCCGGCTAACCGACAAGCTTATCATGTGCAGTAGGAGTTAAAAGTTCAACATCCTGAAAACACACCCACACACAGTGGCCAATAAAAAGCAAGCTGTCCTGGAGACATGGAAGATGGAGAACAGTACAGTTTACAATCTCTCTCCTTGTGACCCATCATCAATCAGTGAAGTCTATCAAGAAGGGGGGTCAAGTGCAGCCTTATATCTACCATGAAAGCTACCTCTCTCCCCCTGCTAATGCTGTTATCTCTATGTTTATTACAGAGCAGGGAGGGTGGATCACGTCACATGGATTTGATTGACAGTCCAAGTAGGAGTAGAGGAATGCAATCACGTATTCTTCTAACTGGTGTATCTCAGGACAGAGAGGGAATCTGAACAAAGTGATGACACTCTGGGGGTTGTGGGGAATTATAAAACTCATGAAAAGAAAAAAAAAAGTTCATTTTCCTACTATAGATGCCCTTTAAAAGTACCAACATGTTTGTACAATACCAATACTGTGTTCTGCTTCTAAATATGGCCCTTAATGTCAATCTAGTCCTAATGCAGCAACATTTCAGGAATAGCTTGTGAAAGAGCATTAGACTTGTGTTTTCCTTTAAAAGGGACAGCGTCTATGGCCTGCGTTTAGACATACTTCATTTGCAGAGCACATCAATCAAATTTACATAGTAATCTGCTAAAACAAAGAAGCGCTGCGAGTTATTTCGAATGGGTATTGGTTGGCAGCTCTGCTCTCTGACACATTCTGAAACAGACAGGCGCCTCTCATTAATATTTCATTAGAATGCAGGAAATTCAGTAGAACCAACATGTGTTCCCAGTCATGTAAATCAGTACGTTAGAAAGGAAGCCATCGCTTGGCTAGGAACAAATCCTTTTATTGTTACAGTGAAGTTTATATCTGCAGGTTTCAGGACCATTATTTACCTGATAGAAAAATCCTTGACGCTTGGCACCTACTGTGCCTTTTTGATGAAACAATTTCCTTGCTGTCTACGTTATAACCTGTAGGAATATACCTGCTTGTCTGCGTCTGTATATCATTGGACACACACAAGCCATACCTAAGCAATTATACACAGTACCCTGCCCTTCAATACTCCTTTAATAATAAAGTATTTTATTATTTAATATAGTCTAGTGGCCAGCTTTGTTCTTACTGGCTGCACTCTCATACTCACCATCATCCAGACTTCCACCCATTCACGTGGAGCTGTGCTTGTGGGTTTGAAAAAAAATGTTACCCTCTCGATGAGTGCACCATGTGACAAATTAGTTTTTATTGTGAATGGTGATGTAATACTATTTAATCCATTATGGACCAATAATGTGCAATGTGAACAATAATCTACAATTCATAGTAGAACAAACGATAAAGAGTTTCATCCTCCCTGCTCACGAATGACATTCCTATTTATCATTCCTTTACTCCATAGAGGTGTTACTAGTGGGTGATGTTTGCTAAGCATGGTATCTCCTCCTTGACACCGGATCACCTGCACTACAGCTCCCTCTCTTTGTGGCTAAATCCCAGAGGAGAGCGGCACTGCTGATAGAGATCCCCCGATTTACTGGGGCATTGGACATGGTATACCGGAAAAAACATTATTTTTAAGCAGAGTAAGTCAATTTGTGTGCATATGGGATTGATGTCCTTGTACAGGTTGGTGTACTGGGGGCCATTGTCTAGGTAGGTGAATGAAGCTGTACGTTGTGTTGGGGATATTAGGAGTTGCATGGAGGGTTTAAAAACAACTATGTAATCAAGAATTGGGACTGGAGTAAGAGAAACGGGAGCTCTAGGTAATACAGAATTCCCGGGCCTCCCAGGGTTTCTCTCACTGTCAGCCAGGCTGTAATTATAATGAGGATAATTCTAAGTGCGGCAGAGTTTGGGGAGGAGACCATTGGCTAAGACTGAGCTAGAATTTCCGAAACCTATTGGCAAACAAACATATGTAGCAGAGAAACATGAATGGGTATGGGTAAAGCTTGGCCAATGGCAGTGGAGATCATCCAACCTGCATCCATAAGTTCACCAAGAACTCGGGGTCCCTGCTGAGTAGGTAACCCAAAGGGAAATGAGTTCTGAAACCCAAGTCATGTTTGCACTGATAATAATACAATATTCAGCATCAATAATAATATTAATAGCAGCAATACTAATTCTAAAGAGCCCTAGTCTAATTCTGTTCCTCTGAGATCCTAATGATAGAAGGAAGAATCTCCCTCCCTTCTTCCTTCAGCCAAAGAAACACATTACTTAGGGGTGCTCTGAAACAGAACAGAGAGACTGTAGATCCTTACTGGGGAGATTGCTAGGGAAATGGCATTAAACCGTCATCATTATACGCAGCCACAGTTCATAGAGCCGATTTAACCCTAACCCTGCCAGATGTTTTTTTTTGCAGTCTTTCTGTAGTGTAGCCACTGAGGGTTGGATTCTAAGAGCTGCAATATGGATTTTTTGTTGCTCACATTTTTCCCGAAGCGAAAAGATCGATGGAGTTGGTGTTGCATTCAATTATCTCGGTTTTGGCACAGCAGGATAATAGATGAAATTGGGAAGCTAGATACTAACTTAGATACTTTGGCAAGGAAATCTGTGGATTCGTTTTACAGTTGCTGTTACAGAAGCAAATGCAGTTTAAAGAAACATCCTTTAAATATGAAAGAAAAACCTGTGGTAGCTATGAGGAACTATTATAATAGTTATAATGGACTATAAATAAAGGAAGGATTCTACATATTTTATAATATTACCACTTTTTATCTGTTTTTTTCTTATGTATATAGACAATTCAATCTTGTTACCTCAATAGTACACACTGCACTGCAGCTTATTAACACACACCCATACACAACATTTCGGTCGGATCCCTCAATATATTGATAGCGGTGTTATGTTTTTCTGATCGACCGTTCAACAATATTGAATGGTTAATTAAAAAAACACAGATCGGGCCAGATGGAAAATGTTCATGTCGACCCCATGTTTAACTTTGACCGTTTTGGCCAATGGGAAAAACATCTGTCTGGGAACCTTAAATAAATGTATTTCCATACCACCAAACTCTTCCCTCTTTTTGTCTGACTGTCCTGGTTTTAAGATGGCATTGTAACAAATGAATCTATTATCTTACCATGACATAGCTTTTTAGGTGGTTCAAGGGTGACTGCAATGCATCTTTTCTAATTTCGGGCTCACCCCTGTCTAGAGTTTAGAAGATTAGATGGGCTCTCAGAGTGATATGTTCTTAATAAAAAGGCTTAAGCATACTTCCCTCCAGTATTCCTTTTTTTTGTAGAATTTAGACATTGGGCTTGTTCATTAAGAGGTGCAAAATTATGCCTGAGCTGTTAGTTTGCCTCAGCCAACGAGATGATACCTTTTTACTGGTCTACTACAGTTAGAAAAGATTTGATAACATCTGATTGGTTGCTTCAGATTAAGCACACCGGCAATATTTTGCACCTCTTATTGAATAAGGCCCATTTGTAAAATAAGCCCAATCTTATTCAGAAAATTGATGTTGGGAAAGATATTATTGTGCCAAAACAGACACCCAAATAAAAGGAATTGAATTTTATAATTTCCTGAAAAATCCACTTTACAAACCTAGAAAATTGCTGCTTGTTTATGGAGCCAATTTACTGCCAAGCTAGTCTAAGGAAGGGGCTTCCTGTGTAATGGGACATTGTATTCTGTATCTCTGCTCCAGACACACCAGATACTGCACTGATTTGTGTGCCGTCAGTTCACTGTGGAAGGTTACACCCTTCTGTACAGACTCTGATTTATATCATCATTTAGATTTTCTGGGGCCTGTAAACAGCTACAGTTCCGTGATAATGAACATCTTGTCAATCAATTGCTACTGTTGCAGGGATAAGGTTGTTGGTCATTACTGCTTCCACCTGAGACCTGACCTGTCTGAATAACTGATTTAAGGTGGCCATACACATGCAATTTCCACAGCATGTGTGCCAACAGATCGCATTGGTATCTGTTGGCACACATGCTGTGGGAACAGCACACATGGACCCGACCGGGTCCATGTGTGCTGTGTAGAACTTGTTTATGTAGAACTTGTTACCAAGTACTGACCTGAGAATGTTTCTTTAATATTTGAAAATTACTGTCACATCATCTGAATATAATTTCCTTTTTCTTATGCTTCTTGCCTTAATGTTTTCCAAGGCTAATTTCTCATGAGTTTTAAAGGTTTTTCCAGTTATTTTTAGCTTGGCTGCATTACTTCTCACTTGTTTGGGAATCGCAAGCATTAACTTGTGAATGAATAGTTGAAGAAAAGGCTTGAACAGCAATTACCTTACTCCAGAGAAAAACACCCAAATTAATCAGAAACACTCTAATTAGCTGCATCAACTGTAACTCCATTCCATCAGTGAGATAATGATCCAACCCTGGTTTTGACAAGCCATTTACCAAGCTTTACCTATTTCATTTGAAACTGAAAAGTGGTGTGTGTATATGGGAAGAATTTTGTGACACGTTAGGTGCAGTGTCATGTATGGTCAGTTCCCCCGAATCAATACCATCATGCACAGTGATACAACCTAACAAAAGAATGTGTGACATCCATCTGTTTGTATTATTATATGGTTGTGGTATATTCCCATTGATTGGTGCTATGTGTAGCACTGCTTCTGCAGACAGGACTGTACTGTCTGATAATTGATTGAATTTAAAGGACAACTATACAGTAAAAACATTTTAAAAATAGAAAATAACTGGGACATTATGGTTATTCCTACCTCCTAATTCATGGAGGAGCTACAGCACGTACAATTTTCATCTGCCAAGTTAGGGCCCTGGGCCTTGCTGTATTAGAGATAGTTTTTAATCACTCAGGAAGTGTTATTTTACAGAAGCAGTTTTCATTGTGCTGCTGTTCCTCAAAGAAATGTTATTGGGAGGTAGGAATTACCAATCCTACCTCACTGCCTCATGTACTTTTCATTTTAACGGGTTTTAACTTTATACTCACTATAGTTCTCCTTTAATCTGCATCTTTTTTGACTCCGCAATGCTTTTATGTGATATAGTAACCCTATAGCACAGTCAAATTTGAATCTTCTCTGTTAGCCTGTATAGACCCAGCAGATGGAGCTGTTCCATTTAGAAGAATGCAGGTAACCAGAGGATATCTCCAGGGTTCTGTCCTAGCTGAGAGACTGTTTAAGTGATATGTGTAGGTTGTAAGGGAAATTGTGTTTTTTGCTGTGCAGTAGAAACCAGGTCAAGTCACTAGAAATCGTATCCCTTGTATCACACACTTGACAAGACTTGAGAATTCCCCATAAAAAGCATCCGTTGATATAGGGCAGTGATGGCAAACCTTTTAAAGGGCCGAGTGCCCAAACTGCAACTTAAAACCAACTTATTTTTTGCATTGCGCCAACACAACAATTTACTTTAGAAAAAACAGCTCAAACAGATAGACACAGACAGATACAGTAGAAAGAATCGATTATAGATTACCTATTAACCCCTACATTATCCGACAAGAGTTTGAAATCAAAAACAGTGACTCTAGCAGATATGAACTTTAAAGCACAAACATAAAACCAATTTACTTTGGGGGGGGTAATCCCCTTTCCCCTGTCTGGTGCCCCCTCATATTAAACTTAGCGGATGGCAGCAGTAGTCTATTCCGGCAGTAAGAACACCCATAGTCCCCTTCAAATTCCCTACCTTCTTAAAATGCCATAGCAGCCACAGGACAGAGAAGGACAGAGAGCTCATGCACAGCAGAGAGAGAGAGACTGATGTTCACATAACCTCTCTCTGCTACAGGCAACCGCTGCACTTTCTCAAGCTCTGGATTGCAGAAAGGGGAGCAGACCGGCTCGTGTCTCTCTGGCTTTCTAGTAACAAACTCTAATGATCTCTGCAGTGCATGAGTGCCCACAGAGAGGGCTCTGAGTGCCACCTCTGGCATGCGTGACATAGGTTCCACACCACTGATATAGGGTAAAGTAGGCTGCAAGGATATTCAAAGGCCTCCACTGCGACATAAGTACAGTAAAAGCTTAAACCAGAACATATTCCCGTGTTTCCTCTTATAAACATATTGCCGCCTCCAAAAAACAGAAAATGATACGGTTCAGGAATTTATAGCTGATATCTGCCATTAAAATGCATAGTTATCAGACGAGTCTTATATGGATGGAATGAATTACATAACTCAACTGTCAGTTGACAGGGTGAGGAACATTCTCTAATTTTCTTGTTTTGTGAGGCAATGCTATGCATGGTACAAGCAGCATACCAATGGATTCTTTGTAAGGAAGACTAAACTTGCTTTTATTTTACATCCTTTTAAGGTTTGCTGGTTGGTCTTTATACAGAAATGACAAAGATGTACAAGAGCTTGGACATTGCAGTGGGGACCAATATAGCATATGGTTTAATCTCAATGGTATGGAAATAAATATATAATATATTTTAGTTTGTTTTTTTCAATCTACGTTAAGGGAATTCCCTTAAATTTATAGTATAGTATTTGATAGTATAGTATTTGAGGTTGAATAAAGACATATGTCCATCCAGTCCAACCCATCTAGCAATATCCTCATTTCCTGCCTAACCAAATTTATGAAGGGGAAAAAAAAATCCTTCCTGACTCAAGTGGCAATCGGAAATTTCCCTGGATCA
The DNA here is from genome assembly GCA_019447015.1 of Hymenochirus boettgeri. Lineage (NCBI taxonomy): Eukaryota > Metazoa > Chordata > Amphibia > Anura > Pipidae > Hymenochirus > Hymenochirus boettgeri. The sequence goes on from CM033472.1 coordinate 237,496,856, forward strand.
ACTCTTTACACTTTATTTATCAATACCAGTAACTTGCAACATTCCAGCTTTTTTTTAAACGGACCTATGAACCTGCCATTACAACGTTCCATAGCTTTACCGTTCTCACAGTGAAAATCCCTTTCCGAGCTTGAAGCCCAAACCTTTTTTCTTTAAGTCTTAAGGGATGTCCACATGTCCTCTGACATGTTCTATTGGTGAACAATGTCCCAGATAGTTTATTGTATGGCCCGTTAATGTATTTATACACAGTAATCATATCCCCATGCACGCACCTTTTCTCCAGTGTACATAATTGTAACATTTCCAGTCTCTCTTCATATTCAAGCTCCCCCAATCCCCTTATTAATTTGGTTGCCCTTCTCTGTACCCTTTACATTTCAGAGATGTCCTTTTTGTACACAGGATTCCAAAATTGCACTGCATATTCCAAATGAGGCCTTACCAATGCTTTGTAAAGAGGGAGAATTACATTTTCCTCCCTTGAATCCATACCTCTCTTTATAAAAGACAATACCATGCTGACTGTTGCCGCCTGGAACTGCTTGCTTCCTTTAAGTTTGTTATCCACCAAAACTCCAAGATCCCTTTCCAACATGGATTCACTTAACACAGAGCCATTTATAGTATAAGCAGCACAAGGATTTTTAAGTCCAAAATGCATCACCTTACATTTATCAACATTGAATCTCATCTACCACTTTGCAGCCTAATGTGACAATCTATCTAGATCCCCCTGCAACGATTGCACATTCTCTGAAGTTTTTAATAGTCGACAAAGTTTTGTGTTGTCAGCAAACATAGAAACCTTGTTGATAATACCCACTTCCAAATCATTAATAAATATATTAAATAGAAGCGGCCCCAACACAGAAGCCTGTGGCACCCCACTTAGCACTTAATCCATAATGATGAAGCACCATTAACAAATACTCTCTGCATCCTGTTCATTAACCAATTTTCTATCCATGTACAAATGTGCCTCCCCAGACCTACAGACCCTAGCTTATACATTAGTCGTCTATGGGGGACTGTATCAAAAGCCTTTGCAAAATCCAAGTATACTACATCTACTGTTATGCCAGAGTCTAAATTTCTACTCACTTCCTCATAAAAGCCAAGCAAGTTAGTTTGACAAGATCTATTCCTCCTAAATCCATGCTGGTTACTACTAATAATGTCTGTCCTTGAAACATACTCTAGAACATGTTCCCTTATTACACTTTCCTGTATCTTCCCCACCACTGAAGTTAAACTTACAGGCCTGTAATTACCCGGCTGTGAACGACTACCCTTTTTGAATATTGGAATAACATCACCCTTTTTCCAATCCAGAGGCACACCTCCGGACATGAGGGAATCTGCAAAAATAAGAAACAATGGCTTAGATAAAACTGAACTTGGCTCCCTAAGTACCCGAGGATGTATTTTATCCGGTCCAGGAGATTTATTAATATTACCTTGTTTAGTTCTTTCTGTACCATATCCTCGGTTAACCAAAGTGCACTTGAATCTTTTATACCATTATTGCTACTATACTGTATGATATCTGTACTTGGATCTTCTATAGTGTATACAGAGGGGGAAAAAAAATTCAAGACATTTGCTTTATCGCCCTCCTCCGTAACTAACTTATCCCCATTAATTAATGCTGCCACATTCTCAGTCCTCATCTTCTTGCTATTAATATACCTAAACATTTTTTTAGGCTTAGTGATGCTTTGTTCAGCTATCCTAACTTCATTATTAATTTTAGCTAGTTTGGTTGCTTTTTTACACTCCCTGTTACAGTTTTCATAATTCCTAAAGGCCCTTTCCGTTCCCTATGACTTAAAGGTTTTAAATGCCTTTTTCTTCCTTTCCATTTGCCTCTTTACATCAGAATTCAGCCACATGGGTGCGGATTTATTTTTTTTACATTTATTTCCCAAGGGTATAAATTTAGTGTGAACTGGCTTAAAATCCCCTTAAACGCAGTCCACTTCAGTACCTTTACCTGATAATCCATTATCCCAGTTGACATTCTGAAGAGCTACTTTTAACCTGGGAAAATTTGCCTTCCGAAATTAAAAGTCTTTGTTAACCCAGTGCACTTTTCCTTTCGCTGACATAGTCCAAACGACACTATTTCATGGTCACTATTCCCTAAGCCTCCAGTTACCTTTATATCTATAATGCGCTTCACGATGTTAGATATTACCAGATCCAACAGATCTCCTTTTCTAGTAGGAACTTTAACCACTCAGGAACTCATTGCCTTTTTCTGTGATGGCAGTTCCACTACACCAATCAATGTCAGGGTAATTAAAGTCACCCATAATGAGCACACTCACACTTGCAGCCCTTGCCAACTGCATATGAAGCTGTTCATTTCCTCTCTGCTAGCATTTGGCGGCTTATAGCAGACACCAACAATGACATTACCCCCTTTCCTCTTGCCTAATTCCACCCATATTTCCTCCACTTTAACATCCATATCACCAGTTATCTTTTAAATTATATCTTTTAAAGTATCTTTTAAATTTGGCTTCAATTCTTTTTAAACATAAACACATACTCCTCCCCCTTTCCTTTTTTCTCTGTCCTGCCTAAACAAGGGTATCCTTTTAAATTTACAGCCCAGTTGTGAGAAATGTTCAACCACGTTTCTGCTATACCTATTACATCATACTTTTCATTCAACGCTATAATTTCCAATTCACCCATTTTGTCAGCCAGGCTTCTTGTATTTGCAAACATACATTTTAGATTATGATCCTGTAATTTATTCATACACTTTAATACATGCCTCCCTATGCTAGCCCCAACCCCCTTTCCACCACTGGCCTATAATTTTGGGCACAGCATCACTTATTCTTCATTGGTAGGTGTTATAATCAGGGTCCACTTTCTTTTTTAATTTGTAACTAGTAACTTGTTAGGAAAATACATACTGGTTTTATCTTAACCTTGATATGGTTGAAATGAAGGATTTATATACAGAATAAGGGACAATACGCTACCTACAGTGTATTATAAGGATAGTACTCCACAGAGGAGTTCAATGACCATATAGAAGCACGAGGTCTCAGGCCAAGAGCTTTTACACAGAGCATAGAACTCAGAGGTGAAGTAAATCCATATATTACACTGTGGGTAGAGTATTATTTCTTATAATACATAAGGCCTACCAAAAAAAAAGGAATTAAAAAAAAAAGCACGGACACACTTTCCTGAGTCTCCCCCTCCCCTTCCACTGTCTCTCCCCCTCCCTGTATTAGTCATTTATATAGGAATCCCTGTTTAATGTATAAATAGTTAATTACTGTTCCAATTAAAAAGAGATAGAAGGACCGAACATGGTCTGCCAAGAACAACAGGGCTTTCTATATAAATGACTAATACAGGGAAGGGGAGAGAAGGGGAGGGGCAGTGGAATACAGGAAGTCACTCACTGACATCACTGAGTGACTGTAATATAGATTCTCGCCACAGAGCCTCCTCTTTGAAAATGCTAGCCTTATGTATTATATATTATTATATGCTCTAGCAAAGATACTACAATACAATATGGGACCCTGGAATGTGAATTTTGTTTTATTGTTGCATTGAAAGAGCCATGAATTTTCTGAGCTAAATTATGTCATCATTTATAATAAGTGCTCCAATGACATAAGCTAAACACATAAAATAATGTAGCAGCCATTTTAAAATATAACGAAATGATAGAATATTGAACATGTTTTTTTTCCTTCCCTTTGTTAATGGGATTCATTATTGTGTATACATTTTACTGACAGCCTATTTGTTTTCTTGTAGTCAGAGTATATGTAGTGTATATGATCCTCTATTGTAGTAGATTTGTCACTGTATAAGCAGAACATCTGTTAATTCTATTCTTGTTTTAATTAAATCTGTGCCTGAGGAGTGTGAGCACATTTAGAGAATGGGAAATGGTGTTGTTTGTGCTGTGAAATGAGACTCATCATGAATGTTCAGTTTATATTTGTCACTCTCTGACATTCTAACATGCCCCTCTGTGTATGTATATATAGATATAGATATATACTGTATATGTACTGTCACAAGTCACAAATGATCATTCAGAGATGATTATTGTATTCGTTCAGAAATTTCAGAAATATTCATATCTTGCATTAGGGTAAATTGTGCACATCTGATCTATACAATAAGTTAATGTGTCACTCTTTTTCTGCATTTGGTTGTAGGCTGCTAAAGCCTCTCTCAGTCAGGAAATGCCCATTGACATTGTCACATTATTTATATGTACAGAATGGCATTTGGTCCATAGAGAATAAGGATTTATATAGTATTTGGAAAAGGCAATAAAGTTCAAAATGGCTGGGTTCCATATTAGCACACAATGTATCAACAATGAAGCAAGCAAGACTTTAAAGGGTTACTAAACCCAATTTTTGTATATTTCTGAGGGAGGTTCAGGGCCGCCTCTATAATAAGGCAAGGTGAAGAGCAGCACCCTGTAGGGAGGCAGCAGTTTTGATTGCAAAAAAAAAAAATATATATATATATTTTTTCTGGCATCATGATTTTTCCTTGTGTCTGAGCCCTCCCCCCCCCCCCCCCCCCGAAATGCTGTATGTAAAAAACACATTTTTGGGAGGTACTATCACTTTAAATAGCAGGGGAAGCCGCGACTTTCATTGCACAACAGAATGCAGCTACGACTCCTTCCTCTACCTTCTGACTGGCAATTCATTTGATCAAAAACAATGTTTGTCAGCCCTGCAATGTTGGGCATCATTTACCAGTCATTGTGGGCATCTAATACCAGTGACTGTGGGCATTATTTCCAGTCAATGTAGGCATTATTTACCAGTCATGTGTATAAAACCCCTTCCACTTCTTGACCAGCCACACCCCACTTCTGGACATAGCATCACCCACTTTTAATTATAAAACCACACCCCTTCAGGCAGCGAGGTGAGAGGGGGCAGCATTTGAATTTTTTTCAGGTGCTAAATAGTCTAGATATGGCCCTGGTGAGGTAGGAGATACATCTCCCACCGCTTATAGTTATCTCTGAAGGTCTCAAAGATTACTTGTACAGTGTCTGACAGCTCCTCCCTGACACAGCCTCTCTTTTGTGACACACCATCAGTCAGTAGCATAGTCGTGTAAGCAGCTGTATTACCTTAAGGTATCCATACACACATCAATGTTACCATGGCTAATAATATCAATAAAACCGTGGCTGACCGTAATAAAAATGTAATGATTTTGTGCCTGATTCAAACTGGGTTTTGGCCAGTACATGGCAACATGTATGTCCACCATAAGGAAGGGTTTTTTGCCAGACTGGGGACAAGGAAGGAGCTGTCAGTTGCTGTATAAGTGCAGTCATTGACAGCTCCCTGTCGGCTTTAATGGTAACTATGGGAGGTAAGGGAGTAGTGTCTAATGCCACAAAGTTTAAAAAATTCCCTTTAAGCAAAACATTTTCAGTGTTACAGCTTCGACCAATTTCCTGTTAGCTTACTTTTGTTTGCCGCTATAATTTAAAGCTGAACTAATGGTTTAAAGTTTCACAGAAGATAAGGCAATAGGCCCTAAGCATTGCCAATAGGACAGCTGATGTCAGATCCCCAGCATTCTCCCCAGAAGAATAATGGTGATCATCCACGCTATGATCCTCGTCGTACGATATCGGGATATCCAAATATCGTACGATCATTGATGGTCACCCAACCATTGGTAGATTATTTTTCTTATTAGGCTATCTGATCGTATGACCCGCAGATCGTCTATGTAGCGTCTATGGCCACCATAAGGCTGAATTGCTTCGCAAATTGATCCACGATGCTGAATCGCTGCCAGCTTTCCATTTTGCCGATTCCGACATTTAATAGTATATTTATTTTCTGATGAATTAACATAATCTGCCCTGCTTTATTACCCATGGAGGTATAGAACAAACATAGAAACTAAGGAACTAACAGGGTTATTCAATAAAAGTTCTTATCGTTAAAAATGGTGCTAATTTTGCCCCGACCAATCAGATATTTAACATTTTAACGCTAACATATGATTGGTTGGGGCAAAATTAGCACCATATTTAATGATAAGAACTTGTATATAACCCAATTGGTATTTTTAACACAATTTAACAGTTTGCAGTTCCAGTGAAAGTTGTGATAAATGTTAACTGGTCCTGAAAACAAACTGAATTCATTAACATTTGATTTGCATAATTATAGGGAAGTACTGGGTACGAATGAAATAAGATGCTTGATTGCATAACCTGCATTTTTTCTTGTCTATCACAGAACATTCAGCTTCACTGTCGCTCTGAGATTCATTTCTCTTTGTGATGATGATACATAATATGTTTTGTAATGAACAATTCTTCCCTAGGGATGGAGTTATTTTCCCCCGTCATGTCAACTAATCCCATTGCCCATTTCCAGCCTGTGGGGGACAGGGACAGGATGCAACTAATATTCCCACTCGGTCTTATTGAAAATATAAGATGGCAAATGTCCACTGGGCCGTGACTGCGTAATGACTCTGTATACAAATTAGATAGCTTCTTACACAACTTATCTAAATGAGGTTGCCTTTTTACAATGCTAATTTTCTCCTTCGCTGCCTGCAAAACGAGGGCAGAACTTTCATTCTAGTTATTTGTTTTGATGGAATTTCACGTATCTTCATTTTGCTGTGAGGAAGAATGTACACAGGTAGGGTTACCTGAGCTGAGATTACGTAACAGAGGGACACAGAGGGAATTGGTCCTGTGTCACCCATTTCAGACATGGTTCTTAAGCAGAAAAAGTTACTTGTAAATATAGAAAGTTGAAATGATTATTAATATGAAACTGGACCTTTTATTGATAGTTTTATTGGCTTCTGGGCACTTACAATTAGTTTCAGGATTGACCTCTCTGATTTCCATAGATTCTAGGCTGGGGTCTTCGCTACATAGGCTGTGAGCACAGACAAATGGGCATTCACACACACACAGGCATTTACATGCACAGACAGGCAAACACTCACACAGACAGACATTTACACACTCATACAGACACACACATCTGGTGCACACCTCCTCTACTGCCGTTGCTGTTTACGAGTGCGCACACCAGTAGAGTACACTCATAAGCAGCAAGTCCTGTAAAGGCCGCTGGCAATTGGGTGTGAGGTCACCATCATGACCATGACTGACGGCTGCTACCCGGGAGAAGACTGAAGGTCAGTATAGCCATGGCGAGGGATTGAGTGGTTAAAGTAAGTCTAGAAGTATCTAATGCAAAAGTACATATAGCAGTTCTGGGGTTTGGGGGTGCTATATGTAACAAAGCATTTTAATGTTATCAGTTTACGTTGGTTCCATGTTACCACACACAATAGAGTAGGTTAAGCGTCTATAGCCGGCTTGATTAGAATAAATGCACAATATCATCATGTAACATTCTTTACTTACTCTATTGGCTGTTTGTTGGCTGTTCTCTCCTGTATGTACTTTGGGACTCGATTTCCCAACACCTTGTCTTTGATCAATATATGTTTGTATTTTTCCCAAGTACTTCGTGTACACAGAGACAGTGTTCACTTTTCAATTAGTTTTTGTAAATAGTTTACCAAGCCCTGGCAGTGTTTAGAATCTCCAGTTTTATAGCATATTGATCCTTTAGAAGATTGTTAGAAGAAACTGAGCTGTTAGTACACTTTAGACTTGATAATCCCCAGAAACACTAAGGTAATCATAACAATGAATTCAACAGGAGGGGGCTAGAAATGACATGTTCTGCGGCAATAGGTCATCTCTCCCATAGATTATGGCAATGGGCCGTATTTATAAAACCCCTGTTGCTCTCATTTTCACCATTATTTAAAATGGTACAGTCACTTTCTATCTTTGAGGAGATTGACATCACATATTGACATCACAGTAAAGTTGCAGAATCAGAGGACACCAATTATAATGCACGCAGTAAGGCAGAATTAATGCAATTTATATGCTCAGAGTGTTGAGTGCCTCCCTGCTAATTACTTTTAGTGACTCCATTGAGCACATGATCTGGTAACCCTAATTACACATCAAACCCCACAATCAATGAATCAATTTCCTATTATCACTTGGCGAAAGGGTGTTGGGAAATTAGAATAAAACATTGAGTGTTATTAATAGAAACCCTCTAACATTCACATTTAAATAAGTACGCTAATGCATATCCCCCCGCCATCGAGGTTTGAAGTGTCTGCCCCAGAGTCCTAATAATCTGCTCAAAGTCCTGCGGTGGCTTGGGTGCTCTAGGGGCGTTGGCATAAAGTTTGTAAGGGGGTTGGGCATTCCAGAGGCATGACTGGGAATTCTGGTGTGAGCTGTTTGCGTCATTGGTAGGCTCCACCCCATTCAGCACACTGGACAAAGTTGGGAGGCATAAATTAAGATAAAATTCACTTCACTATATTCACTCTCACCTCTGTATTATGTTGTTTACATTAGTGAACCTATTTAAGTGGTAATGTTGGAGGGTATATTACATACCGTACATTCCCATTTAAATAGGTTCACTATTAAGAATTGAATTGCATAGAATTGTGCTAAGATCAGGTTTACTCTATTATCCCCCTGCAGCTTTGCACTCCCATGACTGCCGGGAGGGGTGGGATATCTGCTACACTTTTTCTATAAGTGTAACTATTAAAGGGGGATTGTTGAGGACGTACATTTTGGAGGACAGTGTAAAGGAGCTGGTCTAAGGCTCTAAAATCTGTGTACTATTTGTATGCAGCTACTACCTATTCTTTCTCACTAGATATTGACTCCCACTCAGGGGTGTTCCTAGGGTTTTTGACACCTGAAACAACTTTTAAATGTTGCCTATCGGTAGACGGGGGAGAGCCCAAGAAGCTGGCATGGCTTCATCTGGGAACATAGGCGTGGCTTGTGGAGGTTGGTGTGGTGTGCTGACTAACACTGACTGGTGGACTGGTGCTGAAATGCAGTATTGCAGGAAGTTTTGTTTTTTTTTAACCGCCGCCTTTTAAGTGTTCAGCAGGGGTACGCCCTGAGCAAATGTTTCAGTTTGCTTCATGGTAGGGGCACCCCTGCTCCCACCTAGAATTCACACGTAATACCTGGGAACAGGGGCAGGCAGAGGCTTCTTAGAGACAAAGTGGGTATTTTGCTGTAGAGAATACCAGAAGATAGTTTGCTGGTGTAGTTTAGCATTGGACAGTAAAGACCCTTATATAATATAAAGCTTTGCACGTTGTTTTGCTGGTAAACCAGATCATGTCTATTTCTGGGCTTGATATTTACTAATGTTAGCTCAAGTCAGGGTGTTTCCTGTTGGTTTACAGTAATGCAAGTAAAGGGGGTAACTACCAGGTGTGCAAATCCTTCAACCTCAAGGGGCTCCGTTTCCCCCTATGACGGATACAGTTTTCCGCATTAAATGTATGCAAACTACAGGTCTTAAAGGAATGGAAGATACGTATTTCCTATTAATGAGGTAAATATATCCCCAGACATGTAATTTAATGAAATCATTATCTGTACTTGATGGGATTGAATGGCAGCCATAGCAATGTCCAAGGATAAGCACATATGTTAGAATGATGCCTGCAGTTTGCCCGTCATAAGTAGGGTTGCCGCCTTTCCCTATAAGACCTGAACACAAAATCTATAGGCTGGTTAGTATTTCCATTAGAAGTGTGATGCAGGCCATACAGTATGTGTTTAATGCAATGGCACTTAGCACTGCAGCATGTAGATTTCATATGTGTTCAGGTCTTAAAGGCAAAGGAGACAACCCTAGTCATAGGCAAGTTTTCATTTCCCCTTTCCTATGGGTCTGAATAAAACAACAGTCACATTTCTATTATCATTAGCGGTAGTGGCGTAACTGCAGGGGTCCACCCCCCCCCCACCCCCTGTAGTGGCCAATTTCCAAGCCTTTATACAGCTAATCACACATATGTTTCCACCATATGCACCATCAGCTGTTTAAAAACAGCTGATTAAAGAGGGCTTGGCAGGCCCTCTTATCGTCCGTGGTTGCGGGGGTGTCAGGGGCGGTAGTTATGCCACTGATTAGAGGTGTAGACACCAGTGGAGCAGGGGGTGCCAGGCCCAAATTCCCCATAAGCGTTTATAGGTTTGTAGCTACTCCTCTGGTTATCTTTAAAACACAGTAACATTCCACCTATGCAGTGGTGTAGCTACCAGGAGAGTAGGGCACCCAACTGCCCTGGGGCCTCCGAGTTTCTACCCTCCCTCTTACATGTCCAAGGCACCACCCCAGCAGCCACTATATAAGACACTGGAAGAAGGGAAGAAGTCCCATTATTTCTTTTTTTTGTATTTTAACTTCAAGGGTGTGGAGGTCCTGATGCAAGGGGGGATAAGATCTTCCACTATTCCCAATCTCCAGTTCCCAGTGCTTTTATTTATGTTGTTGTATTTGTAAAGTTTCCCACCCCATACAAGACCCAGATATAGGAATCCAGGCATCTTCCTCTGAAAGCTGCAACTGAACAAAAATAATGAAAAATATAGACAACCCTTCCCCCCCCTGCCCTTAATATAGTGTTGATAACAGACGGGAATAAATAATCTCGAAATATCTCATATTGCTGGTGTCTCTCCTCTCCAGGCTGCACAGAAAATAACAGGGCAGCCTTTGTGTAGTGGAGATATACAGTAGACGTAATAGGCGGTCAGGCAGTGTGCGAGTAAATAGAAACAAGACATCGGATACACAGAGAATTCTAAATAAAGAAATGAAAGAGGTTGACTTATAGAGAATAAAAACAGACAACTGAACCTTTCACCCATTTGTATTTATCATTGGTTAAATGATAAAATCAGCAAGTGATGATTGCTGTCACTATTATAATTTATTTAGAAGTACCATTGTTTTTGTACAGTTCTGTAATTGCTTCCAGTAGCTATTAAACTACTATTATACCATTAAACTTTAATGCTCATGCTATAGCAGCAATCAGTGCATCTTCTCAAAAGGATGTCTCTTTAGATCTAGGGACAAAACACAGAACTGGCGACTTTTGTTCCGTCTGTGATTCCCCGGAACCTACTGTAGTTCTACAATCCATTTCAAACCCAACTGAATTGACATTTTTTACATTTTCCATTGCACTTTTCGAATAACCAAGATAAGTTCTGATTAAAAATATTTAGAATATCAGATCTGAGGATTTTGGAAACAGAAATTAAAACAATAGAATGTTTTTTCATTATAAAGATTCCAAATACCAATATGTCCATTGCTGTAATTTATACCCTGTAACAATAAGGTCTGATACAGGCAAGACCGGCTTCAATCCTTCTGTTTATTTTGATACTGTGCACCTGGACTATTTAGATGTGGCCCGTATTTGTTGTTTTAAAGTGGGGATGCCCAACTTTGGCCCTCCAGATGATTGAAAACTGCATCTCCCAGCATTATGCAGGGAGTTACAGTTTTCAAACATCTGCAGGTCTGCAAGTTTGACATCTCTGTATTAAAGTGACAATTAGTAAAATTATAATACATTCAGGCTTATTTCCCCTGATTCAATAATAGTAATTGTGACTGTCCCCTTGTTTGGTCTGGCTGTGCGGTGTATCGTTAGAGTTGTGCAATGGGTAACATGAGTTTATGATTAACCCAAAGCCACAACCTCTGTATTAAATTGCCAGGAGGCCAGCAATTGCATCTCTCGGGACATTCGGCCCAATGGTTTTAAAACTAAAATTCCCAGCAAACCCAATATTAGTTTCTCAACATCAGAAGATCTCATTGGTCATTTATCATCTATATTAAGAACAAATGGCCCTGGCTAAACATGGGATCTTTAAGCTGTATTTGGCCTTTGTGACCTGTTTTCAAGGCTGCTTCCCAGTTCTTATATTTTCTATTGGTGTGATAGATAAGGAAATACGTTATTCCTTGAGTGCTGGGTTGGAATCTTTGTGCAATAAAAATGCAGTTTCTAATGAAAGGGGGTGATTGACAAAGGCCTACCGGTATATTGCTAATAAATGAACTAGACATCACATACGGTTATTACAGCCTTTGTGTGCAGATGCATCATCCCAGAGCCTGGTTACTTTGCAATGCTTGGGATTTATTGGAATGGATAAGGGATGATCTTCAGGGGATATATTAAGATTAAACTTTAAACACAGGGATATAGTTACAGACAAAGCATAATATCCATAAGATCCCCTAAAGTAAATCTGGAATGGTCTATAAATCCCAGCAGCCACCATGCATTCAGGAAAAACAAACACATAGAGAAAAAGTGTGCTTAATAATAAAATAAAGAAAGAATAAAATAAAGATTTGCAAAGTTTCCCTGCATAGTTAATTTTTAGCAACCAACCAGATGTTTGTTTTTTATTGGGTTACTGCAGTTAGTAGCATTAGCCCAAACAGAGCTGCCTTTTAATCAGCACTACAGTACCATGGACAGCGCTAACGGCAAATACTGTAGTCATCCTTACAGGCCAGGGAACACTGCTATTGCAGAATGCAGCCTGGGAATTCTGGGGGCCTGATTTACCCACATGTGCTGTGCTAAAAATAGGGGTAAACTTGTGCTAACCAATAATAAATAGGTTAGCGCAAGTTTTACTCCATAATTGCACTGGCTGCACAAGTTTCACAAAAGACACCTGTGCAACTGGCGCAATGTATTTAATAAAGGATTTGCACCACTTTTAACTCCACAATTTTAGACCAGCTAATGGCTGGTCTTAAAGTGGCACTGGAGTAAAATCCCTTTTGAGATTTACCACCAAGTGCAAATCCAGTATTAAATACCAGAAGCCACATTTGCCTGGAGCAATTTGCACCTCTGGGTAAATTAGGCCCCCAGAGTTAAGTATATGTATAATATTATTTAGAAAGCGCTAGTAGGGTACGCAGCGCTGTACATTATGAAATATACTGTATAGAAACAAGGGGATAAGTCCAAGCAACTAAACAGAAAAAGGAATTATATAAAGTATATACATAGGTTAAGACTACATATATAAAAATTACGGATGGTTAGATATAGGTGTGCCTTGACACATTATAATTGGACTCCCTGCCCCAAAGAGCTTACAATCTAAAAAAGTAAGGAGTTGTAGTTTTCAAGCACTAGAGACTCACTGGTTTAATATCCCTATTATATTCCTTCTGATATTACTGCTGAACTGTAGATTGTATAGAACAGGACACCCTGTGCACCAATGGGCGTGCTATAATACTGTGTCAATACAGAATTACATAGCAGGATTAGAATCCAATAAACATTCCGCGTCTCTGCAGTGATCTGGGATTTGCATGAGGAAGAAGGTTTGAGTGACAAAGGTATTTAGTGGAGAGATGAGTTGATTAAGACAAGTGCTCATTTAAATGGATCCTTAATATCACATTAGCATGTGGGTTTTAACTCAAACTGTCTCAATAAAAGGTCTGTAGCATTTGACAGTGTTTCCTTTCTGTATCTTTACTAAATCATTAATATCGCAGTGGGCAGTGGGCTGGGTGAGTATATAGAATTTCACTATGTCAGTGGAACGTACCTATAATTAGCACTTTAAAGTCTCCAGAATATCCTGGATTGAAGTGAATGAGCGGAAGTGTTTTACAGCCAGTAAATGGATGATACCTACAGTATGTGTTACATATTAACCCTGTGAAAGGATGTCATGGGCGGAAACACGTCTGTCTATTTAGGTAATTGTTGGTCAGGTGTTTTGGTTTACGTTTTAATTAGCTGCTTTAGTCACAATGTGGTAATCTACTCATCGCCACTGACAATATTAAGGTACTAGGTGTACCATGTGAAGTGTGTATGGGGGTGGGGTGGTGGGGGGCAGTGTACATTCTTTATTTTACTACCATTAATATAGCGCTCCCCAGCACAGAAAACATTTTTGGTGGCCCAATATAGTTTTGCTGAGATGCCCAGTATATTTTTAGTTACATTCCTGTAATATATCCATAGTGGGGGCAAATAATGCCAATCACTGCAACATCTCTCATCCCCAGATTGATCATATGACCATAGACCTGGGCAATGTCTATTGGCAGAGCTTAGACTCATCAGCAGGCAGGTCGGCAGGTCTTTTAGAAAGGTAATGAGAGGAGATGGAGGAACGCTACTCACAGAGAGACAATTAAAAGGTCCATTTAATTCTTACATCGAAGTATATTGGAGACATCAGGTGGTACACAACAGGGCAAAAAATCAACACATAACCTTCTCTCTCCTTCTCTCAGGTAATTACCCTTTGAAATATCGCCGTACAGCTCCGGTCCTGCTCTTCATTGAGTCAGTGAACCAGGCCATGCACTCTCTATAGGAAGTGGCACTTCTTTCAGATTGGGTCTTCTCATAGGTTGACCAGCTTGCCTTTATATAGCACAGCATTCTAGCTGTCAGTCTTGGGTACAGCAGATGGTAGGGGGTTGCATTAATCTTTTAGTCCCCCAATCTTTTCTATCGAAACAGCAATGTTCAGGGCCAGTCTTTCCAAACCATAGACATGCAGATCTTATATACTAACCTAGGGCTGTAAATATGCATGGACAACAGGCGCATTTGCTCAAATGCTGTGTCACAATGTGGGAGTTATGGAGGAGGTGCGTGTGGGGGATGCACGGGGGGAGGGATGGGGGCTGTGCGCGTGAGGTGTGTGCTCTGTGGGGTTTGCTAGTCTTATATACTAACCTAGGACTGAAAATATGCATTTGCTTGAGCGCTGCGTCACAATGTGGGAGGGATGGAGGAGGTGCGCACGGGTCGATGTGTGTGTGGGGGGGGGGTGGGAAAGGGCACTGGGTTTTCTAGTTGTTTTCAGAAATCCTTAATTGGATAACAATTCCTGCAAGTCAATGGCTTAAGAGCGGATAACAGAGAAAGAGAACCCCAATGATAGAATAAAATACAGAATTAAATAGGGGAGTAAGACAATTTACAGAACACAAGACTTAAAAGAATGGCTAGCTATATACCTTTAAAAATATTCATACCTGTAAGATACTCATTACATTTCAGCTCTGCCATCTCCCTGAGAGAAGGTCAAGGTAGCAACAGTAAGAAGAGAAAGCTTTAGTAACTCAGCCTCCCTTATCGCTCCGCGCTCCCCCCGCTGCTGGTGATAGAACATAATGTCCATTTCTTTTCTATATCATCAGCTATTTAGACGCAGTATTTTACATATCATCATCAATTACTCCTGTCTGGAACTCAAAAAACCCTGTTCCATCTCCGCAGTTCCCAACAAATAATTTGCTGTCATGTTGAAGCAGTTTACAGTCAGATACAATGAAGCAAAGCTACCTGACTATGAATTATCAGTGAAATTGGGAGGGAGACTTGGTGTGTAGATAGATCCCTGTGCTCCCAGGGCTTCCAGCAATGTGGTGAACTCTGCTATAAACAGCAGGACATGAAACCCAGCAAGGGGGAGGGGTGGTGGGGGTGTTGGTTATTTTATGGAGAGAAAAAAAACTTAAACTTCTTAAAAATGAAAAAAACTGCAGAAATGGGTCAGTAGGAATGTATTGTGTTTGTTTTTCGCTGTGCTGACTATTAAGTCATTTTGCTGTAACAGTGACAATACATGTCATGTCGATCTGGGTGGAGATCAAAGGTTTGCTGGGTCTGGTAAGGGTCCATGATCCGCTCTGGTTAGACCTTAGTCCCTCGGTTCTGAAATCCGAATGTTCCATCCAAAACGGATCATTCGGATTTCGGGACTCTGGAGAACATTTTCGATGATTATCCAAAAGTAGTTTCCAATCGTATTTTTGAAGATTAGCAAAGTTTTAAGGCTATTTTTGAGGATTATGGAAAATAACCTCGAATGTTTAATAATCATCGAAAAAAGCCTCTAGAGTCCCGAAGTACATTCGATTTTCAGGATCTTCGGGATTTTCCCGGGATCCGTAAATTCAAAACGAAACTGGTAAGTTTCAGACATCTCTACCTATGGGTAACATTAGGGATTAATGGCCACTTGTTTAACTGATAGTGTTTATTGGCATTTATAAAGGACGATTATACTCATATCCCCTCTGCTCCCTACTTCTTTCCATGGATTGTACCCAGGGTGAAAACCAAAACCGCTAGTTCATTACCCATGGGTTCTTCTTAGGCCTTGTTCACACTAGGTCTGTTTCTAAACAGAAATGTTAAAGTACATTTTTTGATGGATAGGATTAAGCTGGTCCGTTAAAAAAAAAAAAATCCCTGCTACTCGCATTTCTGTCCAGAACCATAGAAATAGGGAATATGGGTCGCTACGCATGGGCGAATATGGACTGTTCCTTTTGGTTCCATTTCTGACCATGCTCTGTGTTAGAAAAGCATCGGAATATACTCAAACTTTTCTACACTGCTCCATTCCTACCCTGGGTTCAATGGGGGCCAATAGGAAGAGCTGCCACTGATGGAACGAGGGCAGCAAAGTCAAGTTTAGGTTTAGGTTAGTTATTCTGCTTATTTAAGAAAAAAACAGGGGTGAGGACCTTGTGATTCATTAACCAAACATATTTGGGGGGTGGGGTGGTGGGGGGGAATTATAATTTTCTAAAAGATCCTAAAGCCTAAAGTAAAAGTTGAAGAAAAAAAAAACAACAACATAACATTTGGGAAAGAAATGGCAGCAATGGATTATAGCCTTAAACTTTCCAAAAGTGTTGAAGATACAATTAGACCTAACAAAGTCACTGGTGCTTCCCCACAGAACTAAGGACATGATGCCACCTAGATCCTTCCTGGGCTGCGGTACTTCCCAGATCATTAGACCAGCAGCAGAGAGAGATAAACTATACCATTCCTCTGTTGTCTGGTGGCCAGGAGAGTGTAACAGGATTAACATAGCAGGGTGATGTTAGTTCCCTGGGTCCATGGATAAGTCAGTGAGAAACTACGAAGGTTAGACGTACCATTTGGAAATTGTAAGGGAACAGTCCAGGGTTCTTGCTTTCTACCTTATCTTCCCCAAATATTATGTTTTTAGAGATTAGATCTCCTTTAGTGTACAATTAGACATAGGCAAGAAGAGTTCTGTGTCTTGGCCAAATTGGGATTTGTTTGCTTCCATTCAATATGATATTATAAAGAGCGAACTTCAATAAGGAACTGCAAAGTTGAAATGTATTTGGTATTAATTTGGTATTAAGCAAGAACACAGAAAAGGGCCAATGCACGAAGGGGAGCAGATGGTAATACGGTCTTTTCAAACCTAGTTCCGAAACATTGAATAGATGCAAAGATTTTTGGCTAGAATTTACCTACTGGACATGTGCTAAAGAAAGGCCTGCCATACGTTAAGGCTCTGTTGGAAGGAAGGAAAACAATTTTTGCAAGCACATGCAAATCAAATTTCATTCTTAACAGTTCAAATTAATTATTTCCTTAAAATATTTGCAATATTGAAAGCACTCAGTACGGGGTAAACAGCCTTTCTGGGGGACTTAGCTAAGAAAATCCCTTATAAACACAGAGGGATCAAAGAAGATTGATGTGTCTGAACATCGCTTTATGAATCTATGAGCTGTCATTAGTATTCTACTTGTCCTTTTTGTAGCGCAGTATAATTTGCAGATCACAGAGAGTTTTAATTTGTTATTATCTTATTTCCTAAATAGTTTCTGACGTTAAATACCAATACTCATTTTAATCATTTTAATTCATTATGAAGTAGATCGATTTGTAATGGAAAAATAAAAGCATTTGTTTATGGTAGAAAGGGTTCAGAAAGAACATGATGGAATCTAATCTAAAAAAAATTAGTCGCAATAGTTCATTTTGAGATGCTTCCTGACGGGTTCCGAGAAATTCTGCGTAAATGAGAATGCAACAATGAATTTCAACACCGAATTTGGAAATTCTACACAATTTTTTACTTTTTCGACATTTACTTTTAATTTTTCAACAACAATCTGAATTTTCGACACCAATTTTTCACCATTGCATTTTAAAGAATTTCCCAAAGTTCTGCCTTGTTCACAAACTTTAAAAAACCTGCAGTTCCAACTAAAAATCAGGTTTGGTTTCAAACTGGAACTTCTCACTACATCCAATATTTATACTTTAAAATCTTGAATTGGTGTCTATTTAAGAGTCCTGTATGAGTTTTTAACATTGAGATCAAAGTTTATCACAGTGTACTGACCTCCTTACCCTATCCAGGTGGACACACTCAGAGACAAAGGTAGAGCCAGTGGTTTGTAAGAAGGGGTCACCTGGTATTTCAGGATGGGATAAACAGCTGTCTTCAGGTTGCCCTCTTTCAAACCACTGGCTCTCTCCTCACTGTTTCTGAGTGTGTCAAGACTGGAAGTTTCCACATGGATAGGGTAAGCCAATCTGTGATACACTTTGAGCTTAACTTTTTAGATGTTACTCACATTAGGGGAACTTTGGGTCCTTTTCCCCTGGACCAGGCCAAATCTATATATAGACAGGTTTATGTGTACTGTTGCTATTATATACTTTAAAATCTATTGATCAATTGACAATCATGTATAAGTAGTACAAAGATAATATTACTTTAATCACCCCTAAAGTTTTTAAGTTAGCCAACTATATCTACCACATAGGTAGAATGTATAAGTCTCCCGGGTGTTTGGAACTCTAGGGTTAGTGGTTGTACTCTAAACAGGATTCTGATCCACCTCCCTCAAAAAAGCCTGTGGTCCCCTATCCTTCCTGTAGTCTCACTTCTCACAACAAACACAAATACATTTACAGTGAATAAGATGTACAATTCAGAGATGCTTACAGAAAAACACACGTGCAAATCACACACATCACCTACATACACCAACGACATTAAGACATGCACTAATAGTCACCTGGTTCAATTCCCCCCATCCACAGAGCAAACTACACAGGTCTTCTACAGGATGTGATTTACAGACTAGCTCTCGGACAAAATTCCACTTTAAAATATATGACTCTAATTATTCCAAAGCCACATTTAAAGCTATAAATTGCTTTCTGCATATTTCAATGCCAAGTTTTAAAAATATGTCTCTTTTCTAGTCGATGGGATCAATTATGATAGCTAGGTCTCCTGTATTATTTCTCTCTGCCAAGAATTTCTGGCTGCAGCGGAATCACATTATTCTAGACGGTTTTGTGGCAGAAATGTTTTATCTACCGGAGTCTTTGCAGAAGCAATAGCTTTTTATCTCCTTAACACAAGCCATAGCATATTCTTTTAGAACCATTGATTCAGAACCTGCTTTGACTTTTTTTTGCAGACAAGAGATATATAACGGGACTTGTTTAGCCTGTTCCTTCACTTGGCGCGGAAGGAGACGGAGTGGCAATCAGTTTAATGAGCGCGCAAGTCAGGATAAGATGTTTCTGATCTGGAATCATCAGGCGCTGCCTTGGCTAAACGCCGTTGAATGGATTCTGTTGGCATCAGGTGGGAAATGGTATTTCAGTGTTAGAAGTGTTTGCATTTTGCAGGCTTTGTTTGGATTAAATAGACTCCCGGAGATTCTTTCAGGCCCACAGGCATCTGTGCAGCTGTTTTGTGGGATTTAACAAAAGTGTTTACTATTTGTGCTACATTGTTCAGAGGGATTATAATGACTCCTCTTAACCTGATGGAACTTTTCAGATCTTTTCCAGATCCCTGTAAAGCTCATAACCATCAAAACAACAAAAGTTCTTACTTAGAGCTGGGACCAGAGTTCATCTTTATTTTTATAGTCTATCTGTATGAATGGAAATCAAACAAGGTAACCAGGGATATCCAACCTGTTTGAAAACTACAGCTCCCAGCATTCCTTGGTTGTGAGTTTTTGTTTTCAAAAAAAGAAAATAAAATGGTGAGCGGAAGGTTGGACATTAGAGATGAGTCTCAGTTATGAAACAAACCTGGTTTCGACTCGGAATGGCTGGTTTAAAATAATCTGGGTAAACAGGGATTTTCGAAACTTCGATGTGACTTATTGAAAATTGCAGTCATTGGGGCATATTTATAAAGACGCAGTATAACAATTTTGCGATACCTTTAACAGCCCGGGTTTTTACGACCACGATTGCACAACCTCATGATCCCAGTCATGCAATTACAAATGTGATTTACGAACGTGGTCATAATTACACGATTGCCTAAACAATTCTAATTATTAACATTCTCAGGGTGCTAATTTATTAATAAATACAAATGTTATTAATAAAGAGCAAACAAACTTACTTTATTGTATCATCATGTTTAGAGCTTCACGCCACTTTGACCATAACTGGAAACTATTATTCTTCCCAACCACCACTGTATCATTTTTTTGTTGATCTGTCCCCTATTTCTTTAGATACCCAATCTAAAACTTCTTATATTTCAGCTGTCAATCAAGTTCCTTGCTCTCAAAAATTATTCTTCTGTGAGTAGTTTTACTGTAGCTGGAATGGTGACAGAGTTTTGACAGTTGGAATGCTGTATGATGTGTGCAGGCTTGACAGTTGGTTTGTGGGGAAAAAGTCAGGTCGGATGGAAGTGGGAGTGGTTAAAAGAGGGAGGGGGATACTGCTCCTAAACAAAATATGTGCTGGATTGAAGGCATGTGTCAACACACACAAATCAGTGCTATTTACATGTATTCAATTATAGGTTAAGATGAGGCAAAGTAATTTTTTCAGTATAGTGTCCCTTTAAGCTTCCAGCAAAAAAAATAAAATGTATGCAACTGCTTTCACCAACAATTAGAGTTCGACAAAGGGTGCCGTTCTACCGTACACAGCAGTAATACAAGAATCCACAGCTAGCGTCCATATAAAACTCCAAACACTATGAACATACATCTTACACACTCTTACAGTAACAACCATACTTGCCATTATAGGGCCCCTGTGAAATGAGGTTCCAATACAAATGCCTTCTTTGTTGTACCCTAAAACCTACACCATTAAGCCTTGTTATTGGATTCAACCCACGTTCAACCTGTTGCCTTCAAGCAGTTATATCTAAGGCCCTTTGCTTTATATTTCATTGTATTTAATGTATTGCATCCCTTTAAAGATATAATTTATATCTATATTTATCATCTATTAATATATCGGTATTATTTCGATTGACTGTTTTCCAATTACATTTCCATGAATGTAATTTGTTTTATTACATCTGAATCTATTTATTTTATCGCTCTCTATACAGCTCTGCTGGGAGGCCTTAATTATCTCAACATACATTCAATGTTATTGGAGTAACTGTTTCCCCCAATATATCATTACCAAGGAGGCCCCTTAATTATCTCTATAAAGAATTGGTCATATGATAGTCATTGCATCTCCATATCTTTTGCAGAGAGGTCATTTATGATCTCCATATAAATATTGTCTATTACATTTATACTTTCATTATTTCTCAATAGATTTATGGCACCTTAGCTCTGGATTCTTAGCACATGTTTGATTACCGATCTGGAGACTGTAGACAAACAGCAAAGGAAGCGAGATGCAACTTGTAGAATTTTGCAATGTTTATATCGTTGTGTAGTCTTGGTGTATAGAAAGCTCAGTGCTATACTGTCCTAAAATGTTCTATTATGTTGAAGGCAGAGGAAATAGCTTTGAGTAGATTGAATCACTAGAAAGCAAATAACCGATGTCCAATTCCAATTAACAACTTGTCAGCCCTTATAAAGAGAGAAAATAATGTTTCTTCATTGGATTCCTTTACTACTGCTAACCAAGGGATAAGATTTAACGTAGACATTGTATACTGCAAATGTGGCGGCAGGGGAAAAAAAAAATATCTTTTTTTTCTTGGATTGGTGAACCAAGAAAAGTGGTGAACCAAGAAAAATTATAACACATTTCACACCAAAGTGTGAATATGTTATAATATATAAGATGGCTGCATGTGGATGAAAGTTCCAGAGAACTCTGGGAAACTGCCCTGTATGACCTGCAGATCAGTTAATAGCCTACGTCCAGAAATGATTGAAGAGCTAAATATGTAACATTCATTAATAAATTCCCATGAGTCTAGCTCAGTAGAGAGGAACAGATTACCTTGACCTGCCCAGTCCCAAAGCTTCAATACCACCAGAGGCTTAAAGATATTTTAATTCACCACTGTCTATATAAAACTCTTCTGCAATGCTGCTTAATTGGACTATTTTTTTAATTACATTTCCTAAATGGTTAATTTAGTTTTGTCCAATTCAGTAAAACCAAATACAGTAACATGAGACTAATAGGAAAAGGATTTATTTGTTTTAATGAAACATAGAAATATTCCAGTCTATAGGCATTATAAGCACTATAGAATATATAGATTATTTATATATAGACATTGTGTTACTTCCAGATGTGTGGTATTGATCTGTTTTCTTTGCAAGGTTCAGTGCTGGGAGTAATTAGCATTGGAATGCAGATCTTCAGAATATCGAGCTATGCATTGTTTGGGATATATACAAGCTGATGAGGAGCAAAAGTGATGTGCTATTATATTCAGCAACCAATTAGATATTAGAGTTTTCCTGTGTTCCTGCAGTAAGACACTATATTGAGAGAATACTATCTCCTTTCAGATTGAGCCAAGGGTGGACTCAAACTCAGGACTACTCACTCACTCCAAGACTCCGTTCTAGCCATGATGCCTTGATAGGAATAACAAAAGGTTATCTTGTAAGGTCTTTGCAGCAGGCAGAACATCATCCACCACTTAGTTATATTTTAAATACCTATGCATAAGGATCATTTAATTGAATCATAAAATATGGTCTGGCAGATTGAGAGACTTTATGATCAGATGCAGGACATTGATCAATATTTGCATCATCTCATTTTTACCTACAGTATTTGTCCTTGATAATGTCATGTCCCCCACAAGTTTCAGAACATGCTTACTTTATGTTTTCATCAACGTCAATAGGCCTCTTGCTAAACCTGTACTGAGTGTATAATTTTTCCAGGTATTTGACATCATTTTAGATTTTGGTAGACCATGACAGCTAATCTATTATAATTTATGATAAATAACCCCAGACAGCTATGTCCTATGGAAATTTTATTGACCGGTACAAAAAAAACTCTTCAGAGCCTTTATTATTCTACACAGCACCTGATTATCCTGGGAGCAGATTATAGACACATTGAAAAAAAAGACAGTATCTACTCAAGCAGCAGCTGGCTTGGGGCTTATCCACTAGAGTGTTTCACCGCAGACCAGAGCAGATTATTGTACTGCAAGTGCACTTACTGTAAATTCTTTATTGCATTTTCCAGCGTTGGGTTACTATGTACAGGATCACCAAGGTTGTTCAATACAGATAACTTTGGCTGTGAATATAAACGTATACCCTCATTTACACTTTAAACCAGTCAATAATCAGAACGGGTTCCTGGTCTAAGACCACTTACTGAAATTGTTAAAAAGAATCAGTGCTGTGTGAATGGCCAGCTCAGAATCTCCAGCAAATGAAACATCTGTTGGTGTTTGAAACACCTCTATGGTAGCTTTAGTTCTACGCAGGATGAGTTTTCTTTGCTGCCTGAAAGGATTCGTCACAGACAGAAATTCCCTCTTCATGCAGAGATAAAGTCAGAGAGGCCTTAGTTCCAGCTATGGGACCTTCGAAATAAACCTCCTTAACCCAAATATTTCATCAGCAACTTCCCATTCAATATGCATTCATAGACACGAATCATAATGTCACAAATTAAGCTAATAAGACAGACACAATAATCGAATAATGCAGATTTCTGCATGTTAAGTCATATGACATGCAGAGCTGTGAAATAGGGCTACATTATCTAACGCACACCTAAAAGGCAAAATAAATATAATAATGATAATGTACTGTAAAGGGCAACATAAACACACACGCTCATATGCATTAAATATCTATATCACTTTAGATCCAAAACCTCACACATGTGTTTTAATAGTAGGCAATTATATCAATATTTTGAATGTTTTTTGGTACCTTTCTTTACCATGTTTTTTAAGTACATCTAATAATATTATAGGCAGTTTGGGTATTTTTATGCCAGTTTGGATTGCCAGTCCAGTTTCATTGCACTTTTTCTTTAGTCTAGGAGACAAAAACCCATCCCCTTAACACATGAAGTGTCACATACATCCCATTAAAGCCTGATCATTGTCTGGGGATCTAAACAAATTATTACATTTCAAATGTGTTTATTGTTTAACAATAATAGGTGTCAATAGATGAGTTCCACACTTAACTGACCCTGTGTGACCTTTGTTAAATGGCCAAGTCATTTATTTATTTCCCAAGTGACCAAATGATTGATTATATCATGTATCAGGGAACCCTACATTAAATATTATTACATATTTTTTATCAACATCCTTCTTATTATATCTCTTTAAAATATTTTTTTTTTTTTTTACCCAAATGTATCTATATGGATCTAAACAGCTTCTGATTAGTGAAATCTAATCAGAAGCTGATTAGAACTTATTGAAGTACCGAAAACCCAATTTGAAACCAATTGAATCAGTATATTTAGAATATTTAATTATTCGTAAGAAATTTTTGATTTCTCAAACACATTTTTTCGATCTAATTTTCGAATTGTTTATTGTCTCATTTTCAATATTTGGAGGATAAGTTCCAGGGTAGTGGGAGGTTGAGTTACCATATAGAGAAACTGAAATATGGATTGAGATTGTTCGTATTATTCCTGAACAAAGCCCATTACAAACATTTTGGAGGAACATTATCTGTAAGGTCACCAGGGTTTCAAATAATTGGGCACATTTTATTATTATTAAACCTAATAATAATAACTGTTACTTTATTCAAAACAAGATATAAACAGGGTTATTCAATAAAAGTTCTTATCGTTTATAATGGTGCTAATTTTGCCCCAACCAATCAGATGTTAGCTTTCAAATGTTAAATAAGATCTGATTGGTTGGGGCAAAATTAGCACCATTTTAAACGATAAGAACTTTTATTGAATCTCCCTGTAAGTGTATTTACTGTGTAGTAACAGTTGATGATTCCACTCTTTTTGTCACTGTACAATGGATTTTAAAATTTGTAAGGTAATTGTCTTAAGTCTGCAGCAGTCATAATGTCCCTAAGGAGATGTTATTAGCAGACAGGTGTGCTGGTACTTTATTCTCTCTGCTAATGTTTCCAATGCCCTCCCAGATATTGCTTTTTTAACTCTTGGACAAATCCTCTAACTCCTTTTTGGAGGACACAGCTGCATCTGGGAGCCATATTTCTTAGTTCATGTTGATTAAATGACAGAGATTCTGATAAGTGCTTTAAGATTGAAAGGTCACCCAGTACCTGACTTACAGACCCACGGCAAAACGCAGAGTAAGCGAGGTTAGTGAAACTCCGTGACTCTGTGGGCTCTGAAACTTCTCTTCATTTTCCAATGTCAGACAATGTTTGGAGAATCAACCGTCGCTAAGGAACAACAGAGAATGTTCTATATCACCAGCGACCCCAGTGACGTAAGGAATTGGCCTTATTTTTAGGTGCATTTCAGATCTTCTAGAGATTGGCTATTTAAAAAAAAAAAAAAAGCTCGGACCAGCACAAGCCAGTGCTTCCCATGCCTTATATGGGAAAATTAAATGCTGTAACTAGGTAAAACTTGCGTAATGAGGAGTAACCCTCTTTCAATAAACAGTTCAAGAAGCCATTTTGTTTCTGTTTCTACCATTAACAGAGCACTCGCACCATTAAGCAACTATGCCTAAATAATCCACACATAAGGACATAATATAATACATAAAGGATGTGATATGATGCAACCAGGCCCAATTCTCTGATAATTTGAATAGCATGCTCTGTCTAAATAAACAAGGGATTAGCGAGCTACATTGTGTTAAGAAAGCATTGAAACTCATTTTGCACAATTTATTTTGTAGTCTCACTTAATGCTCTTTATCTACATCTTTATCTGTCTTTATCTCTTTATCTTCTTATTTCTGATAATGCAGAGAATCTCAAGATTTTTCTCAAGAGTTTGGGAAAATTTCTGTCATTTTTCTCTACAGATGATCCCAAGCTCTGGCTCGGTCACGTTGAATGGAGAAAGCTGGAGCCACAATTTTATTTTTAATAAACCTTTCACTCACTCACAGTCAGGATAGAAAAGGAAGTGTGTGACAGTCGCATGATGTGCTGTGTAACAAGCCCCACCCCACCCCAAAAAATATATATATTTCTAAAGCTATTAAAAAGTAGGATGCAACTGGGCATTGCGGAGTAAGCAAACTTGCTGCTAAAAATGATTGCAGCTAGAAGCATGATCCTGAAGTTGTTTAAAGGTAGGAATCTTTAAAATAAAGGGCACTTGTATGGAGACCACAGTTACTCTTTAAGAATAAATATACTTATATCTTAGAGTAGGGATATCTAACTGGTCGCCACAGGTTGGATATACCAGTCTTCCTGTCTGGCTGCTGAAGCATTCTTTCATTTAGTATTTTTATAAACCATATCCAAATCTTGAATTACTCTATAGCCCAATTTGTTCTTTTTGCAGACATCCATGCAGGGATTTGTACTGTGTTTGGACTAAAATGAACTATTTTCTAATGGAAAGAGCTTATTTTCTGTTGCCATACAATTGTGAAGTTGCCATAAAATTTAATTAAAAACGCCGTAATACTAGAGATGGCCGGACTTCCTAAAGTTGGGTTTGTTTTCGAACTTTCAAACTTCAGTAAAAGTTTGATCATTCAAAAATGGACCCATTAAAGTCAATGGGGACAAATAGTTCGATAAAATATGGTTAAAAAAACAATGGTAACTTACTGTACAATATAGATGGGCGAACGTCAAAGTTCATTTTGTTTTTCGAACTACAGAACTTCAGTAAAAGTTCTATAGTTCGAAAACGGACTCATTAAAGTCAATAGGGAAAAATAGTTTGATACGTTCTGGTAAAATACAGTTAAAATAACAATGATAACTTTCTGTAAATGGTCTGGGGAACATGTACACATCACCAAAACTTGTTTTAATACTAACTTTCCCCACGATCGGGCAATTGTCGGATTTCTGCATTGAATTTTTGAGGGTTAACACAATTGATTGTCACATTTAAGGGTTATCACCAAATTCAAGGGTTACCGAATGCTGAATTTGAGGGTTATGGACTGTTAAAGTCAAGGGTTACCGCTGAATTTGAGGGTTCTTGAACGCCGCTTTCTAGGGTTATAGAGCGCTAAAGTCGAAGGTTATTGATTCAAAAATATGCGAATTTTCAACAATTATCAAAGAGTTCGATAACTCAATAGTCGGAAAAGTCCGAAAGATCGTAGTTCAGATTCCAAAAAAGTCAGAGTTCATACAAAATCATAAAATCCGACTCGAACCTCGGGTTCAAGTTCTAGTCCATCCCTATTGAATACCAGTGAACGGAGTTTTAGGATACCAGACAAACACTTTAATGTGGACATTCATATAACATCCCTACAGAGTGAATTTAATTGCTCAATCTTGATGTCAGTTAAAAAGTCAATTAATACTTGGGGTCTCTGAGGATGGAAAGATCAGTCTAGCAGCCATGGGTTAAATCCAATGTAATCTTCATACTGTGAGACTTATAGACTTCATTCATCAGTTAAACACAACAAGCCTATTAGACAAAGCTTCCTACAGTGACACAAAGAGCAGAGCAGATGTGAAGCTTATAAATCTGGGGCACTCAGTAAATGACATAGAGAACAGAACTTGGCACAGATGTGCAACTTAAAAAAAGGGGTGGATCCCATTGTATTGTAACACCTTGGTGTTACTTAAAATTCTGTATGTGTCCAATTAATTGAGTCGGCTGGAACTTGAACTTTGCGGATTTCCCTAAACCACAGAACTATATCGAATTCATAAATTTGAAATACTACACGGAATGCCAAAAATGGAATTGTATGAAGTTTCCGGTACTGAACAGTGTTCTTTAAAGATTGTGGCAAATGATAATTGTTCCCAAGACCATTTCCCAGGTCCCTGAGCCATTTACATTAAGCAGTGATGTAACTAGGAATCACTGGGCCCCCCAGCAAAATTTGGGGCCCCTAGCCGTGCTTCATTAACAGTGGTTTTCTGAGGAGAGGCTATACCTATCATAGGAAAAATAAGAAGATGGGGCCCCATTGGCTGCCAGGCCCCCTTGAGGTTGCTCTTCTGGTAGTTACGCCCTTGACAGTAAGTTATCATAGCTATTTACTCCTTTATTTTAAGCGGTTTAGGTTACAATTTTCCCGAAAATCTGAGAATCCTCGAACGGAACGATTTTCTTTAATCCTACCAATCTCTACCATAGAGTAGTAATTCTAACAGAACCTGACTGTGAAGGTTTCTGATCCAACAGGGGGCAGTACCGGCATCGCTGGAGACCCTAAAGTCTCAAAGACAAAATGCAGGAATCTCAGCAATGAAATGACAAAGCTGAACAAAAAAATGCCTCAAACAACCTTTAGAAGGGAGGCATAGAACATATATACATATTTAAATGTACATTTTATTATCAGGGTTAACATGCCCTTTAAATTCAGACACATAAAATCTGCTCAAGGGTTGGTCAGTATTTATATTAGAAGTACGTGTAGCCATACAACATGCATGTTAATGAACTGGTACTTAACCTTGTAGCATGTGGATTTTAGATGTGTTTGGTTTTAAAGGAAAGAGGTGTGAACCTCAAGGCCGTATATTTTATTTCTGGGGCTCGAGATAACAGCATCCCTATTCCACTCCAATGATACCATGCAGGTTATATGTTTATGATACCAACATATCTGAATGAGAGCCCTTCACCTGCGAGATGGGATTCTTGAAGAGCTTTAGAACCTGATAGCTTTATCAAGCAGTTAAACGATGACAAAACAAATCCAGAACGCAAGTTAATTCCTCAAACAACAGAAGAGGGTCAGACACAAAGTTCTAGGAAATACTTTAACCTTTTAGTAACCTAAAGGAAAGCATTGAACACTACAGACTGTAGAGTAAATATAAATAACTATACAATTATATTATTAGTTCAAAGCAAGTATTAAAATGTTTATTTTATTGCCGTGTCTCCGCATTACGGAATAAAGTGCTTGTTCTTTGGGGATTTCATGTGTCCACTCTGACAGTCCAAATGCAGAAAGTCTCTTTGAATGCTGGAAGGACCCAATAGAGAATGAGCAGGATCTCCATCCAGCATTAGGTTCTATGTGTCCGGGCAGTGTGGCTCTCACAGAGGAACTTCAAGCGTCATTTAACTTCCATTTAGCCTGCATTCATCTCCTGGTGGGAACAGCACTCACATGGCTTTCTCCTGCCAAGCACTTCTAGAAATACCCACGTGTACAAACAGGAATTGTCTCTTGGTTACGTTATCTAAAAGAACTACAAACAGAAAGAGAAGCAGCAATAGTGATTATGATTTTATATTTGTGCTGCAATGTTTAGGTTTTAAACTCTGTTGCTTAAAGCATGGACAGATAATTGAATTCAATGAGAGCAGAATTTTTTAATTTTTTTTACATCAAAATCCTGACCCCGAACTCCTGTTTCAGTTCGAAACCTGGACTCCTCACTAGGGAACATTTACAGGAAGGTCAACGCTGCCTGGCTTAAGGTGGCCATAGATGCAGCAACGTGGTCATATAATGTGGGGATCGTACGACCCAATGGGCTGGTGGCAAAATGGTACGATTATCGGCCAATCGCCTAAACACTGGCTGACAATAGTACAATCTGCTAATGGCGTATGGTCACGATTAGTTTCTTTGCAATCTAGTGGAAGGAAGTAGACTTGTTGGTTAATAATTACCACCATTTCCAAACCAATAATTTAGGTGCTTGATTCTGATTTCCAGGTTTTATTTCTAAAAGTGGCATCCACCCCTAGTTATATCGGCTAATAAAACTTCCTACCTCCTTCATTGCGGAAATTGCGTGACTAGCATGAGAGTTAACCAGGCAGCCACTGCAAGCAATTAAATATGCCGATAGCTTAAGGCTGGTGTTAAAAGTGTGGGGAAATAATTAACATGACTTTGTGATGCATTGATATTGGCATTTCACATCACCAATATATAACAGCCATTGTGGCTCTCGGTGCATTGCCCCCCAAGTTTCAAAAAATGTCTGCTGTTTTATTCAAGAGGTTCAGTCCTCCTGCTGTCAGGTGCGACTTTAACAGTGCTTTACCATATACCATTATTGTCTTTTAACATCCCCGGAGCCATTGGACTGGGGAGCTGATTACGGCTCTTGGTTGCCCACCAAGTTCCCAAAAATATTTGCTGTTTTATTCAAGAGATCCAGCCCTCCTGCTGTTAGGGCAAAATAAAGCTTACAGATTATGGCTATTGGTGTATCGTCCGCTAAGTTTAATGTTTGTTGTTTCTTTGTTATATCTGTACTACCATGGAATTTACCCAGAAGTCTCTAACCCATATTTGCATAATGAGAATGGATGCTCCAGATAAAACTCTCCCTAACTAAGTTGATTTATTTGTGACGTCAAAAAAATAAAATAATAATAATAATGCACACCCAGTAAATCTTCATTTAAACTAGCCTTTCTTTTATTTAAATTAATATATGTATTTGTTACTGTAATACTCCATAATGACTGACTGGAAAGCAAACTGTTATTTTATTAGAACCATTAATATTGATAAATCTTGTAAACCCTTTGAACATCAAGTAAGAAAATCCATTGAAGTTTTTAGCATCAGTGCTAGCACAGAAAAAGTCAAATCTCCGGAACAGACTATCTCTCGATTTGCTCTCTGTGGCCTAGTTTGATCAAAGTGAGATATTTTTAAAGTGCCAGTGGATCTCTTTCCTCCCAACAATAATCATCTTTCTGTATGACTCACTTCTTCCTCTTCTCGGTTTTCTTTCCAATGTTCCTGTCAACCTGTCTTTCTCCTCTCTTTCCCCCCTGCCCATTCCCACATCTTCTTTTCTCTATTGTGGGGGAGTTAGGAGCAGATTTTAGAAAGGTGCAGACAGAAGGATAGAAAAGTTCTCCAAAAAGCAGGATTTATAATTCACATTGTCACGTCTTTTTGAGTTTATTTTTCTGGGGTCAGATCTAGGTGTTTGATGAGTGAACATTTCTCCAAGATAAATGTAACTCAATAATGGAAGGTTATTGCTAGAAGAATTCTATATTGCAATCCGAATTCCTG
The DNA here is from genome assembly GCA_019447015.1 of Hymenochirus boettgeri. Taxonomy (NCBI): domain Eukaryota; kingdom Metazoa; phylum Chordata; class Amphibia; order Anura; family Pipidae; genus Hymenochirus; species Hymenochirus boettgeri. The sequence goes on from CM033472.1 coordinate 237,527,985, forward strand.
AGATAATATCACATCTTCCTTTTAGATGGAGCGTGCTCAGTTAGGAAAATTGGTTGAGGTGCCCCTGAAAGGCCACTTTCCATCACAGTTTGGTTAATATATACTGCTGGGTATATAATCTCCTAGAATGTTTTTTTTTTTTTTTTAATTATATTTGTGGATTCACTTGTTTATATTGGATATTTTTTTCTGTAAAAAGTTTTTTATCTCATTTAAAGGAGAAGAAAAGTCTAATAATGAATTCAATTCAAGCAATTTCCTATGTAAACATTGGAAAAGCTATCAGTTGAATAAAAATGGATGTGTTTCTGGATGATGCTCCTCCTCTTTGTCCCAAGAATCTCTACTTCTGCATGAGCCAAATATTTATTTGGTCCCTTCCATTAGACTTCAATGGGGTTTATATCAGCAGTCACAGAGGAGCATGGGTAATAAAAAGATAAACGGAATCAATGATTGGAATGGTTTTAAAGGACAAGTCCACCCTTAAAACAAAAAACTTTTTACCAGTTTATTACATGCATTAGTAACCAGATATTTAATGATAAGTTATATTCCTTTATGGCAAAAGTATCTGCCTGCTCCCTCTGCTCTAAGAGCCTTTTACATTCTTAGGCATGTGCAGAGGAGGCAGCAGGTGAAACAGCAGTCAATCATTGGTTGTGATGTCAGCAATCACAGCATTGATTGACTGCATTAAGCTAGGGGCCAGCTTACTCGCAAGAATGGGACAATAATAATCCTTTAATATTTGGTTAGTAATGCAGGAAAAATAGTGCAAAATATAGCACTGAGGTTGGGGGCAGGCAACTGACTGTTGACCTGTTTTTGTTTTAAGGGTAAACATGCCCTTTAAGGCATTCAAATATATTTTTACAATAGCAGATAATTCTCTCATTATGTGCAGAATTATCTGAACTAGACTTTAATTCTCCTGTAAGGGCTTGTAATACAAATTTTTAAAGTATTTTTATTTACACAACTAACTTCTTAAAGGGTAACTGTGGTCTCAAATTCTTCCAAACCAGTACGAATTCTATAAAAAGCCTTCTATCATACCTTCAAAATAAAACCCAAATTACATCTCTAGATAAAATGTGTGAAAAGTTATTGCTGGAAAGATTCAGCAATATTACTTCCCGCTTGAACACTTCCTGTTTTCAGCCATCTGACAAGCTTGTAGTCATGTGACCAGCCTCTCCCTGCATTAATAGGCTCCCCTTCTCAACTGTCAATTTTTTCCAGAGGTACTTCCTGATTTCCCCAGCATTAACAGGGTTATTTTATAAATGTTCTTATCGTTTAAAATGGTGCTAATTTTGCCCCAACCAATCAGATCTTATTTAACATTTGAAAGCTAACATCTGATTGGTTGGGGCAAAATGAGCACCATTTTAAACGATAAGAAATTTTATTGAATAACCCTGTTTGTCTTAACTGAGCATGCTTCTCCCCTGGGGAGGATGGGCAGGCAGAGGTCAGGGGATGTCACTCAACCTACTGGAAACAGGAAGTTCGAACATTCACCCCAATGTAATGTCTCACAGGCTAGAGCCAGAGATGTGATTGTTGGCTCATTGTAAAGGAAATACTGCATTTAACCCTAACTTGTTTTGAGACCACAGTTGCCCTTTAATAGTCCTAATAAGTCCAGAAAGTCTGAACCAGCAGATTCTACAATCTACATCTCCTTTTGACTTACATTTTTTTTTACTGAAGTTGAGCAGTTCTATGAAGTCCTAGAATTTTATTTTCTGCCTCTAAAATTATTTTTTATTTTCTTCAGATCCCCCAGATTAGTTATGGCTCAACAGCTCCAGAGCTCAGCGATGACAGACGCTATGACTTCTTCTCTAGAGTGGTACCTCCAGACTCCTTCCAGGCTCAAGCAATGGTGGAAATTGTAAAGGCGATGGGATGGAATTACGTTTCAACATTGGCATCTGAAGGGAGCTATGGAGAGAAGGGTGTGGAATCGTTTATGCAGATATCAAGGGAGGCAGGTAAGATCCTTCATTCATAAGATCATGGTTAGTGAGATGGACTTTTGAGTTCTATGGGTGATTGGAAAAAAACAGTCCCAGAATTGTAGTAATGAAAAACCTAAACATTACAAAAAAGCCATGCATCTAAGTGAGACATTATAGCTTTTGTTTTAAAGTGACAAATTAGACCATATTATAATTGTGACAATTTATATAGACTGATTCTGATGAAGCATCTATGGGATTTAAAACAACAATGTAACTTAGCAACCAATAGGACCATTTTTGAAGAGTCCAAAATAATTTGCTGGTTTTCACATAGTAAACTCTTCTTTAATTCTGCAGTTTTCTTGTTGCCCTTGGTCAACCACAAAAACTTCTAATTAAAATGATGTGTCTTTTGTCTTTCATCTCCCTGATACAACAAAAAAAGGATTGAAATGCAAACACAAATAACACTGTATGGAGAGATTTTATTGATTCAACACAGGTAGATTTTTGGTCAGTAATACATAGGACGGTATGCTATACATCATTTTAATTGGAATTTTCTTGGGAAAAGTGTGTTTTAGGCTAGCGCTCTCCATTAACAAATTTGTTGTGATGTTTTATCAATAGGTATATTGTACATGGAACACAGTGAGATCCTGTAATGTTTAGTTTGACACTGATCCTTCATAATACACCACTACATAACAATTAGAGATGTCCGAGCTTCGCAAAATCCGGTCCGCTCGAGCATCTGCGAATTTTCGAAAAAAATTGAAAATCCGCGAGCGGACCCATTAAAATGAAAAAAAATCCTCAAATACGAGAAATTCTCGTAATTTCGAAAATTTTCGAAAATACGTATTTTCACACATTTTCGAAAATACAAGAAATCCTCGTAATTTCAAAAATTTTCGGAAGGCGGAAAACCCGCCGATCGCGAACTGGATAAATCCGCGGCGGATCCGGGTTCCGATCCGCGAACCGGCCATCCCTAATAACAATATACGTCTTCTTACACGCGTCTTTCCGTTATTTTGTAATATGACCTTTCTTGAGAGAGAGAACTGTTTATATGAATTCTGGTCACTTCGAACATCTTAATTCAAGTCACCCTAATTTAATTTGCCTCGTGAAAATACCGGATGGAACCAGACAATCGATTAATGAGATGCATAAATCTAACCCAATTGGCCTCATAAAAATGACTGCCTGGTGAAATGTTGGACAGGGGGGATATTAGCTGATTTGCGGCTTCGATACCGAACGCAATCTTATCTGAACATGTCTATATCTCACCAGTAATGACTGATGTTCTCTATCCTTCATCCCCCACAAATCATTCACACAGCTGGGTTTGCAGTTGGTTTCTCTCCAGCTAACCTGCTCAGAGCTCAGAGCTGGCTCCTTTTAATAAAAAAATTAAAAAAAAATCTTTTGCTGTTTTTACTTATTGAGAACAGTGGGATTTCCCCCCCCCTTCCAGATTTTACAACTTTGACCTATCAGTAGTCATAGAAACAGGAATCTGATTTAATGTTCTGCATTCTACTATCTTTTATTTGCTATTCACATGGGGCACTAAAAGATGCAGATAGGATGCAGTATGTATAAATTTCTGTGCCCGGCGATCAAAGCTGAGATCAAAGTAAAACTATTGCGGGGAAAAAAAAGCTGTTTGTATCTTTCATAGGAGACGAGAGTGCAAAACTAGCAGGTGTCTAAAAATGAGAATTACCTTTCATTCAGTACTTAGATATTCCTCTATTAAATAATTATATGACCCTACCAACTGGAGGATAGTGTCGTGGTTAGGTATTTTCTTAAAGCTCTTTTATCCCTTCAATGAATCTTTATTATACCTGCTCCTTTTTTTAATCTATTCTAGAAGTATCTGGATGTGAAATGATGTATCACAGTTTAAATAATAACTTCCAGTGAATGATTTTTTTGCAATATACCACTGGCTAGCATTGCCAAATGTTTGTTTACACGGGCTACTGAGTGCTAGGGATGTATGTATTTTATTTTGTATAGCGTTGCATATAACGCGGCGCTTTGCAATTAATAATCAGGGCACCCGGCCCTGCTCTGATGATCTTGTAATCTAATCACTTTATTTTGCACAACCTATCAGTATGTCTTAATGATTGTAGGGGGGGGAATACAATTTGAAAAAATAAAATTTAAAAGGGTAAAATAAAGGTAGTAAAACCATGGTAGATGGCAGTAGATGGCTCAGGACCTGGGAAATGGTCAGGGAAACACATACAAATCACCAAAACGTTATCACACAAGTTATTTTCGAATTTCCGCATATATACGAGGCTACTTTAGGTAATTCTCAAAAGTAGCCTTGTATAGTCGATTATACTTCAGTACTGGGAGTTCCGAATCAGAAACGGGTTCTATTTGAACTCAAATGCCATCTTTAGTATCAGGTTGGACCCCAGTTCCCCTGTCAAAATTTAGTCTGACAATATGAATTTGACCGTCACAATAGAGTTACGCCGTGGAAATGATGCTGTTTTGACACTGTATTAAAATGTGACGGTCAGATTTCTGCTTTGAAACCTAGGTCGGTTTCCCGAGCCCAACAGCAGAGCTAAATCCACGGAGTTTGTTCTTCCATACTCATTGCCACCATTTATTTTCAAAACAAAGGGCTCTCTCACTCAATTTCCTGTTTCAAATTCTCCCTGTCTCAAACAAAACATTTTTTTTGTGTGTAATGCTTTTATTATTAAGGTTTTATATGCCAAGGATGAAGAGCAAAAGTCTTTAAAGGGCATGTCCACCCCCAAAACTATGATTTAACGCCATACTGGCCCCACTGTGTAGTGTGAAAAAACCCTTACCTCTGCTCAGCTCTCTTCCAAATGGTTCTCCTGCTGTGCCTGTCCATTGTCCAGGAAACTGAAGAGTAGGAGGTGTTTTCCCGTGTGAAAGGTTTCTGCCTCCTCCTTGTCCTCTGAGAGTACAGTGGCATGTGCAGGGGAGCCATTTCTCTCCCTCCCTTCATCCCTCTGGAGCCCTCTTTGCTGCCGGGTGCCCTACCTCTAAAAACTTTGAACATATGGTAGGGCACCCTATCCTCCCTCAAACCGCTAAGTCTGTTTATTAAAAAAATCTGCAGAACTCTACTTACAATCCTTGTTCCCCCAGCATTCTGTATTGCCAGCAGCCGCATCTGTGAATGGCTGTGATTGACAATCAGAGACGCAATACTTCCCGGGAGATCCAAGCGGATCAGTGAGAGCTGTGCAATCCGTATAACAGACAGCAACTCCCATAAAAACTGAACTTTATTGATTATCTACACATATTAAAAGCGTCCATGTCTGACGCGTTTCGTGTGTCTCCACACTGTGTGTCTGCCTGCCTCTGATGAACTGTGGAGGCACATGAAACTCATCAGACGTGGACGCTTTTTAATATGTGTAGATAATCAATAAAGTTCAGTTTTTAAGGGAGTTGCTGTCTGTAATCCGGGTTGCAACATCTCTGACTGATTCGCTGGGATCTCCTGGGAAGTATTGCCACTTACGGCCGTGCGAAGGGCCTGGGGTTGGAGGCACCCAGGACACCTACACAGACGGGTAAGCAGCCATTTCCTATTCACATGTGAAATATCTAATTTAATTATGCTGGAACCTAAGCACACCGTATGCGGCCAGGTTCGGGGGGCGTCCATCCGACCCTCCGAACATACTAATTAGGTATTTAAAACAGATTTGACTTCATTTGTGTTGGTGGCTTAGAGATTAGGGTTACCTATTTGTATTATCAATCAGAGACGCAGCTGCCGGTCCGGCCCCCTGCTTGCAATTCTGGCAAGCAGAGGGCCGAGATCAGAGTGCCGGGGGATGGAAGGATTGTAAGTAGAGTTCTGCACTACCAGTTGGGGGTGGGTTAATGTCCTCTACAATATGTTGAAAGTTTATTTGTTAGTTTAGACATAACCTTTAATAAACGATGTACACTTAGTATACATTTAATTTAGCTCCTATAGGCATGTCACAGCTGATGGAATATGATTCTAAACTAAAACTAAGATCATTGCACTCTAAAAGAAAAGAGGTGTGTGTGTGTGTGTGTGTGAGAGAGAGAAAGAACCAGCAACGCTGGTACCACGTGAAATGTATGAGTGAACGTTGGAGGTATACTTACTAGAATACCACAGCAACCATATTTGATCAAATAAATACACGTCCTAGTTAGCATGAAATATTGACTTATAAACCATTATGTCAGTAGGCCTGTAGATACCTCTATCCAATGATAAAGTGGATTGGAGCCATTGTTCCCCTATTGGAGCTGCCATCATCAGACATTGTAACCATCTATTCCATGTGACATTTATTTGGAAAGGAATGAATCTCTTCCTCCCCAGTAGCACCAGATACCTACAAACATGTAATTGTTTTGTTTCTTGGTGCTTACAAATAAAAATGGTCTACGGCCATCAAGAGTTACATGTTGTGGTTTTTGACTAATGTTTTTTTCGGGCCATAATGTCCCTTTAAAAAATGTTTTCTTACTCTTCGATCTTTACACCTATGGATGTAAAATTACAGAATGTTACAACCTATGGATGTAAAATTACCAAGCTTCATGGTACAGCAATATTTTGTTTAGAAACGTAAAATATGAGACATGAAGGAGCGTAGAGACAGAAATGTGACTTTTATTTAGTAGAGGAAGAAAAGATTATCAGGGTTATTCAATAATAGTTCTTATCATTTAAAATGGTGCTAACTTTGCCCCAACCAATCAGATGTTAACTTTCAAATGTTAAATAAGATCTGATTGGTTGGGGAAAAATTAGCACCATTTTAAATGATAAGAACTTTTATTGAATCTCCTTAAATATAACTACAATTCAATGAATAGAATGAAAACCCCAGTACTATACGTCCACATCCTTAACAATCGGTATACAATCCATATAAACCCAAGATGTCGGACCTTTCTGATACCGCGAGTTTAAAAACAAATCCCTAAATGTCTTAATCCAATGTTCGTTGTAATTGTTTTAAGTAAAGTGATTGGGAAAGATCTGCAGTGCAGATTTTACATTGAGATTAAATTCAGGCATCAAGAGGTAATTGAATCGCTACTTTAACGGTTCGTACACACGTGCGTTCACGGGTCCCGACGAACGAAGTGTACGAACGTTCGTTTCGGCTGATAATGGGCCGTGTGTAGGGCCTTTATCGGACGAAACGGACGTTCGGTCGGGGATTGCCAATCGACCTACACACGGGCCAACTATGTGCCGAAACGAACGTTCATACACATCGTGGGATTTATTTGGAATGTTCTGTAAATTATATCCTTATAAACAGTGCTGTCATTAGTTTTCACTGGAAAGTAATAATGTCATCAGAGTCACATGGCAAATTAAAACTTGTCAATACAATCAAATTGGGGGTACCTCTGGGCGCGTCCAGACCTCTTGCGGCCACCTCTAATCCAATCTAAGCGAAATAAGGAAGGGCTGTCCAGTCTCCAATCAATGCAAAATAGTGGTAACAACCCTCTTTATTAGTGCAAACACACCCAACACAATGTTTCGGCCAATGGCCTTTCTCACACTTGAGGTCACATCTTATCTTGTCTGAAAAGCTTACAATATAATTCATTTATGTCATGCATACAAACTATCCATATCATTGTGGGGGAAAGCACTGCAAGGGACCAATGCAAACCCCTAAGCCTCCATGCTGCCATTGATATTACAACTCATCTTGAAGTTTCATGGGCTGTATTATTATTATTATTATTGATTTATATAGCACCAACATCATCCTTTTAAGGCTTCCTTTAAGGCTCACAATACATTTTGGTTTGGATTGAACCAAGGTAATAACTGTTCTCTGTGTCTTTTACACTGAAAAACATGCTGATACCTGGTGAGAGTTTAAATGGAATTTCCATGAATACTGAGCTGGCCTTAAGCTCCACAGGCAAAGACTTGAATTTGAATCAACCTTTCTCCCTGTTCGCCCTAAAACATAATATTAATATACAATGACATTAACTGAAATGGCCCATTAATGCAGGGAAAACGTACAAAGAATAAATATTAGAAGACAATGACAAAAATCTCAAAGTATAAACCTACAAAACTGTCAGTTTATTGGTTGAAAAATACATTTCAAGGAGGTTGAAAGCTAAATGGGCCAGAATAGATTCTACCATTAGGAACCCCTGAAATCCCCCGTATTGGTAATCGATTATAAATCATTCTGCGGATTTCTAACATTTGTTCTGTAGCCTCCGTCTTCCCATTGAACACTAATTCATTCTAAACACACTGCTCATGAAGGATCAGGAACAATCAAATAGCATTGACTTGGTAGATCTGCCAACTAAAGCACATGCATTATCACTGGGCATTACCTTCTAATACTGTAAGCAAGCAGTAAGGACGCGTCTTACAACAATCAACACTGACAATCACATTCAATGCTGGCAGTGAGAGAGAAAAGTGTACTTGGGATATGATTTGCTGCTATTTAGTCAGTAGCCAGAAAGGGGTTCTAAACATGCCACTTTAAACCAGCTTAGGGCATTTAATAGAACTGTTGCATCAATACACTAAAAATGTATATTTTATGTCTGCTGCTCCTCCTCTTCTTCCCAGGATCCTCTGCTTCTGAAAACACCTCACTGTGAGTCAAATCTTTATTTGGCACCAGCCCATAGAGTTAAATAGGGCTTACATCACCAACAGGACCATGGAAAACAAGAATAAAGGGAACATATATGATTGGAATAGTTCTAAGTTATTTGTTAGCATTCGGATTTGAAAATATAAATATGAAAAGTATAACAAATAATGTCTTCATTGCATTTGGGATAACATGAAATGTATTTACTAATAGACTTTAGCTCATTAAAGATTGTGGCATGCTTAAAGAGGTTACCATAATGTCCCAAACCAAGGCACACAAATTCCTTAATTAGTATATAACATGATAAAGACACATTGAATATTGTAATTATAGTTATTTTGACTGACTATACTGCTGTGGACCTAGGAACCTCAGTGGATCTTTTTACTGGAGAGCGTTGTATCTCAGAGAAGTTAATATTGTCTCTAAAATGACAATGTACATTATAACCTACATTATACTACATGATCATTGTTTCAAAACAAATATGAGTTAAGGGAATGTTCTTCAAAATAGGTAGTATAATGATCTGGGTGCAACACATGCACAGGGCTATATGGCCTGATCCTGTAATTATCAATGTTTTTTGGGACACCAAGGAAGGCCAGCCAGTAGTTATTAAACAGCTCTGTCAGTAAGAGAGGGAGGAGACTAGTAAGACAACTGAAGAAGTATGTTCAGTAGTATATCTGAATGTAATTTTAGGAATAATTGAATGTATTCAGGACATTTATAATTCAACTTTAGTTCTTCTTTAAGGGAAATTTTAGAAGGCGCTTGTTTAACCAACCAGCCTTGCTAAATTTTAGTTAGTTTTTAGCTGGTCCGTAGAAAGTTAAAATATAAACAGAGAGTTTTCTCAAGGGGGAAGATAATTCATTCCTGTCTCCAAATGTCAACATTTTAAAGCCATTGTAATTTTTTTTTTTTTTTCTTTCGGAATGGCCATTATAATATCAAAAATTTATGGGCTACAGAAATGTGTTCAGAACATTACTTGTTACATAAAAACCACTGTTTATGACAGCCTATAAAAAGCAGCTGATGTTTTTTTGTGCCAAGTAACTGCAAAACTTTCTTACCTTCTTACCCCATCAAGGCTGAGATAAACAAAATGTCTGCCCCCCTGTCAATACTTAGTCAGTGTTTATTGCTAAAATCACCCTTTGAGGGGTCTCTGCCAGTAATAAAAAGGGTAACCAAAGCAATGCAGGGAGCAGGTGAAAGGGCAAACAAAGACCCAATTCATTAAATAGACATGCCCTCCCTCTGTCAATGGTCTATTAGTAAAAATATCGGCCATGCTGATAAAGAATCCACACACAGATACACATGACTGAATAAAAACATAAACACTAAAATCTGGGACATAGAATGTTAAGCAACAATTTTGCATGTTGTCCCTATTCTTAAACTAATAGAATAGGCTAAGAAGATTCAAGTAGAAATGTATTCTATTAAATTAATATGCAGTAGATGTGGTTGAGGAAGCAAAAGGCATAATGTGCCCCATACTGTATAATATGCAATGGATAATGTACCCTCTATTGTAATATACTTAGATTATAACAGTCACTACAAAGTTTCATGACCATAGAGCGTTGTGCTTTTATACTGTAATATAATATAGAATGTCTAACATCATTACAATCACAGGAGGGAATATTATCCATGAGTTCTTAATCTATGTCCATATGTATAAATAGACATGGTAGATGGTAATTTTAGGATGTTTTTCAGGTGTTATGTTTTTGTCTGGTTTGCTTGAAGTGAACTGATTATTTTTGGCTATGTTACTATTATTTCACTGGGATGTTCATACTTTCAAACAAAGAAGCCACTTGGGTACACAATCTTAGCTACTCAGACAGTCCAGTTAAATGTGATTTAATATGACTAGATATAATGTGAAACGATTGGGTAAAAAGCTTCTCATGACACAGACAGTTCAGATGTTTGAAACCAGACAGTTTTGTTCTGGTTTCTGATAAACAAACCTATAAGAGTCAATGGGGTAAAACAAATCTGAAAGTTCCAAGTAAAATAAGGGTAGTAAAAGCATGGTGGCTTAGAGTAGATGGCTCAGACACCAGGGAAATGGTCAGGGGAACACTTTCATATCACCAGAACATTATTAAAGACAAACTCCCTTTTCACAAATGTATATGAGGCTACTTAAAAGACGCCTTGGTAACACGCAAAAGTATCTTTGAGATCTGAAAGTCCCGAATGTTTCTGATGGAACGTCCTAACCTGGAGTTCCAGGTCCTTAAGTTACAGGAAATACACACACACCTTGCCCATATTCAATGATCACTCCACAAACTTGCCCATTGCCTCCCTGACCACTTCTATATGATGCAACATCTTTTCTCCCACAAACAAACCATCTATCCTGTAGCTGATGGATCTATGATCCAACACTATAAAAGGGAGTTGGTCCCCAGTTTTGGAAAAGATCATCTTCAATTCGGACTTGTCTCTCAGTGTAGTTACCTTTTAGATTAAAGGTAAAGTAATCTGAATGAAGATCTATGATGTATTTAAAGTTCCTGTGTGGACACGACGCTGTATAACATAGCTAGATGATCACATTGCATCATTATAAACTATCCACCAAAGTGGGCAGATTGTGCTGAATAGAAAAAGAGTTTTATCATGTAGAAAGCTCTTTCACAAATGCCTAGAGCGAGCCAAGGCTTCTATTCCATACCAATAGATATCCCTCTAGTGTGTGTAATATTTCCATCTGTAGCATATCTCCTGCTCACAGCATTCTATGGACAGACTAGAACTCTCCTCCTAGTTAATAATGTAACAGCCCTCGTCTGTCTGCCTGCCTGCAGCAAATCGCACAATGAGCCTCTGGACGAACAGACATCAACTTCTGTCTTTTTACTTTATAACACTCTGCTTACAATGGGAAACCCTGTCTCTATACAATGTAATGAGAAGGATGCAAATGGATTTCTACCTCTGGCTAACAGTATTGATTCCCTGATACAGGATAACAGTCCATGTAAGACTAGACTGAATTAGAACTTATAATGGCACTGCTGGGTTTTTCAAATCCAATAGAATGTGTGCAGAACAGAGTCCCAATTAGAATGTGGGATGAGATCTCATACGGAAATCTATAATGAATGGAATGGAAATATACAAATCATGTTATATACACTCTGAATTAATGTTTAAGGTCATTGTATTGTACTGTAAATCTGACAGGTGTTATGGATAACTTGTCTTACCGAATAAAACTGGTGTCTGCAGTGTTTATATTGATTTGTAATCCCATTAATGCCATACTAACTCCATAATCACTTATACCCACCATATATGGAATCTCATAATCTTTTAGCAGCAACAGGCAGCCAAAACAGCACTTCTAGTGGTCATAAGTAGATGGAAGTGATAATGCCCTCTTGAAGTAGATGGACGTTATATTGCCCTCTTGAAGTAGATGGAAGTTATAATGCCCTCTTAAAGTAGATGGAAGTTATAATGCCCTCTTGTAGTAGATGGAAGTGATAATGCCCTCTTAAAGTAGAAGTAAGTTATAATGCCCTCTTGTAGTAGATGGAAGTGATAATGCCCTCTTAAAGTAGAAGGAAGTTATAATGCCCTCTTGTAGTAGATGGAAGTGATAATGTCCCCTTGAAGAAATGTAACTGCTGTAGAATGTGTTTAGCTGGAAATAAAAGGAAAACATGCAAGGGAAAAAGGATCCTTGACTAAGCTGTCACCTACCAGAAATTGTCTTTAGTAAGAGAATTTTAAAGATCTGTTCTAGGAATTGCTTTACAGGGCAGCTCAGCTGATGGCTTGAGGGGGTACCACTATTTTGTATTAGGTTTAACAATATACACATGAGACATGTTATTGTGAAAAGATGACTAAGAACTGAAAAATGTGCTACACCCTGACGCATTTTATGATGACCGCTGGACCTATGAGACCAAAGAAATGTCTGTGATAGATGATTTTTTTCTGCATTTCATATAAGGATGATCAACATTTTGCTAAGTGGAACGTGACAGAGAGTGGAGAGACTTCACTTTCTGCCTTATTCCTCTGTACTGCATAGCTTCAAAGCTCTAGAGACTGATGACCAGAGCTGGCTTTCCTTGCAGGGTGTAATTTGTCACTCCGAGCCTGTCCTTCTTGGCAGATCCCAGAGGTGCTGTAATAGAAAGTTCATCTTCCACTCAATCATACAGGAGCTTGTTAGCAGTTATTATTCATCAGTTGGGTATGTGCTGAGAGAATTAGTTTATGATCTTTCTGAGCTTTCATTGCTGACCTTGTGAGTAGTAAAATTTGTCAAATCACAATTTCCAAGGTTGATACTTTTATTGTTCCTTTTCTCCTTTGTAGTTACGTGACAAGCTCATAATGTGTTTGTGTGGGCTGTCTATAGGTAGAACAGAGAGGGCATTTGTCCAAAACCTCTAGACTAATAGGGGGCCCTTGGCCAGAAAGTTTCATAGTTACATACATTATTAAATAGGCAGAGCTTTTAGGCAGTACTCTGTAGTTTTTCTAATGTGGTTTCTACTGTGCATTAGGCTTTATTATTATTATTTTATATGAGTGATGTATTCTTTATAGTTAGTTTAATGGATATTTGGCCTTAAGTCCTCCAGCTGGTATTTACACATGACTCCCAGCTGAGGGCACAGGAGCCAAGGTGTGAGACTGGCTCATTTCTTACTTATCCCCATGGCATGAATAAAATAGCAAGTGCAAAATGCATTTAATCTGTATGCACATGTTTATCAATTTCCAGTTAATATAACTATTCATTTTAAAGAGGTAATGCAAAGTGGGCAATTTAGATATTGCCTCAACTCTTTTATACAGTTTTGAATGGGATGTCCATTATTCCTCCATTTTGCTTATATTTTGTTTCAACCAGATACCTACCTAATAATGGGACAGGGACCTCCTTACCTCTTGTGGCAAAGCTCTAGCACTTCTATTCATATAATTTATATATTTATGTACTGAACTATCTATTAATTTGATCCCCTAGTATGACTTTATTGTATTTTGTTACTGTACAGAGCTGTGTCCCCGAGTGTTGCTTTATAAATAAACCATACAGACATACATAACTTTAAATTGAAATGAATTTACAAACAGATCGTATGGTGGCATAGTGACCCTTTTGTTGTTTCAGTAGACCTTGCCTTAAATAAATGGGCAAGTCCACTCAAAAAAACCTTTGCTCTAAAATATAGATTACCCTCCCAAACCCCATTTTCGCGATATTCACAGTTTCCAAAAATGCTCCTAAACTTTTTTACCTGACCTGGTCCCTCGCCATCTTGGTGCCACCCCCTGCTCCTGTTTCGAGCTCGTTTCAAGCAAAAACAGGAGCAGGGGACTTCTGTGCATACAACCACTTTACTTCCTGGTTGCGGCTGTCAGGCGATTGGGCGTGATGTGACGTCGCGCCTTAACTGACAGTCGCAACCAGGAAGTGCAGCAGCTGTCAGCAGCAGTGGCAGAGAAGGAGCGGTGAGGGACCGGGATAGGTAAGGAAGTTTAGGAGCGTCTTTTGAAACTGTGAATATTGCGAAAGTGGGCTTTGGTACCTTTCAGAACATTTTTTTCCAGTGGACATGCCCTTTAAGAATTACACATGTACAATATTAAAGGGTATCTCCACCCAGAAAAAAAAAACTTTTTTATAGGTAGGGCACCAAGCAACAAAGATGGATCTGAATTGATGGAGAGAGGGGTCCCCTGCGCATGCCTGAGTCCGTAATAAGGACAAGGAAGAAGCAGACTCCTACTCTTCAGTTTTTGGAACTTTTCACAGGCACTGCAGGAGAACCACAAGGAGTAGAGATGTAAGGTAAGGATTTTTTTTACACTACACAGTGGGACCAGTAGTGGGTTAAGTTGGAGTTTTGGGGGTGGACATGCCCTTTAAATACATCTTGTCAGATCTGACTGGATTTGGTTAATCTTGGCAAGGTGTGGAGGCTGAAAACCATTGACAACAATGCAGACATTGCAAAAAATATTCTGTCAGTATTGGCTTCCTTTACTGTAAATAGTGGGAACAGATACAGATACGATGCATGATTAAAGGAGAACTAAACCCAATTTTCTATACTCCAGAATCTGAAAACACCCACCCTTAAAACACCAATAAGCTATAAAATGCCACTTCAGTAAATTGTATTAAAGTAAATGTAAGCCTGTTAAGAACTGGATGAAGTATCTGTGTGTTTGTGCAGTGCCAGACCACACCTCCTCACCTCAGTCACATGCTTCCTTGCTTTATCTGTCCTGTAAAAGGATTGGCTAGAGATTATTAATGGGTGTGACCAACTGTAACAAGTTTCTGCCATAGCTAAGGACTGAGCATGAGCAGAACATAATGGTCGTTGACCAAACTGTGTGATTTTAGAATGCTGTGAAGTAAAGCACAAACCATATGTTATTTAGGTAAGTTTCCCAGCGCCCATATCAAAATGAGAGGTAAGATACAGGTTACTGGTTTTATATCAAGGTGTTCTGCCTTCTGGTTTAGTGTTGTTCTGTGGCTTTAGTTGTCCTTTAAAGGAACACTACATTCCATATGTTTCTATTATTCTTAGGGAGGTGGGAATAAGCATTCTCACCTCCCTGTGAATAATAGAAACATATGGAATGTAGTAAAAAAATAACAGTTTAGTGTTCCTTTAACTGATCCCCATACAGCACATGGGAGGTCAGTCAGGTCTGTGTATGTGGTTACAACCTCATCTTGCCGAGAGAGAGTCTATATCTACACAATGGTTTGAGGAGAAGCTGGGTACCTAGTGCATTGCTTGAATTAAACAGATAAAAAATAGCAGACTCATTTTTGTGCAAACCATTATTTATTACTCTGGCAAGTGAGGGTGGCTCTTCTCTCTGGGTCTTTTCTCAGTATAGCTCCTCTACCAAACCCTGGAGTTTAGATGTGCTCACAGCTTATCCCTCCTAAATTATGTCAACATTCCTGATATAGTCCTATCCCAAGAGACACTAAACAAACATTGATTCAAACCTTCAAGTAATGCACAGTACATATACACAGACCAAGGTATAACTGGAATGAGGATAAGTTAAATCAAGCAATGGAATGAAACTAGGCTGGTATTAAACAAGAAACAGGGAACCAGGGGGTTAGGCTGTGTACAAACCTGCCAATTTCCACATCAGACAGACTAAAGACTGTTAAAGGGCAAGTCCAATCAAAAATAAAGTTTAGCTATAAATGTTAATCACCCTCCCCCTTCCTCAAACCTAGCTTTTACATTACTTATATATTCCAAAGCTGCCCCTGAACTCTTACCTGACCCGATCCCGCACCACTCCTCCTCTGCAGCTGACAGCAACAGAAGCCCTCTTCTCCTGTTTTTGCTTGCAACAAGCTTGTAACAGGAGCAGGGGGCGGCACCTAAGCATTGAGGAACCAGGTCAGGTAAGAGACTTCAGGGGCATCTTTGGAACATAGAAGTTATGTGAAAGCTAGGTTTGGGGGGTGATTAACATTTAAAACTAAACTTTATTTTTGACTGGACTTACCCTTTAAACTCAATTGGTTCAAACCATTGCGTGGCCCATTTAAAACTACATGATTGCGTAAAAATTTTCTGCACAATGAGCTTGTATTTTTCATTTAAGTCTGGCAAAAGAAAAATTCAGCCGTGGTGGAAATGTTCGCCGATATTTCACTCTGATCGACTGGAAATTTGGTTGCACTGGGTTAATTAGCCCCAAAATATTGCACCGATATATTGTTGCTGCAGTCGATCGTCTGGAAGTATTGATCTTGCTGCATGGGACAGGATTACTGTATTACGCATTAAGAGGGAAATGGCTGTTAACTGTGACTGTTGAAATATAAAAGAAATTAATAAAATATTTAATGAAACAAAAACATCTCTTAATAACCCTGAAGCCAACAAGCCTCCTGTGTGTCATGTAAATCTGGGCGCATATCAGACCCTGCTGTGAATTCATGCATACTCTGTTTCTCTTTGTTCACTTATGTGTAAATAAGTAAATCACAGAATATGGGTTCCCTTTGTTTCTCTTTTTATTGAGGACCTCTGATTTGCACATCAGATGAAACATTCAATGGACCATAAACTGATATCCCTTGTGGCTGTACAAGCTTTCTGTAATTCAGGACTGCAGAACCGACACTCTTCTCGTTATGGTTGGAAATTCACTTGTAGTTGTAGTTTAGATTGGAACTATGGGCTGGAAAGACTTTCTCATTGGTGCTGTGCTGGGAAACTAGAAATACTTTTCTGTATACCAACACAAAGTGTAAACCAACACTTAACTCACAATTAGAGACTGACCCAAACCTGGTTTCCGAGGCAGATTTTACAGATTTTTTACTTTTTCGGAACCGTTTTTTAGAAAATTATCAAATGCTGGAGAATTTTTGAATTTTCAAATACTTAATTTTTCAAAATTGCTAGAAATCTTGAAAATATTACGCGGAATGCCGAAGCAGGAGGTGCATGAAGTCTCCTGTTATGGAAGGTGTTTTTTTTTTATAAAGAATTTGGGCGTTGATATGTGTTCCACATTCCATTTCCCAGGTCTCTGAGCCATTTACAGTTACCATTGCACTTTCTGACTTTTTAACTTCTGTTGACTTCAATGGGTCCACTCCATTTTTGCATTTTCGGATTTTTGCAAAATTCTGCAGATCTGCAAGTGGAACAGATTTCAATTTGGCCATCTCTATGGTGGAATATGATCCTGCTGTACAATATCTTCTTCCTGTTCATTATTGTAAGTAGATGTGTTTAGTGATATTCATGTATATTTCTGTGTTAAGGGCCATTGCAGGCAAGGGATAAAGAGGAAGTACATAATGGTTTTGAAGTGATAAGCATTATCATCAAGCTCCTCATTAGTTGATAGGAGAGATTAAATTAAAGATCAAGTGGGAAAATCCAACACATGCAAAAAAAATACAGTAAACGGGCAACAAATATAAAGTCTAAAAGCAAAATGTTCCATTTCAATTACTTAATGTTTTATCGCTTTTAAAAACGAGAGCACTGAAAACACATTTAAGTCCATCACAATGAATCATAGCACTAAATAATAAACAATTTTGAAAGTAATTGAAGGGTAATTCATTTCACAAATTCAAATATTCAGCAGGTAAATTATTTTTTACTGTTACGCCGTGACATTTGATTAAATAATGTAAAAGCTGCCCAATTGCAGAGAGGTAGATGGAGATAATATTTAGACCCAGGCTCTGTGAGTATCATTTTTTTAGTTATTCATTTATTAGTTAGCTTTTAAATGTCATTACACAGGATGAAATACTAGAGTAGCTCTTGTTGCAACATTGACACAAATTTTAGCAAAGCGAGAACAAACTGCGGTGCATCTTTAGTGCATTTACTGTGGGATTCATACTTGAAAATCACTGCCCTCGGTTTTATATGTTGATTAGCGATGGCCGAACTTTCGAAAGTTCTGTCCGTTTTAGAACTTTCGAACTATATGGAAAGTTCGAAAACGGACCCATTAAAGTCAATGGGAGTCAAATAGTTTGAAAAGTTTGAATGAAATACAACTAAAATATCAATGGTAACTTAAAGGGGTATAATAGACATTTTACTTGCGTATTGGTATAATAGACATTTTACCCGCGTATTGGTATAATAGACATTTTACTTGCAGATTCGATATTCGATATTTACCCGCGTATTGGTATAATAGATATTTTACTCGCAGATTTAATATTCGGTATTTACTCACGTATTGGTATAATAGACATTTTACTTGCAGATTCGATATTCGATATTTACCCGCGTATTGGTATAATAGAAATTTTACTCGCGGATTCGATATTTACTCACGTATTGGTATAATAGACATTTTACTCGCGGATTCAATATTCGGTATTTACTCACGTATTGGTATAATAGACATTTTACTTGCGGATACGAGAATTCGGTATTTACCTGCGTATTGGTATAATAGACATTTTACTCACGGATTCAATATTCGATATTTACTCGCGTATTGGTATAATAGACATTTTACTTGCAGATTCGATATTCGATATTTACTTGCGTATTGGTATAAAAGACATTTTACTTGCAGATTTGATAATTCGATATTTACTTGTGTATTGGTATAATAGACATTTTACTCACATATTTGCATGCCTCGAACGTTCAAACATTCGATAATAATCGAAAGTCCGGAAAATATCGAAAACCCGCGTCCGGGATAGTTCGAGAAGTACACGTCCGTTCGAACTTGAGTTCGAGTCCATAATTTTGATTGTTCTTTCTCTTGCAGACAACCCGCAAAGTTATTTTTAGGATTAAATTTTAAGATGCTGTAACCCCAACTAAGCTTTGCACCTGAAACACAGTATACTAAGGTAAATATCTACAGCTGCACGTTTACGAAAATGGTACTTTCAGGAACTCAAGCTATGCACAGCGACAATAGGTCGTCCTCTTGATTAGTCGCTAGAGTTGACAGATAGCCCTCACAGGGATCACTTCAGCTCAAATTAAATAGGTCAGATGAAAAATAGTCATTTGGGGTTTTAATTCACAATATACAGGGAGATTCAATAAAAGTTCTTATCGTTAAGGATGGTGCTAATTTTGCCCCAACCAATCAGATATTATTTAACATTTGAAAGCTGACATCTGATTGGTTGGGGCAAAATTAGCACCATTTTTAATGATAAGAACTTTTATTGAATAACCCTGATAGAGTTGTAACTTGATAAATTCAATGTTTTTTATAAAAACATGTTGATGGGAAAATTTGGAGACCTGAAACCCTTTTTAGTTGATATTAGATATAGTTGAACTCACTGAAATCCGTTCCGTTTGCAGATTTGTGGATTTTCCAAAACAATTGAAAATTCAAAAATCCACAAGAAGGTCCATTGAAGTCAATGTGAGCTAAAAAAAAAATCCCAAAAATTCTGCCTAAAATGAAGGTATAAAGAGTCAGGGACCTGGGAAATGGTCTGGGGAACATGAATCAATGCTCAAAATATTTAAAATCTATCGTCCAGTACCAGAAACTCAATGCGTTTCCTGGTTTGTCATTCCGCATAATTATTTAATATTTTTGAGATTTCTAAAAATGTCTAAAATGTTCAATTTTGTAGATTCCAAATTTCTAGAACAATCAATTTTTTTTCTTTATTATGAAAATTCTCGATTGGAGATCCATGAAATCCACTTTGGGGCCGGGTTCGATGTTGGGTCCATCTCTGGTTGATATTACAGTACAGTGGGTTTGTGTTGTTAAAGAAGTGTTCACTTATTGAAACTTTAAAAGCCTGAATAAAAGTGTTTTATGAACAAGTCTCATAAAACCAGAAGCAAAATGTTTTTCCATTAAATTCAGAGCTAAAATGATTAGACAGCAACAGTTACATTTATGCATAATAAATAACATTTTGCTATGCCTATGTTATATTAAAATTCTGTTCATTCACTACACATTTTTTATTGGTCATAATGAATGATCAGAGAAAGAAGATTGGATCATTTGCCTACTACTAGGGATGGCTGGAACTTTTTAAATTCGTCCAAACTCAAACTGTTCATACTAGTTCGGGCTCAAACTAGTTAGTTTTCCGAACTCAAATGTAGCTGCTGATTTCAGTAACCCTCAAATGTATCGTTCGGTAACCCTTGAATGTAGCTGCCGGTTTTGGTGACCCTCCAGTGTAGCGTTCGGTAACCCTCGAATGTAGCATGCGGAAACCCGACAATTGCCTAATCGTGGAGAAGGTAGTGTTTAAACAAGTTTTAGTGACAGGTGCATGATCCCCTGACCATTTCCCAGGTGCTACAGCCATTTACAGTACATTACCATTTTAATTTTAACTGTTATTCACCCGAACTTTCCAAACTATTATCTCCCATAGACTATAATGGGGTTGTTTCCTACACTAAGGGGCATATTTATAAACGATCGCTTTCACTATTCTCGCTATCGCACACAGCACTATGGTATGTTCCCATATAAATGGAACTGGTTGGATAATTAGCTGCAGTAGCAATACTAAAAAATGTCCTATTAATAAAATAGAGAAAATTCGCCTTTTGAGTTTTACACTATTTAATATATCTTTGGCTGATAAAAACACCACATGTGTTAGGCTATTTTTAAATAACGAAGATAGGTGTTCCGTGTGTATTAACCAATTTAATACTACTTTGAAAATCCACCAGGGAGTATTACCTATTTACCATCATATGTGCTGAGCTATTTCAGCATTATTAGTGCTACTTTTTGCTACATCATTTTTGCTTTTGATGAAAATTCGCCTTTTTAATAACTTTGATGAAAAGAAAAGTTGAAAGTTTAAAAAATTATGGTAAAGGCTGGTGGGAAAAAAGCAAAAATAATGCCCCTTTATAAATATGTCCCTCAGACCCCTATTTAACTTTATTGGTAAATAAAGAAAATCGGAACCTTTAATTTTTTTTTTTTAAATTATCTTAAAAAAGCGAAAAATAAAACTTAAAGGGAATGTCCACCACTCTTTTCACAAACTGATATAATGTAGATAATCCCCCAAAACCTTAACTTCGTTTTAGTAAAAAGTTAGAAATACTTACATGCTCCTCCTCGCTCCACCGCCGCGGCTCTGCACTTCCGGGTAAGGCAGTCAGTGTCGGCCGTGACTGTGACGTCACGGCCAATCACTGACTGCCATTCCCGGAGTAGTCTCCACTGCGGCTGCTCAAGAACATGAAAAGAACAGAGCAGCCACAGTGGAGACTGGGAGAAGAACCCAGAAGCGGCGGTGGAGCGAGGAGCTTGTGAGTATAATAACTCTGTGTGGGAACTGATTTGTACATTTTTACTAAAACGAAGTTAAGGTTTTGGGGGTTATCTACATCATATCAATTTTTCAAAAGAGGGGTGGACAGTCCCTTTAAAAAGCAAACTCACAGATCGTATTACAGTAAATTCTGGAAAATAGTCAAACACCCCCTGGGTACTTATTAGTATTGAGAAACACTCCACAATGTACTGACAACTCCATGGACCCACTGACTTAATAATGGCCACTTATGCTTTTTCGCCTCCTCAGACTTGGCGAATTGGAGTGGCTGAACTTAATGCAAAAATACACTTTTCGCCATTTTATAAATATGCTTGAACGGTTACCGCAGTGATGTATGGCAAAGAGCGAAATATAGGGGTAATGACCTTTCGCCACTTGTTATTGCTGCTTTATAAGAAAACTTTGCCGAAAAGGCAGCGTTAAAGAAGGCGAAAGTTTAACGAACCTTTATAAATATGCCCCTAAGTTTGGATACCTCTACCTACTACAGAGGGGCAGTGTCACTTGAAAATGAACATCTGAATCTGAAATCTGTGTGTGTATTGTATACCTAAATAATAATCTGACCAGATTGCTCTTTTCATAATTGACAACATTTCCAAACATTTCAAAGGGACACAGGAGGTAGACCACACCCACCTTTAAATACCACTCCCACGTTCAGTACACTCAAGATGTTTTGCCCTATTTCATCACTTCTCAACCTTTTTATTATTACAGAAAGCCTTGAATATATTTTGAAATAAATATTTATATACTTTAATTTATTTGTCAGCCTTAATATCTATCATTTATACAAACCGATTAATAAATATCTATATACCAATACTTAAAAACAAATGCACTAAAATTAATCTTGAGGGTTATATCTGACTCGGACCCGGATCTGATACGAAACCCCTCAGTTCTGAAATCTGAATGATCCGTCCGAATCCGGATGGATCGTCCGGAAGTCAGGACTTTGGAGCCTATTTTCTATAATTATCAAACGTTCAAGGATTATCGAAAATAGCCTTGGACGTTCGATAATCCTCGAAAATACAATCGGAAACTCGAAAGTAGTCTCCGATCGTATTTTTGAGGATTATCGAGGATTCGGTAATCCTCAAAAATAGCCTCGAAACATTCGCTAATAATCGAAAATCCGTTCCATTTTTGGATGCTCAGGATTTTCCCGAGATCCGGGAATCCGAAAATGGAATGAAACTGGTGAGTTTCGGCCATCTCTACCTGTCACTATTTCTTGAGAAATCCTTAGCCACCCCTCATAGTTCTTGACCCCTGATTGAGAATCTCTGCTTTAGGGCACGGCCACACTGCAATGCATTCGCATGCGATTTGATTTGCAATTTTGTTGCGTTTACGCATGCGTTTTTCCATTAACTATTAAAAAAACGCGCGCGATTTAAAATGCGGAACGCAAATCGCAATCACAATCCAATGCACCCGAAAATGCAGGTTTTCGGTGCGTTGCCACGTTTTCAATGATATGAAAAAAAAAAAAACGCAAAAAAGAGCAGCAGTGTGGCCTAGCCCTTATTTGGTTTTTACTTAGCTAATGTTGTTTGGATTTTACCAATGGATGTGTGGCTGAACTTGGGCTAGTTTGAGGCTTGAGTACAGATACAGTATATGGAATCTATTTCAAGGAGCCGGTCACAAAATACAGATGCACTTACAGATATGGAGCACTTTACACACCCATCCTACATAATATAGGGAATCTGGTTTTGGCTTGAAACAATTTCGGTATAGTTCTGGTTCATGAAACAGAAACTCCGTCGATCGAAGCTACAGATGGAATTTTGATACGAAACTAAAGAACATCCTTCCCATCTGGGGACTGGTGGGTTTTCATTCTTAATAAATAGTATTGTCAAATGAAAGAAAAAAATAGGTGATTAAAGGGGAAGTTCAGTGCAAATACATGTGCTTTTCAGAAAAAAAGAGCAGTATTTTTTCATCCCAGTGACCTTAATCTATCAATTCAGCATTTTTTTTGTGTATAAATAAATGCAACCGAAATACTGACTTCCTGTTTGCTGGACCCCTAGTAGAGACTGTTATGGTCTTGCCCTTGACCCAGCGCCTGGGTTGATTCAGTTGCTCAGTAGAGATCTGAGCATCTTTGACCCACCCAACAGCCAATTAGTAGAAATTACTGTTAGGAACGTTCCAAAGATGTGGTGCATTCTGGGAAGAAGGAGGACCATTAGAACCAGCAAAGGGTATGAAATCAACTGATTTTTCAAAATGGGAGAGAATATGTAGAATAACTAAGAAGGCATTACACAAACTAACAACTTAACAAATATTAATTATTTCCACTAAAGTGTCCCTTTAAACCTCATTTCAAGAAGATCCATGGAGGATTTGGGCCCATTTAAGCGTACCTTATCTTAATGGACAGCTAAAAAAAAAAGAAGAAAAAAAAAAAAAGTAACTGGGGCAGGGAGATAGGATTGATTATTCCAACCTCCCATTATTGTTTTGTCGAGGAGCTACAGCAAAGAGTTTTCATCTGCCAGGTCAGTCGTGGACTTTACTTTATTATAAATATTGCTCAAGCACTGTGAGGCAGCCTGGCAGAAGCAGTTTTCTTAATGCTGGTGCTCCTTACAGAAACAATAGGAATTACCAATCTTTCCTGCCCCAGGAACTTTTCATTTTTTAAAACTTTTTATGTATTATAGTTCTCCTTTAAATGGTTACTGTGGTCTCCATACAAGTGCTATTTATTACAAAGGGCACATTTCTACCTTTAAAACGACTTCAGGATCTGCCGGAACTCAGACTTTACAAATTTCTAACTTTTTCAGATTTTTCCGAACCGCAAAACTATTTTAGAAAATCCTCGAATGTTCGAAAATATTAAAATTTAAAAATCTAAAATTTGGCGGAATGACAAAACAGGAAGTGCATGAAGTTTCCAGCACTGGGTGGTGTATTTATTAAGATTTTGCCCATTGATACATGTTCCTCAGGCCATTTCCCAGGTCCCTGAGACATTTACAGTAAGTTACCATTGCTATTTATACCTTCACTTTAGGTGCATCTTTCCATTGACAATGGGTCCGCATGCGAATTTTCGTATTTTTACAATTCAGTAAGCGGAATGGATTTCAGTGAGTTCGCCCATCTCTAATCCTGGGGTTGCTTTACATTTGCAGAGCACATTCTGTATACAGTGCAATGTTTCTAGACTGAGACTTTGACAGGTTTTGGTTGCCCTTTAATAAACCTCACAGGATAAGCGCGTATTTGTGAAAACATTTCTGATATTTCATATGTCGATGTTACTGATCTTTAATATCTTCAAAATAATCAGCGCAATACCATGTTTGTGTTTTTCTGCTTATTGCTCTTTCTATACATGTGCTCCTTGGCTTGACACACTACAAATCCCTTTGTCTGCCTCCCTGTGAAACAGACCTTTCAGTGCCCGCTGTGTGATTTAGTTCAAGCAAATATTGCAAACTGAACAAAACAGAGTCTAAATGGTAGTTGTATATTTAGAGTGATTGGCTTCCCTGCACTATAAGAAAACTGACACTGAAATGTAAACGAAAATGAAGCTCACGGCCAAGCAGATCGTTTTGCTGTATTGGTCACACTGGGGAGCCTGCCTAGTGTTTAGCTTTTGGAGCATAGTGCTGGCAAAGGTTATATGTGTACTTACAGAATGGATGGAATGTGTAAAAGTTTTTGACCTATCAAATGAAAGTTCCAGAAATGTTTGTGGATCATAAAGTAGAATGTATTATTGACAACAGTATATTCTCCATTACATTAGAATTCTTTCTATATTCCTTATCTTCTCCTTCATCTTTGACTGTATCTCCTTCCACTAAATTCAGTATAGACATGGGCGACATAGCAGAGAAATGTGTTTCCTCTAGGGCATCTGTGGAAGTTTTCCCAAGTTATCTGTCATTTTCCAGATATTTTTCACCCATTTACTCTGAATGGAAATGAATCCCATTATTTAAGGCATAATCAAGCCTGATTTCCACTTTATTGATTAAATGCACCTGTGGCATAACCAAGCCTGTTTATCATTTTCCCGATTAAATGCACCTGAGGCATATCCAAGTCTGATTACCAATTTCCTGATTTAATGCACTGGAGAAATAAAATTGAGTCTGATAACCACTTTCCTGTTTAAATGCACCTGATCTGAGGGTAACTTACACTGTGTTTCTCTGACATACACGCACACAGTTGTAAAATAAAAGCACAATAAAAAATTAATACATTATATTAATTTGCCCCCTTTCATCATAATATTTCCTTTTTTAAAGCTAGCAGCACACACAGAAACATAAGCGCACTGCTAAATAATCTTGGTATAAGTGATTATTATCTACAACTTTTTTAGGACTGGGAGGGAAACTTTTTTTAAAGGAGAATTAAAGGTCAATGGACAAGACTTATAATTAACAAACTTGCAAATGAACAATTTATTATTTTAAAGGGGAACTGTGGTCTCCAAACAAGTTAATTTTAAATGAAAGGCCAGTTTCCTACCTTTAAAACGAGCCATCAACCACCTCTCTACGTGCTCCACAGCCCAAAATATACAGAAATGACGGACCAGAAAGTTAATGGATGGGAGGCTGACTTGTGACATTCCTGAAGCTTCTCCTGCACAGTGTCGCCGGCGAGCACAGCCTCAGACTCCCTCAGTGTGTGAGGGAGACAGGAAGTCCCTTCTCCTCTCTGCTGTGTGAAGTCCTGACAGAGGAGGTAAGGGAATCTACAGCCCTTCTCTTTCACTGTGTGAAAACAGCCTTTTCAGGAAGAGTTCTCACTCCTTCTCACTGACAGTTTCAGAGAAGGAAGCAGGAAGTTCAGGGGACCTGGTGATGCTGCTGCCATATCACACACAAAAAATGTAAATATCTTCAAAACTATGCAAAATAAACAATGGAAATAAATTGCAAAAATGCTCAGGGGAGCAATTCCTATCAATTTACCTCAAGTCATTTTTGGACCATAGTTCCCCTTTAACCTTTCTCGTGTGATTTCAACTCAAAGATCCACAAAGTCACCCCCTTGTCACTTTCTCACTTTCTGCCCCTCACCTAATACAGACTTGCACAAACAAACAAAAAAAACCTAAATTAACTCCTCCCATTAATAAGGAAAGAAAGTCTGCTTTTTTTAACCATGGGATATTTTTGTAGGAATCACGTTTAAAGAGCAACCATAGATTACATCATTTTTTGCTTTATAAGATAGGTAAATGTGTTGTGGCTTTTAGACTTTATTTCATCTTATTCCTTACTGTACCACAATATACAGTATGTGGTACTGCTATAGTCTATGGACAAGATGCAAGAAGAGGTGAAAACTTTTGCAAGCGCTGTTAATTTGCAATAACCAATCAGATGGTAGATTTTACTAGGTTACTGCAGTTAGATAAAATCTGATTGGTGGCTGCAAATTAATAACAAAGGGAAATTGTTGCAACTTTTTATTTCATGAGCTCCCAAGATGTTTTATTGTATATGAAAACATTGCAACATTGTGGGATTTGTATTTCTCTGGTAAAAATAAATTGTATATACCAGCATCTCAGATTTCACTGTTTGTCTTGTCACAATATTGTTACAGGTCAGGGAGGTCAGTTCCCTGTTTGCATTCACTGACCTGTAATAACGAAACAATATTTTCTTTGAAGTAAGGCAGGCAAGGTGGTGCACAGTGGTGCCTTATCTGCTGGCAGTAAAACTTCCAAAGCTAATAACCATTGAACACCAAATTGTCCTACATCCCATATCATTATAAATTCAAAGGGGGAAATAGTTAATTTGAAGGTTTAGTAGTCCTTTAAAATACTAGCATGGCAAGGAGGCCCCCATTTTCTATAAAATAACATGGTTACTGTTAAGGATTCTATACACATAGTGAACAAATTGTACAATATTGCAGCATTCTGCTACCAAGGCATGCTTGGTGTTATAGTTTCCAAAATGTCTGGAGTGCCAAGGTTCGACATCAGTGGTATATAGTATGTCAATCAATTTCAAGAAAATCTTTGGCCCATTTGCCACGATTAGCTGATAATGGGTCATAACAAGAGGAGCAAAATAGGGCTCAGTGCACCACTAAAAAAGGTATCATCTGATTGGCTGCTGTTAATTAACAGCACGGGCAAATTGTTGCACATCCTGTGAGATTATCCAAATATTATGTGTGTCCTCCATTCGAAAGAGAGGAAGTCACATGATCTGGAGGTTATGAAGTTTAGTAATAGATTTGTGTCTTAGATGCAATAAGAGATTTGTTAACCCATGCGATTAATTTGCAGCAACCAGTCAAATATTACCTTTTTATCACCTGATTGATTGCCGCTAATTAATAGGAAGAGCAAATGTTTCTTTTATTGCATCAGCCCCCAAGTATTGAAGGACAATTATACTTACCCCAGCCCCAATCATCATCTACCTTCATTTGAAAGTACCCAAGGTGAGGACCTAAATCGCTAGGTTCTCACCCAGCACTTACCTCTAAACTGCCCTTTCCTGCCCTCGTCTTCACTTTCTACATTTGGTCCGTGAGCTGACCAATGTTTTAACAAACATGTCTTCCTTTTAGTATTGCCCTGGGTAGGGAGTGGCCAGTGAGGGTAAGTTTAGGGTAAGTACGGCTTTACCAAGGGGTAAGTAAGAACCTAGCGGTTTAGATCATCACCCTGGGTACATATAATGTTAGTGTCTGTTTTTTTGTTTATTAGAAGACCTATGAACCTGGAAAACCCAAGAGAGCCTTGTCCCTGTTCGATGTATGTGAGTTGCAGTTATTTAACATTCAGCTCCTATAAAGCTTCTGTATACTGTACCTCCCCTGTGCTGCAGCCTCTGTGGATATATACAATATTTATGGTTTACATCGACCTTACTATCCCTTTTCCAAATACCTGCTGTTCTTCCAATAAGAGGACTATGTCACAGAAGATGGAGAGTGCCGGCTGGTAGAACATTCACTATATTTAATTGCCCTGAGTTATTCTACGGGGGGTCTCTGACTCTGTTTCACGCCTGGATGCCCCCCTGACAGCTCTTCTTTCACCTGCGTGATTAGGTTTTGGCTTTTCTTTTTCCCCCCCTTTATTTGCTCCTTAAAATAGTCTGCATGAGCGAGAACACGACTGAAAAAGGGATTTTGTGGCTGTTGGATTGATACTGGAATAACATGCAAATGGCACAGCTGTCAGATGCCTAACCCCTAGCAAGGGATGGACAGAGCAGGAAATGTAAAGGGTGATGGGAGAGCAGAATATCATAACGATCTGCACAATGGATGATACCTATGGATATGGGCGACACGTGTCACATATAATGACAGTGCTATCCATTACCTACCGTAGTGTTTGCTGGAACACTATAGTGTCTTCATCATGCTGTGAGCGGTAAGTCAGCGGTCTGAAGGCCTTGGGTTGGTTTAAATGATTTTAGCCCTGAAATCTTTAATCTGTGGTTCTTCAATTGTTATTAAGTTGCAGCTCAGACAATCCAAAAGACTGGCAGATGGCGTTTCTAGGGATTCTAGTTCACCAACAGCAGGAGAGAAACAAATTGAAGTCTTTTATTTATACATTTCAGATAGATGAGAAAAGTAATGAGGAGGCCTAGAGAGACGGAGAGGCACCTGAATGCGTTTCTAATACCGAATATTATTAATGAATTATTTATATTACATTCATATTAATCCAACAGATACATTCTCTCTAGAACCAGACTATTGTCCCAAAATACTGTTTAGACCAATAAGGTGCACTGATGATTCATAATCCTACACTACACCTGGGTGTGATTGTTAAATGGCAAAACTGATGTCCAAACTAGTCACTAAAGGGCATGGGCCGTATCATACACAGAAAACAAATGGATCCAGAGGCAATAAAAGGTGCTAGTGTCATCTGAAATTACTCCCCAAATTATCCCCCAAACTCCCACACCGCAATTCTTACCTTTGTCCCTAATCCACAGGTGCCCTGCAAAATTGCTGCTCGGGCCTCTGACACCCCCCACGCACACACACACACACACTTTCCAGTGGATCACCCCGATGCAGTAAATGGTACATGCGATCAGCAGTTTAAAAGACCAGAACTAAACTGGCGGAATTTTTAAACAGCTGATCACGTGTATCTTTACTGCATACGAGTGATCAGTGTCACAGAGCCCTTTTACTCTCTGGGCCCCTCCTGCCACCATGGGCCCTATAATTACACCACTGCACAGAATCATACCTATAATATGGTGCCCACCGTTGAAATCGATCTGTCTATGGGCACCTTAAGTATGAGTTTTTTAAGTTGGATATTCTTAATGTTGGCCGTAGACAATTGCACAAATTTTATCCGGTACGAATACAGGTTGATTTAGTCTACAGAATATGACCATCCGAACCAAGGGTCTGTCAGTAATCTGATATATACTGTAGCTTGTAAATTTGTGGAAATATGATGTTTGATAGATACATTTCCAGGTTCATTAACCCTTTGTAGATGCAGTAACCCATGCCGACTCCAGCCATTGACCATTGACAGCACTGCATGTCTCTAGCTTTCTAAACCCCATGCGTTTGGGACACTTTGTTACCCAATACAAAACATGTTTCCTTAACCGTTTCACCCTTTACACAAGGACCATTAAACAGAACGTGGCATGAAAAGGTAACTGGTACCATAGGCAGTTACTAAAGTGAGTGACAGATGCACATTACAAGGTGTCTCCTGACTTCATTTGCACATAGCATGTTATAAATAGAGCTGGGAGAATTAAATGTACAATATGTTTCATTTCAGCTCCAACTGCCTCTTGTTACTAAGAGAGATTCGTTTGATCCATAGCAGTTGATCAACAGACGGAGACCGGCCCACAGGTTGGCTTCCCCTGCTCTACACTTCAACATGTTCCATTTCTATTTAAAGGGGAAATATATTTTTTAAGGATTATTTCATATTTATTTTCTTTTAAGGAAACAACAGAACAGGAGGGTAATGTGCACTGTGTACACAGCAATTCCTTCTTTCCATATGTTGACCTAAAGGGTAAGTTCAGTCCAAAAGAATATTTGTTTAGGACCATAGAGCGGTATGTTTTCATTCCAATAAAATGAATCTGCCTATCCAGCAATTCCTTGACTCAGTCCCCTTGGCGGTTAGATAGAGATCAGTAGAAATCTGAGGATATTGGAATCCCCAACATCTAAGAGTTAAGCTGTGTACACATGTTCCAATCCTTCCTCCTGACCGACCATTTGAGTCTTCCGACCGGTGGGCAAAGAGGAAGGACTGGTCGTCACGGCAAAATCAGCCACATCCGACTATTAGCCTCCATTGAGGACCGCACGATTAGCTGTGGTTCTCTGACACATCTGATCATGCGTTCATCAGATTCAGATGAACAAATGGTCGGTGGTCGGTCACAGCAGCAAGAAGAACCCATTTAATAATTAGGCCCGACTGACTGAAACACTGAAATGTCATTCAGGGCGAATTATTGTATGGTGTGTGCCCAGCTTTAGAAATTAACTATAGGAACATTCCAAGGAAATGGGCATACTGTAAAGAAGGATCTGCAGCAACCAACCAGGTATTACCTTTTTACTGGACTACTGCAGTTAGAAAACATTTGATTGGCTGCTGCAGATCAAGAACAAATGTGCTAACATTTTGCACTTAAATTAATCAAATAACCCCCAATTTGTAGTATTGTGTTTATTCTCCTTTCTTAAAGGGAAAGAAAATGTAAAGTTTGTTCAGGAGAATAAATATTCTGCATTATTAACTAAACTAACTTTAGTTAGGGCAACTTCACCACCCAATAAAAAAAAGCCCAAATAAAAGCTTTGCTGGTTTAGGCTACCAGAGAAAATTCTTTAAGAAATGAGTTTTAACTTTTACTTATGAAAAGTTGAATTGGGAGGGTGGACTTGCCCGTTAAGCTAAATGAACAGTCTCATATCGACCAGTCATTCCAATGCTAGGAGCTGTAGCAAAGAGAACGTAGGTTAAACGCTAGACCATCCATTTATATATAGAAATTATAAGATAAAACACTCAAGTGGACCATAGCAGAGGGGCCGAAACCTTAATTAAACCCTAATAAGGAAGGATTTAAAGAAAAAGGAAGAGAACTATTCTGTAGAACTAAGCTAAAAGGTCAGGCATAAGGTTAGAAAAATTGTTTTTGTGAGACAGACTGTAAAATAATGAGATATTTAGAAAGGCAACTGTGTGTTTATTGAGATTTCTTAAGGGACTGAAGCAAAAAATAGTCTTTTTCAAAATAAAAGTTTTTTGTAGCCAGAAAGTGATTTGATTGGTTGAATTAGCATTAACTTCTGCAATGACTGATATTTAAATATATTTTCTACTACTTGACTGTATAAAGAAGCAGATGACATCAATAACCTGTAACGTTTTAGCCAGCGTTGCCCAAGGTCACACCAACCACTATACTGAAATTATAGAGGAATCAGATCAAAGGCTTTTTAAATCACGATATGTCTTTCTTCTTCTCTTTGTGTTTACCTGGGGGTTCGCGCTTAGAGCAATACTGTGACTTTCTTTTTCAAGCCCTTTCTATTTCCTAGAAGTGGCTCCCATGGGGACAGCAGGCATCTGATGTGTCTTTTTTAATTCTGAAATATGGACATAAAGGCTGAGCAGTGAGCTACCTTGGGAGATAACATAAAATATCAGGTACATAGTGACTGTGAAATCCCCATCTTAAAGGCCATATCATACAAAAGTGTGCACATTTATAATAGAGAGCGACAGTTGATTATAAACTTATAATCTTCTAAAACAATGAATATCCTGAAAATGTTAGTGTTGTAAATAGTGCTTACCTATATTTTTAGATAACGTCTGTTATTCATTATTTTGTCAATGACTAGGATAGGTCATAGGTCATTAGACAGACAGACAGACAGACAAACAGACAGAAAGAATTAACATAGAACACTGGTTGCGCAGTGATTACAGGTAAGTTTATAGGCTTGGCTCCTGTTAGGTTAATTGAAGGTAAGACATACAGTAGCTCCTTTACTTCCCGTTCATCAGTTAATGAGAATAAGGATTGGTTTACTTTTTGACTGTAACACAGACATAATGTTGGCTTATTACCATTGTTAACATTTTGGAGTTTAGTCCCTCGAGTCTTTACCACTTTTTAGGCTCAACATGAAATCCTGCCTAACTGCCAGTTGGTGCACAGTAGAGTAGTGGGCTTGTCTATTCTTCTGCAGATTGGGGACATAGGACCCTGTCTTTTTAACCATTAGCAAGAAAATGATCAAGAGGAACGTTTTCTACCAAGGAATAACATGTTATTATTCCTTCAGTTTACATTTTACATTCAGTCTGTCCAGGTATTGGAATGCATGTTGTGTTTGATTGTGTTGGGGAGAATAGAGAGCTAGACAACCTGTCATTAGGGCTTTACTAGTATCTAGGGGCCTGGGAAATGTCTATGCAATAAATAATAAGCATTTAGCAGAAGCCATCAAGTTTCATTCCTTTAGATCTTATAATACCAACGCATTCGGGTGCACTTTGCCTACTGAAAACCCAGAGGATTGACAGTTTTACAAGTAAGCCTCAAGCTGACTTGAACAAATCAGTGTAACATTCCCATATTAGGTATTTAATCTCATTACATAACTGAACCTTGCTTTGTTCATGGGCTACTCCTTGGCAGAGTTAGCAGGCTCCTCCCTCTGTGCAGTCAATCAAGGCTGTGACAACTGACATTACAACCAAGGATTGACTGCTGTTTCACTTGCTGCCTCCTTTGCACATGCTCAAGCATATAAAAAGCTCTTGGAGCAGTGGGAGGAGGTAGAGGGAGGAGGAAGTTACTTTTGCCAAAAATGAACAGAACTTATCATTAAATATCTGGTTATCAATGTATGTAATGAACTGGGACAAAAATAACAGTTGGGTTATGGACAGATAACTGACAAGTCACCAGTTGTATGTTTTAAGGATGGCAATGCCCTTTAAATTACAATCATTCCAGAGATGAAACTGGCGAGTTTCATTCTGACAGCAGTTCCGAGGAACCTATTGAATTTCCGAAAATTCACTTTGAACCAATTGAATGGTAATTTTTCGAATTTTAAATTAGAATGTTTGTTTTCAAACACAATTTTCTAAATTTCAAACCTCTAACACTCAATTTTTCGAGTTCCAATAATTTCGAAAAATTCCATCAGATTTGTTGATTTTGAAATCAGTAATTCCGAGTTGAAAGCAGGTTCGTTTTGAAACCGGGATCATCACTACTAGATATGGCTGTTCTCTATTAGGGATGTACCAGAGTTTAGGGTTAAAACTACCAGTTCCAACAATGTAATTAGAAAACTATTTAGGGCTCGTTTACACTATAGAGCGTTTTGGTGCAGTAACATCAAACGCATCAAAACACTGTGCACATAGGAACGAATGGCACTTTTCAAACTGTTGAGCTGCGATACAGTGTGTTGCATGTAGCAGTTTTGTGTGTTACTGCACAGCGGTGCCATTGAAAATGATGGTCGCCGATATGCGTTAATGCATACGTACAAACTTAAAGGACAACTCCACCCTCATAAGAACATCTTTTAGAAAGAATGGCCTCTTTAAAATATGTTGATATATCATAGTTTGTGCTATGAATTCATTACTGTATTCATGCTATGCTTCTGGATGCCTCATGGAAACGGAGCAATTTAGAAACCTGTACTGAGCCTGAGCATGCTCAGAAGAGGCAGACAGGGGATTAACATTCAGTCATTGGCTATGATGTCAACTGTCAAATCCATAACTGACAGTTGCTAACTGGAAGAAACAGGGGCAACAGGACATTGTGCAGGATTTCACATTAGACTTTTATATTTCAGATTTCAAACTATTACCGTTTTGGGTTTTGAGAGGTGATTTAACTGTATGTAAGCATTTTATGGTTGGACTTGCCCCTTTAAGCTTGATTGTAAGCTTGATTGTCTAAACAAATAAATAAAAACTTGGGGCAAAATAACATATTGCAGCATTTATGGCAATAGCTTCAGACATTCCAAGGTAAATGTCTTCTCTCATGGGCAAGCACATCATGTTATTTAAAATTTCACATATCACATCAGATGGGATCATATCAGTTATTCTCCCCACACAAATATGTCACTTTTTGCTTGAGGTTCTTGGCTCTTATCTTCATCTTTGCTCAAGGCGCTTTAATGTTTTTTTCTTTTTTTGGCTTTTCTGTGTATATCGTCACAAGGCAAGTTTTGGAAAAGAAAAGGAAGGAGATGCCCTGGTCATCCTTGATACCATCACCAGGGGCCTCTCCCCAGATCAGATCAGATGGTATCAGATGGGAGTTTCAGCATAATCAACGTAGCTGACATAGCTTAATCTCAGCTTAGCATCAGTTGACACAGTCCACAACTGACCATTGGAGATTGGAGTTTTGTTCCATTTTTGGATTTTTGGAACTTCAAACAAAATTTGAAAATCCGAAAATGGACCCATGAAAGTCAATGGGAAAAAAACCCTCTCTAAAATAAGGGTAGTAAAAGCATATTAACTTGCTGTAGATGGCTCAGGCACCCAGGAAATGGTCAGGGTAACACGTACAAATCACCCAACATACCATTCTCCTTTCTGTAACCCACGAAAGTATCCTCATATGTTTGTAAACTCGCATACAGTGTGTGTGTACTGATAGTTTCGGTACCCCTTGAAAGTAGCCTCGTATGTTTCGGTAACCCTCGAAAGTACAATCGTAAACCCGCAAATAGCTTGCGTGTACAGGCAGTTTCGATAACCCTCGAAAGTAGCTCTGTTGTTTCGAGAATCGGAAATTCTGTGTCGGATCTGGGTCCAAATTGTACTTATATCCCATCGCTACAGACCATCAAGGCTCCAAGACCGTTATGTGGTTGGCTGACATCAAACCCTTTAATTTGTTATTAGTGTCTGCTGTTGGTTTACTGTAGCTCATTTGAAGACCAGGTTTGAGAATGCAATATATACTTAAGGATAGACTGAAAGGATAAATATAGAGATTCTAATGAAGTAATTCTGCCATGGCATTGCAGCTGATTGGATTTTCTGCATGGCCGTATCATGTCTCTGTTTTCAGCTGGATAAATTCAATACACATATAATTAACGCTCTAACCACTGGATCTGACAAAGTGTATCACAAAGAGCTGAGGAGAAAAGAGTAATTGCCGCTGAATGTGGAGATATGTTGTGACTGAATCCCATTGTGCGAATAAACATTTATTTAATGATCAAATTATATTGAAGAATAAATCAATATTCTGTCGATCGATTCCTTGCAAACAAATAAGCCACTCTAGTTCCCAGAGTGCACAAGGAATGGATTGAAGGATGGACTTTGCTAATGTCTAGTCTTTTAGCTATTATGTTCTGTAGTACAATCATCATTTTTCCAAACAATGCAAAATTTGATGCAGTCCTATAGAGTATGGGATTATTGAGTATCTCCAAATGTTTCTTACTGACAACTCCGAAGATGCATTTGCAGATGGAAGTGTTAGGCTGAGTACACACGGTAGGACTTTTTGACCCGACCAAGCGTCCGCTGCGAGTGAGGACTCGGCCGGGATAAAAAAACAAAGGCAATAGTGCCCCTGGCCGACAGTTCAGACAACCGATCTTGCCGTGATTTACCAACAATTCCAATCGCCCCTTGAAAGTATGAATTGGCGATCAGGCTCAATTGCGGGTAGTTACCCCACACCATCAAATATTTCCAGCCGACCAACCGATACACGCCACTATCGGTCGGTCGGACGGAAATATCTGCTGGTGTGTACCCAGCCTTAGGGGATGCTTAAAGCTTCAGCTCAGATTATCAGATAGTCAGGGATCAGGGAGTAAAGATGGCTGAAACTGTTATGTTTCATTCTGTTTTCGGATTTACGGATCTCAGGAAAATCAGAAAACGGAACATATTTTTGTGACTTCGGAGCCCATTTTCGATAATTATCGAATGTTCAAGGCTTTTTTTGAGGATTATCGAGAAAAAAAAACCGAACATTCGATAATTATTGAAAATGGGTTCTGAAATCCGGTTTAGAACTGAATATTCGGATTTCAGAACTGAGGGGTTCCGTGTCAGATCTGGGTCCAAAACCCGGATCCCTCTCTACCAGGGAGCAATACACAGTTGGCTACAAGCAAGCAGGAGGTGCTGACTACAAGTTTTTTTTCCTTTTTGTTATCTTTAAAGAAACAACACCGAGAAACAAGAACACATTTTTTGCTTTGACATACCGGTAACCTTTTACTGTCTCTGGGCTAGGAATGTCCAACTTACAAACTGCTTAATTCTGTAGTTGTAATTAATACTGGAATTCTCTGGACATTCACAGATTTTCGCACAAATTCCCTCTCTCCTTGCACCCTGCCCAGTGTCCTCCAATGGTTTTCCAACTTACCTACATATGCAAAGTAGTGTTTAGGGTGTCAGTAGCTGGCACTGGTCCCCTGTAGATAGACATGTGACAGTTATTCAGGAAACTTTCTGTTTGCCAATGATTCCAACTCAAGGACACGGTTGACCCTCCCATACCCTGTATAATGTGTTAGGTACCTTATTTTTATTTGCTGGTGTCTTTGATCTACTGTGTTCACACTCTTCTTATACCAGGGGCTTACCTACCAAGGAATCAGATCTTGAGACTGCAGGGGGGACCCATCCTCATTTAGCAATTAAATAAATTACTATTATATTTTTATAGGTATTTCAATGCAATTTACAGGTGGATTACCAACAAGTAGATGGCTTAAAAGGATTCGGGTAATCTCAACCGTTAACCTCAAAATTTCGACTAGCCCATCAGGATAAAGCTAGGTACATACAGTACAGATTTCTGAAAGATGACAGACAGGATCTGCAAGATCCTGTCTGCCATCTTTCAAAGATCTGCATACACACAGTCCCGAGCATTCTCCCTATACACATCATAGGGACACACATAACGATAAAGCCCCAATACCGTACCCAGCTTTAGGGGAACCCCCTTGGTGGGCCCACATTCTATTCACCTATAAAACAGAGGCAATGGGACAATAAGAAACTGCAAGTTAAGTGCGAGATAGTTATGGAAATAAGTGAGAGAGATGAAAGGTCAATCCCATAATCTGTTGGGCCCCTGTGTTGTGTTTTTTTAGGTGGGAATTACCCCACTCAGACACTGTCAACATCATCCTATTTAACTGGGATCAGTTTTCTTGTCTTATTAAAAACATTTGGTTATAATTCAGACAAAAAAAAGTTTGTTTTCTTTAAGATCTGAATGCTGACCTATCTAGATTAGTAATTTCCTTCTACTGGAACATTTGTGCCAACGTTCTCTCCTGCCCATCCTAGCCGTCCCCTTGTGAATACATTGCTAGAAAATGGTACATAGTTTTATACTGACATCAGTAACGTTTTATGAGGCGTGTGTCGTTTTTAGGTGCATAGGTACTAAAAGTGACACGTGCTTCAAGAATGATGCATATGATCAATAAATACACAACACACATTTACCAAATAAAGATAATATACAGCACCTTTCATTGGACTAGTGTTTGTACTCAGTACAGTCATTCCATCACACTGCTAAGGTTTATGGCAGTTTTTACACGCTTGAAAACAAAATTACTTAATAAAAACTGTCCAAGGGATATGGCTATTCGCTGTCAGAGCCTAAAGATGTGGAAACAACCAATTATGTTTGAGTTGCTTAAAGTAATAGACAAATTTCTCTTGTTAGGTCATCAGTATGCAACAAATAGCAAAAACAACAATATCAACTAAATGAGTTTGGTATCAATGAGCTCTGGTTATATATTGAAATTGTATTCAAATGAACAGAATCATGTACTGTCATCATTTAAATATAGAAACTCTACAGGGTAGAGATGTAACAGACTTGTCAAAACATTACAAACTCATTCACACTAGACACTTTTCCAACTGTTTGCCAAAGGACGGCTATAGCCCCCCAGTCCACCCCTTCCATTATAACTACCAAGAGTGAGGGCCTTAATCTCTTGGTCCATGCCCCTGGGTTAACACTTAAAAGCTTGAAGCCTTTCATTGAATTTCCAGATCTGCAGTCCTTTGTAGCTCTGATCCCCCTTTCAAACCATGGCAATACCATTAGGAAGAAGCAGAATTGTGCAGTCCTCCTTCCTGGTCAATATTAATTGGTTGAGAGAGGTCAGGGGCAGGTCACCTAGTAGTCACCTAAATAATTGTAAATTTAGATAAGGGATTGTGCAGGACAATCAGTGTTTAATAACAAATGATATTTCCATTTTCTGAAAGCGATGAAAGATGAAGAGGGGCATGTTAGTTGAGACAACCTTTGGAAGACCATGATCTGAGGTATTTCCTGTCAGCAGCTAATTCATATGTACCATGTGATATCTTACAGAACCAGCGACCAGTTCCAATGGAACAAACCCTTTGTACTGATAATCACCCCAAACCCTTCTCAGGAAACTAATATTGGGGTATTTATGGCTGGCTAAAAAAATTAAGGTTAAAATATTAGAATTCTACTGCGCAAACTATTCTAATTGCATATTGCCTATATGTCCATAAGGTTGCTGAGCCTGCCATAAACCATGCCAAGAGCCTGCCATAAACCATGGATAAATGAAATACTTAGGACTCTTAAGTCCAAAATGCACTCAGCTGCCATAAAATACATACAATAAAAAAAAAACTATCAAAGGATAAAGGTCTGAAGTGGTATCTCCCCTAGATACAATCAATACTCTGTGAACCTACCCCTAGAAAAATGCAGAGCTCATACAAGCGTCCCGGTACAAGTCCCACAAACAAAAATGAACTACAGTCCAGTACAATCGACCAAATGAAAGCAATTAATTCTATATTTTTGGTCTCTAGTTGCACATTGATATGCATATAAAACATTCCTGTTTTCTAAATATTGTGTAAGGTTAATAGTAGAAATAGCTGTTACTCTATGTAAAATCCACAACACCATGAGTAAATAATCTATAATTCTGCATGATAATATAATGTACTGGCTTCTGCAGCCACATATGTATTGAGTAACAATTGGTTCTCTACTAGATCGGGATATTCCAATATTGTATGATCGTCGGTTTGTGTAAGGCCGATTGACCGATTATTTGACATTTATCTTTGCGTATTGGACCAAAAAAAAATTTGTACGATCAGTCAATTCTCTCCTAAATTGCAACCTGCCCTAAACCGAAATCCAAATCCAAGAAGCACTTCATGTGTTACAGTGTGTTACAGTCTGTTACAGTGTCTTAAATTGTACCTTTTACTGTTCATGAACAGTCATGTTTTCTAAATGATCCCAGGTGGTATAAATTATCACATAGGAAACTTGGAGTACATTTTTTTTTTTACATTTTGAAACAAAAAACAGAAAATTTACGGTAACATTTCTATTGAAAAATCCAAAAATTCTATTGAAAAATCAAAAATAGTAAATTCTATTTTGAAAAATCAAAAAATAGTAAATTCTATTGAAAATTTTAAAAACTGATTCAATCTGTACTATCGTAACGAAACCGGCCAGTTCCGTTCATGTCTTGGAGTAAACATACTTTCTCTAAGCTGGTATAAGCATTTAGGGACATTCTTCCTGCAGTCCCAAGCATGTGTTCTTTTTATCTTTGCTACTACTTGCTTTGACACCAGGTGCAGGGGAAATATATTTCTGAGCAAATTTTCTCTGGTGTAACTATTTCAATGTGCAGGATTGTAATGGAATAATGTATCAGGCTTGATCTACAACATTATCCCTTGTCTGACCTGCCCAGACTTTACTCCCTATGCAAATCCCACTTAGACTTAGTAAAAACCTTTCTGGATTTACCGAAGAGCCATTATGGGACAAAGCGAACAGGTTTTGGACTGGGGGAAGAATGAAAACATTTCTCATCCCAAATTTTCCAGTGTATTGTTACCTATTCAGTGATCCCATATAGATTGCTTCACGTATGTCTTCAGAATGGTAAGGCCGAGGGAATAAAATACCTTAAGGACATAAATAGAAATAATTCATGCACAAATAATTCTGAATACTCGTATGCTGGACATGTCTTCCAGCGAGAACCATTCAGACTAGAGTCTTCTATCAATGGGAAGTTTCAGACAGTAAAACTGTTTAATGTGTCAGATAGAGTATTTGGTTATTTATTGCACAGCCTCTCTAAGCTTATTTGGATCAGAAATCATTGATCTTTCGTTGAGTAGTAAGATTAATTCTCAGATTCTTGTTCTCTGGCCTAAGTCCAAGCCATACGGCAGGTTAGCACGGCTCTGTTTTTGTTACATTTAGACATTGAAGGACATGATGTCTATCCAGTAAAATAACCCCCCCCCCTCCTTTTTGCTGTTTTTTTTGCCTTCCTCTGGAACAACTGTTAGATAGGGTTAAAATAAATAAATAGATAAATAAAAATTAGGGTGAATAGGTTGGACTTGATGGACATATGTATTTATTCAACCTTAATTGCTATGTTACTATATTGTGTTTAGTTATGCTTCTGTATGCATGCATGTATGTGTTTGTATCTGTGTGTTTTCTGTATGCATGTGTGTGTGTGTATCTGTGTGTGGCATTATTAAACATGCGTGCCATTCTGTATGTGTGGGCATATTTACCAGCTTACCATCCCTCCAATTCCCCAGCCAGTGTATACACTATACTGTATTATACACTATACTATACATTATACTATACTATACATGATACTATACTACACTATACATTATACTATACTACACTATACTATACTGTATACTGTACTACATACTATACTACTATACTCTATACTATTTTATACTGTACTATACTATATACTGTACATTATACTATACTATACTATACTACATACTACACTACTATGCTATACTATACTACATACTATACTATGCTATATTATTATTATACTATGTTATACTGCACTACACTATACTATATACGGTACATTATATAGCAGATAATGCACCCCCTACTGTAAATAATAAGGATATTAGAAGTCACAGAGGAGTTCCGTGACCATATAAAAGCACAAAGCCGCAGGCCAAGTACCAGGGAGCGGAACTCCAAGGTGACTTTTAATATCCAAAAATTTTGCAGTAGGGGGTGCATTATTTAGTATAATCCACCCCCTCATTTGAGAACCATCCAGGCCCCTGTGCAAGGATGGGGAGGAGGAATAGGAATAACTTTGTCATTTATCCTATCGTATCGTTCCCCCACCTCCTTATTTCTCCCACCTCTGTTTTCTCCCCCTTCAGGTTTACCTTCTTTTACATTGTCTGCCACTGAGAACATTGCCTTGCCCTCTCCTCTCCCCCTGCCTCACTTCCCCCAGCTACATTTACTTTCCCCTTCAGGTTTACGTTTGTTCACATTGTCTGTCACTGAGACACTGTCCACGGCTCCCTCACCACTGTGGATGGCGCGGCTCCACCACTTCTTTTTACACATGTAAAAGGAAGAGGTGGAGCCGCGCCATCCACAGTGGTGCGGGAGCCGCGTAACTCAGTGACAGACAATGCGAAGAAGGTGAACCTAAAGGAGAAAGTAAACGGAGGTGGGGGAAGTGAGGCAGTGGGAGAGAAGAGGGCAAGGCAGTTCCGGAAAGTTATAAGATTATTATTTACAGGTCAGGTCCATAGCATTCAATGGAAGGGGTGGATTATATAAGGATATTACGCCACAAGGAGTTTCATGACCATATAGAAGCACAAGGCCGGAGGCCTAGTGCCTTTATACAGGTCATGGAACTCCGAAGTAAAGTAAATCTGTATACTACACTATAGGTAGCGTATTATTTCTTATAATACATATGGCCAGCTAAAAAACCCTGCCCATTACCACTGTCTCTCCCCCTTCCTGTATTAGTCATTTATATAGGAATCCCTGTTTAATAGTTAATTATAAGTTAATAGTTAATTACCGTTCCTATTGAAAAGAGAAAGAAGGACCGAACATGGTCTGTCAAGAACAAACAGGGCTTCCTATATAAATGACTAATACAGATAGGGGGAGACAATGGGAGGGGCAGTGGGAGACAGGAAGTCACTCAGTAACATCACTGAGTGATTGTAATACAGATTCTCGCCACTTCACCTACCCATTGAAAATGCCTAGCCTTATGTATTATACTATACTATACTACACTATATTATACTATATACTATACATTATACTATACTACACTATACTATATTGCACTATACTATATTATACTATACTATACTACTATACTATATACTATACTATATACAATACTATATATTACTATACTATACAATACACTATACTATATTATACTGCACTATACTATACTACTATACTATATAAAATACTATACACTACTATCAGGGAGATACAATAAAAGTTCTTATCGTTTAAAATAATGCTAATTTTGCCTCGACCAATCAGATCTTATTTAACATTTGAAAGCTAACATCTGATTGATTGGTGCAAAATTAAAATTAAATTTTAAATGATAAGAACTTTTATTGAATAACCCTGAATATATTTTACACTATACTACACTATACTATATTATACTGCACTATACTATATACTAGAGTATAAACCGACCCAAGTATAAAACGAGGCACCAACTTTTACCTCTAAAAAGGAATAAAAGTGATTGACTCGAGTATAAACCGAGGGTAGAAATTATGACCACAACTGCCTTCTGATTCTGTATTGTTTTGAAGCTTTAGTTGCCCTTTAAATGGACAGCAGAATTTCCATACAGCAGTCCCATACCGGATTTGGCTTTTACTATATGGGACTGCTGTATGGGAATTCTGCTGTCCATTTAAAGGGCAACTAAAGCCTCAAAACAACAATGAATCAGAAGGCAGTAATAGATAACATTCTCCTTCTGATTCTGTATTGTTTTTAGGCTTTAGTTGCCATTTAAATGGACATCAGAAGTCCCATACAGTAATAGCCATACTGTATTTGGCTATTACTGTATGGGAATTCTTATGTCCACTTAAAAGGCAATAAAAGTCTCATTATTTGGCACTCTAGATGTTTAGAAACTACAACTCCCAGCTTGCTTTAGTTGCTGGGAGTTGTAGTTTCTAAACATCTGCAGTGGCAAGGAATAGCTACTGTAGGAATTACTGTGCCTCCCCCCCCCCTTCTAAATCCCCACTGTTGCCTTCTCCTACCTGCTCCACATGTTCCCCTCCTGGCTGCTCTGAATCCTCTTCTAAACTCCGGCGGCCGCATGCTCCAATTTCCTCTGCTGGCTGACGTCACTACTCGGCGCCGGCCTCACTTTCCGGCGCCGAGTAGTGATGTCAGTCAGAAAAGGATGCGGAGCGTGCGGCCTCCGCAGCAGCTAAGTCTTTGACTCGAGTATAAACTGAGACTCGATTTTCAGGCTGTTTTTTTAGCTTGAAAATCTCTGTTTATACTCGAGTGTATACGGTACAATACTATACTATATACAATACTATATATTTTACACTATAATATACACTATACTATATTATACTGCACTATACTATACGACATACTATACTTTATACTGCTATACTATATACAATACTATCAGGGTTATTCATTAAAAGTTCTTATCGTTAAAAATTTTGCTAATTTTGCCCCTACCAATCAGATGTTAGCTTTCAAATGTTAAATAACATCTGATTGGTGGGGCAAAATTAGCACCATTTTTAACAATAAGAACTTTTATTGAATCTCCCTGTATATATTTTAAACTATACTACACCACATACAATATACTATACTATATATTATACTATATACTATAAACTATACTATATACTTTACTATACTATATATTATACACTAGTTTACACTACATTATACTATGCTATTATGCTATTCTATTCTGTACTATACTACTATACTATATACTACAGTATACACTATACTATATATTATACACTATTATACACTATACTATACACTATACTATATATTATACACTCTACACTGCACTATACTATACAATATTACTATACTATTTATAATGCACTTTACTCTACTATATATTATATACTATACTATAATTTATATGCTATACTAGTATAGTATAATATTTGAGGTTGAATAAAGACATGTGTCCATCCAGTCCAACCTATCTAGCAATATCCTCACTTCCTGCCTAACTGTTGATCCAGAGGAAGGCAAAAAAAAAACCCACCAAATTTATGAAGGGGGGAAAAATTCCTTCCTGACTCCAAGTGGCAATCGGAAATTTCCCTGGATCATCTCTACTTTGTGTCAATACCAGTAGCTTGCAACATTCCTTGTTTGCAGAAACTCATCCAGCTTTTTTTTTAAACTGACCAATGAACCTGCCATTACAATGTCCACTGGAAGACAGTTCCATGGATTTACCATTCTCACAGTGAAAAACC
Organism: Hymenochirus boettgeri; assembly: GCA_019447015.1. Lineage (NCBI taxonomy): Eukaryota > Metazoa > Chordata > Amphibia > Anura > Pipidae > Hymenochirus > Hymenochirus boettgeri. Next base: position 237,572,955 of record CM033472.1, read on the forward strand.
CTTTCCGAACTTGAAGCCTAAACCATTTTCTTCAAGTCTTAAGGGATGTTCCCTTGTCCTCTGACATGCTCTATTAGTGAACAATGCCCCAGATAGTTTATTGTATGGCTTAAATGTATTTACACTATACTACTATACTATATATAATACGCTATACTATACTACTATACTATATTATACATTATCCTATATATTATACACTATACTAAACTACTATATTATATATTATATACTATACACTGCACTATACTATAACAATACAACTACTATAACGTATATACATTCTTACGATATATTATATACATACTATAAATGTATACACGTACATACACTATAACTATACACTATACTATACTACTATACTATATTATGCATTATACTATATATTATACACTACAATACTACTATATTATACTATATATTATGCACTATACTCTACTATATATTATATACTATACTATAATTTATACACTATATTATACACTATAATATACTATATATTATACACTATGCTATACTATATTTTATACACTATATACTTTATATTATATACTATATACCATACTGCATTATACTATAATACTAATTGAATGGCTTTAATGTATTTACACTATACTACTATACTATACTACTATACTATATTATACATTATACTATATATTATACACTAACTAAACTACTATATATTACTATACACTATACATACTATACTATACTACATACTATACTGTACTATACTCAACTATAATTATTACTATACTATAATGTATACACTATACTATACTATAACAATTCTATAATATTATTTACAACTACTACTACTATATTATACTATATATATGCACTATACTCTACTATAGATATCATACTAATTTAACTATTTATACTATATATTATACACTATATATACTATATTTATACACTATGCTATACTACTATAGTATACTATATTTTATACACTATATACTTTATATTATATACTATATACTATACTGCATTATACTATAATACTAATTGTATGGCTTTAATGTATTTACACTATACTACTATACTATATATAATACACTATACTATACTACTATACTATATATATATTTGTAATACACTATACTAAACTACTATATTATATACTATACACTATACTATACTATACTATACTACTATACTATACTGTACTATACTCTACTATATATTATATACTATACTATAATGTATACACTATATTATACCATAATATACTATTATTATAATTCTACACTATGCTATACTTTTTATACACTATTACTTTATATTATATACTATAACCATACTGCATTATACTATAATACTAATTGAATGGCTTTAATGTATTTACACTATACTACTATACTATACTATATTATACATTATACTATATATTATACACTATACTAAACTACTATATTATATACTATACACTATACTATACTATACTATACTACTATACTATACTGTACTATACTCTACTATATATTATATACTATACTATAATGTATACACTATACTATACTATACAATTCATTATACTATATATTATACACTACAATACTACTATATTATACTATATATTATGCACTATACCTACTATATATTATATACTATACTATAATTTATACACTATATTATACTATATATTATACACTATAATATACTATATATTATACACTATGCTATACTACTATAGTATACTATATTTTATACACTATATACTTTATATTATACTAATACTATACTGCATTATACTAAATACTAATTGTATGGCTTTAATGTATTTACCTATACTACTATACTATAATACAATATACTAACATAACTACTATACTATATTATTATTTTACACTATACTACTACTATATTAATAGTATATAAACATACGAACTATACATCTAGACTTACTCTACTATATATTATATACTATACTATAATGTATACACTATACTATACTATATATTATACACTATACTATACTATACACTATACTATACTACTCTACTATATTATACTATATATTATACACTACAATACTACTATACTATACTATATATTATGCACTATACTCTACTATATATTATATACTATACTATATATTATACACTATATTATACTATATATTATACACTATGCCATACAATATACTATACTATGCTATACACTATACTATACTACTATACTATACTTCTATAAACTATTATGCTATATACTATACTTCTATACACTACTATACTATATACTATACTTCTATACACTACAATACCATACAATATACTATACTATATTATACACTATGCCATACAATATACTATACTATGCTATACACTATACTATACCACTATACTATACTACTATGCTGTACAATTCTATGCTACAGTTTCTACTTAAATCCAAAGGAAAAGGTAAAATTAAGCTGTGGTTCAAATCTGTAACTAAAGTCCTCAATAAAATGTACTGGATTTGGGGTAGACAGTTTTATTCAAGTTTCTCTGAGGTTCTTTGGCATTCTCACAAGTAATAAAAGTATGAGCACATAATGGGTCCTACCATAACTAGAGGAAAATGCAGCACCTGATCTAAATTAAAGCAAAGCTGAGCTCTTCCTCCGTTCTTTCCCTGTAGATGTGAAGGTGGAAATTCACACAGGCCTATTTATACCTGTTCCTGATCTGTCAGAGCTCTGATAACTTTACACACTTCTGTTTCTCTTCTACTATTCCCATTGCTCAAAATCTTATTATTAAGCAGCTATGTTCCCACTGTCTAACGGCAAAATCCCCCCAGTATCATGACAAGCAAAGACCAGACTTTTAATTCATTACAGAGGTCAGCGGCTCTTTACTAATGGGATTTAACACCTTTAAAATGAAATGAAATAAATGGGATTTTTTCATATGTGTCAGCACTTAACTAGATGGTTAAAAACAATGAAACTTTTTTATATATCTTTTGCTTGTGACTTATAGAAAGAGTCAGAGAGAGATAGTTCTGGTTTTCACTAGAACAAGCCATTGGGCGGCAATATTTTGTCATATTGAGACAAGTTTGGACGACCTGTGCCACATAGAGAGGAACAAAACTGGAAATTCTATGGAAATTCCAAAAATCTGCTCCTACCTAACCCAATTGATGTGGAATTTTTCATCCTTTTGATCTCGGTTTTGTGATTGTTGCTTGTGATTTCAGATATTTTGATTTGAGAATGTGCGATAAGTTCCAAATTTCAGGTGCTTAGAATCCCTTCTTTCTGCTGTGATTGTTCATCAGAAAGCGCAAGGGGTCTCCAGAAAGCAACATGGATTTCTATTGTTGTTGTTTTTACTATAATGAAGTTTGTGTCTGTAACAAAGGATTGAAACATGTTTAGGATTCCATATATATACACCTATACCTCATACAGTTATATGGTCACGGAACTCCTTGGTGACTTTTAATATGCTTATATTTTATAATAAAGGGAACATTATCTCTCCTTTGAAAACCCTGCACTTGCCCCTGATATACTGCTCTAAGAATAAGATCACAATAGCAAAAGTTGAGAAAACTACCAGATTTCATTGCAATAACCAATGTTTAGTTTATGTAGGCTTTCTTGACAACATAAAGAGACCGGGGCAGGGGGGACTTCGTAACTGGAAAAACTTTATTATAAGTTACAATTGTAATAAATGGGCCTCTTTTAAGTGTGTTTCATGGTGTGAACAGTCAATAATATCAAAGGGATGCATGCTAATTTTTGTAACATTCATGTTTGCATTAACGTTTTGGCCTCCTTTAGAGCTATGCCAAACTAGGGGGCTTTTAAGTGAGATCACATCACTACCCTTTTGCCCTTTAAAAACCACACACTAGCATGGCCCAATTGTGGTGGCCACAAATGTGCATTGCTGGACAACACACTATATTCACTTTTATTTTTCAGACAATTGAATGCGCTCTGATTGCATGATCACACGCTCATGAGCACACCAGAAACATGCAAACTTGCGTGTGCATTTCTGGGGGTTCTTGGGCGCGCTCGAGTGCGGCCTTAAACAGAACAGAAGCATGTTTGATTCGTATGTACGTGTTATGGGTGTTTTTTTATTATTGCAGCCAGATTTTAAAAAAAGTTAGTTTTAAAAGTAATATATCAATGTAAAATACACAAGTTATGGTCATTAAAATCAGACAGACTCTCATACTATCCCCAGATGCAATCCAGCCAAAAAGAAAAACACTCATCAAGAGAATCTTTTCAGCCAAATATGTGGTTAAAAAAAATAAAAATTGTCTCTATTTCATTTAATTAATAATCCAATTAGTCCGGAAGGGAGAATCAACTAAGCAGATCCAGCTAGTTAATTAATGTGGCTGCGAACGATTAGCTAGGAAATATAATGAGCTCTGGATGTCCTGCAGAAGAGCCTTTGAGACAATGGTCCTTATGTAGGTAAGAAACAAGGGAAAGGCTTTGGAAGTTCTACTGAAGTGCTTTGCTGTGTTTCATTTTGATATTTGGATTGATTTTCATTAGATTTAGCAAAGGTTTTTTATGTTTTAATTAAACACAAGGGCCAGGCCACACTAACGCGTTTTTCACAGATTAGTGCATGTGATTTTGCTTGCGATTGTACACGCAATTGTAAATAACATGGAAATTGCGGGAATGCAAAAAATCCTGCAAATTCCGATGCGATTGCGCTTCCATTTCCATTTTGTGTTCACTATTTTTTGCTCAATCGCCAATCATAATAGAAAATAGGGAAATCGCATGTGCAAACGCGTGTCAACGCACCAGAATCGCACACGCAATTGCGTACGATAATGCTTGTGATTGGGTGCACGCTTCTGTGCGTTGTAGTGTGGCATCAGCCTTACAGAGAGTAAAATCCAGGCCCTTCATTTGTTGTGGTCTTGGATGCTATAGAACATAATAACATAAGTCACTGCCTACATTTTTGACAATAAGACATTAACAGGGAGATGCAATATTCCACGCTAACGAGAAAATAAATTCTAAACTCGTGCTTACCAATGTACTAATGTGTTCGTACATTGCGCAAGCAATCCAATAAAATGTGCGCCTTTTTTGTGTGAAAATGAACGCCTTTTTTATTGTCTTTAAAGCCGTGAAATAGGTCGCAACTTATCGCTTGCGTTTTCGCAATGTATTAACGGTCGCAAAGTGGTTAATACATGGCAGGAACGAGTGCAGGTAGGCTGCATTTGCGAAATTTATTGCATCTCATTATGCTAACTTTTTTTGTTATATGATACACATTACAGTATATTGTATTTTATTGTCAAGTTTAGTAAATTCTTAATTCTATTTTAAAGTATCATTAGAAATACCTTATTGTATCTTAAGACACATTAAAGGCAAGTAAGTTACCCCTCAACTGACTTGTATATAAGAAAATCCCCCAAACACCAACATTGTAATAGTTAGGAAGCTGAGAGATGTAAGTCTAACTTGGAATGCTGCTAGATATTCTTTGTACCTTTATTGCTGCTACCTGGTTCTTTTATTTAGCAGCTGTCATTCAAAGATTTAGCAGATGACTTCACAGCCAATGACTAAAAACAATTTTCCTAGCTGACTTTTGAGATTCAGAGGAAGAACATTCCACTGCATAACAGATTAGCCCTACACCTTTCACCTTTCTAAATATTGTAGTTTTGGGTTAGTGGGCAGGATAATTTATAAATATTTATATAAGTATTATTAGAGGGGTGAGCATGCCATTTAACACACACAAGATACTCGTACCTCTATTTATGTATATGTTTTTTTTTTTTTGACCATCCTAAGAAGCTGTTTACCCATCTGATCGCATTAAAGATTAAACATTTTAAATTAGGTACCAGCCACTGGCTTCTCTCTAGTGAGATTTCTTGCAAATGAGACTATGATTTTAATGGTTGTTCAGATTTACAATCTGTTGTATAAATTATATCTTGAATCTTTGATACAATGAAACTAAAAGGAAACAAATAAAATCCAACTTCATTTGATTCTTCCTATTCAGTGGACCTGAAACTCTAAATTAAAGGGTATTGCAACTGCAGTAACAACATTCATTATAATGCTAGGTCACAATGGATAGTCAGATGTAGTAGATTTTTATCTCATCTGCATTGAGAGCACTGATGGCTTCATACTGATCTGCACAGAAATGCTTTCCATAGCTAATGTACATTTTCCCTAACAATAGGAAATATATTGGTTTCTTAGGAGACGTCATAAAATAACCTGACTTCCTGTCTTCCTAATATACTGTCGGAATAACTGACTTCCTGACCTCCTTACATAATGTCAGAATAACTGTCTTCCTGTCTTCCTTTCATAATGTCAGAATAACTGACTTACTGTCCTCCTTACATAATGTCAAAATAACTGGCTTCCTGTCCTCCTTACATAATGCCAGAACAACTGACTTCCTGTTTTCCTATCATACTGTCAGAATAACTGACTTCCTGTCTTCCTAATATACTGTCAGAATAACTGACTTCCTGTCTTCCTTACGTAATGTCAGAATAACTGACTACCTGTATTCCTTAAATACTGTCGGAGTAACTGACTTCCTGTCTTCCTTAAATACTGTCGGAGTAACTGACTTCCTGTCTTCCTTACATAATGTCTGAATAACTGAATTCCTGTATTCCTTAAATACTGTCAGAATAACTGACTTACTGTCCTCCTTACATAATGTCAAATAACTGACTACTGTATCCTTAAATACTGTCGGAGTAACTGACTTCCTGTCTTCCTTACATGCTGTCAGAATAACTGACCTCCTTGTTTTCTTACATGCTGTCACAATAACTGACTTCCTGTCTTCCTTACATGCTCTCAGAATAACTGACTTCCTGTCTTCCTATCATACTGTCGGAATAACTGACTTCCTGTCTTCTTAATATACTGTCGGAATATTGACTTCCTGTCTTCCTTACATAATGTCAGAATAACTGACTTCCTGTCTTCCTTACATAATGTCAAAATAACTGACTTCACGTGTTCCTTAAATACTGTCGGATTAACTGGCTTGGAATAATACATGGTTGGAATAACTGACTTCCCATTTTGCTAACATACTGTCAAAATAACTTTCTTTTGTCTTCCTTACATACTATTGGAATATCTGACTTCCTGACTTCCTAAAATACTATTAGAATAACTCACTTCCTGACCCGTCTTGCTAACACACTATTGGAATAACTGATTTCCTGTCACCTTGCTGAAGGGGTGGTGGTGGAATGAACATTGTAATAAAGGTCTTTATATTTTCATAAATATATTCTAGAGTCTACAATTTGATATTAAATGAACTTTGTTCTTCCTCTTTTTTTTTTTGTAGGTGGGGTTTGTATTGCTCAGTCCCTGAAGATTCCGTATGACCGAACAACCAGCGACTTTGATAAGATCGTCAGGCAGCTTTTGGAAACATCTTCTGCTCGCGCTGTGGTTGTTTTTGCTGTCGACGATGATGACATCAGGTAATGGACAAATTGGTTGGAATTTTCTTTAATGGAGGAATATATCTTCTTGTTTAAAATAAAAGGGCACTGTATCGACATCTTTGTACATTGTTTTTTACACTCAATACATTAAAGTGGAGCAGAAGGAGCAATTAACATGCACTTCCACTTTAGTAACATCAGGTGCCTCTAATAGCTTCAGATGGTGACAAAAAATTTTTCGGTTAGAAATTGGTGTGTTTTTCACCAGCGTTGGCTTATAACATGTCAGGGTTCTAACAGCCCCACTTACCTACTGAAACTAAATGTATGGGGGAGAGTTTAAAAACAAGATGGGCTTGTTACATAGTGCAGCAGTTTTAACAGCCTGACAACTGAGCGCAGTCTAGGGCACTTGGCAGGGCTTTATCCACAGTCCAAATCTAATGTCTAAGTTATCTAAATGTTCATACGCACTTTATCGTCCGAAACTGATGGCCATTCGGAGATCCCCCCGGCTGGTCAGGCAACGATCCCCAACTGAAAGGCCGCTTTGGCTGATTAAGTGCCCATACATGGGCCGATTATCGGCCGAAATGAACGTTTGGACACATCGTTCGTTGCGGGTCGGGACCCGCAATCGCACACGTGTACGAGGCTTTACACTTATCAAACTTGAGGCCCTCCAGATGTTTCAGAACTAGAGCTCCCAGCATTCCCCCAATGTTGGGGGTTGAAGTTTTCACACATTGTTGGACAACTCTGTTTTAGACTATTTGGTGGCTTCCCCTGAACATTAAAACAAGCCCTATCTATTTTTTCAGTGCTATAAGCCTTATTGTAACAGACTGGACCATCCGTTTGTGCTGCAATTTTTCCATTTGTTCGAAATCACAGCGCATGCATTTTGCAAAAATATCACAACGCAGCACATGTAATGTGGCCATCCACATTGCATGCAATCGTAAGTGTGTTAGAAATCGTGTAGAAATGTAAGGTCCTGTAGCTCCCAACCATGGAGTGATATTTTATGGGGCATATTTATGAAATGGCGAAAATAACATCCTGAAATTACAGCTGCACATCGCCGCGGAGAAAATACCACTTTCGCCATATTTATAATGGCGAGCAACCTCGGCGCGAAATATCGATGTGCGGTGGTGATTTGAGCTCTCTTCGCGGAGATACTGCATTTAGCGCAATGCGATAAGTACAATATCGCCGCAAAGGGAGTTCAAATCCCTTCACTGCGGGGTCTGGGAGGGGCTGCTGGGAAGGGGTGGTGGCATCCGTCTCGACAGGGAGGGGGGCGGGCGTAGTCTACGCCACCCTGCTCTCGCCCCCCGTTGGTGGAGGGACCCAACGCTTTATAAATAGAAGCGAGCGGTAACTGATGCACAAAACGCAAAAGGTTAATGAGGCATTAACTTTTCGCAGCCGTTTTTCACCATTTTATAAATCGCGATAATGCCGGTTTTGGCAAAACCGGCTGTGAAAAGTTACAGATCATTTATAATTATAGATTTAACTTAATTAAAACAGGGCCCTTGATCCCCACCAGATCCCCCAAGGCTCCCGTACCGGCTTCACTCTGACAGTACCCAATGTGTACCCGCTCCCTTGCACTGTATGCGCATGCAAGCACAATGCAAGGGACCAGGGATGTGTCAGCGACTTTCAGGGGCGTCAGAGACTGTCAGCAGCTCTGGTAAGTTCATTCCTCTCTCCTGCACGTTTGACTGAAGTACGGAAGTAAGACAGCTCATTTACCTCCAGTTCTTCAGTTAAGCAGAAAAAAAATAAAATGTAAAAATCTGTGATTAATGTGAATAAAACCTCAATGGTATTTTATGGATCCTATGTTTCTATGTTTAACTATGAGACTATGAGTATTCTATGGGACAACTGAGTCAGTTACATGAGTTTTTCATCTTCCCCAGACAGGTTTTGGCTGCAGTGAAGAGAGCCGACAAGGTGGGTCACTTCCACTGGGTGGGGTCAGACAGTTGGGGGACCAAGACTGGCCCTATATATCACCTTGAAGACGTAGCTGAAGGAGCTATTACTATCCTTCCCAAGAGAGCAACCATAGAAGGTAAGGATGATATGATAAAATTACAGTGTTTTACGTTCCCGTTAGAGGCTCTTTTGGGACACAAGACAGTTATATAATGAAGGAACATTGAGTTCTTATTAAGCAGAAGTAAATCAAACACGGTTGTCAAATTAAAATTTCTATGGATTTTAGAATATTAGTTACTATGGAGACATCCCAGATTTAGAGCACAAATTCCAAAGTTTATTGCAATAAGTAAGCAATACAAAGGAGACAATACACAGGGAAAGCAATAGTGCAGTAGAAAAAAAAATCTGTACAAACCATTGTATCCCCCTGGGTAATGCCATTGGTCAGAAATTGTAATTTGGGAAATTAATTTCTTTTTCAGCTCATCTGTCGCCCTTGCAGATTAAATGTGGGGCATTCGCCTTCATTCTCTCTTTCTTATAATTAATTCCAATTGCCTAATTTGTGGCTGTTACTCAGAGGTAAAGAAGGGAAGGAAATCGTCCAATCAAAAAAGCTTTAGTCAAAAACGTGTCAAGAGGTAACAAACATTTTAACTCAGGCTCATATTTCCTGCAGGGATGGCACAGAAAGTCATTAGGGTAGAAATGTTTCAGTTTTATAACACAAGTGATAGCTTAAACTTTAAATATACATGCAGATTATTTCCTTGAAATTAATTAATTAAATTGTACATAGCATTGTATGTTCTTGTTTCTTTTGTAATTCTCTGTAGCCCTGTGTCATATTTATATAAAACCATTACTGGAAACTATAATTCCCAAAATATCACTGTACCTTTTTTTGTTGTTGATCTGTCCCCTATTTCTTTAATTCAGCTGTCAATCAAGTGCCTTATTATCATAAACTCTGTGCAGTTTTGCTGTAACTAGAATGTTCACACAGTTAGTAGGTGTGAATTGCATGATGAGAAATTCCCTCTTCCAATGCTGTGTTAAAGTGATTACTGAGCATGCTTGCCCTCATAGAAACTCTAATCATTTTAGAGAGGGAGGGGGAGACTGAGCCTGAACAAATCAAGTAGGGCTTGATTATACTTACCACCTCCCCGCTCCTCTTCTTATATCTGTGCTTTGTACCCAGGGTGAGGACCTAAACTACTATTTTCTCACCCCTGGGCTCTTTGTAGCTACACTGATATACTTAGCACTGCTCCGCTCCCTCTCCGGTAAGCTCTGCAACCCCACCTTGTTGGCGACAAGCCCAATAGGAAGACGCGCTCTGTGAGGCGTGTGTATTTCTATTGGACACATCGAAAGTAGAAGGAGTGGAGCAACACTACATTACTATGTCAGTCAACTACAAAGCGGTTTAGGTCCTTACCCTGGGTAAGTATAATTGCCCTTTAAATGTATTAATTTAAAGATTAAGATGAGGTTAAAAAAAATAATTCCCAGATAACTGGAGAAACATTAGCTTAAAAGTGAAACGATTAGTAAAACTCCTTACTTATAAATGATAATATGGGCTAGGGCTAAGTTAAAGATGCTTTCTGTGTTTGCATTTTATTAACAAATCAATGTTTTGTTGCTACCCAGAATACCTTCAGCAGGGAGTAAAATGTATACTATTTGTAATTGAGAGTTCAATCTCACTACTGAATGGAAAGACACATTCGAGCCAATATAGTGCTAAAAAACTTCCGTCTTACCTGAGCGGCATCCCATAATGCTTTAAAATCCATTGCGAGACTTACTGCATCACGGGACCCCGGTCAGGTAAGACAGAACTTTTTTAGTACTACATTGGCCCTGAACACCACAGTAATAATGGTATTAAGATTAGTGCAAAATTGTTGCCATTACAACATAGGTTATGTCATGCTATTTGGAAATGTTGCGGGCATCGCAGTATTAGTTCCAAACCCACGCTAACGGAATAGCTCATCGGGTAGTGTTGGTTTTGCACTTATTTCAGCCACAAATTACCAATATTGTATAGGCCCCATTGTTTTTTTTGGGGCAATAGTTTTCAGGGGTATTTATGTTTCCTGTTACTTTATGATTAAACCGTGTGCGTTAATGGACATAAATGTAAATTGTAATTAAATGTGTCTAGTGGGAATGAGTGCAAACTTCTCATTGTATCGGTTGCATAGAGCATTAACTGGATATATTGCTTCTCCATGTCTGGTAGCTGTATTATCTCCATAGGAAGAAAGTTACATTACAAGATCAATGGAGTGTTTTTTGTTTCTTCACAATCGCTCTATAATTGTAAAATAGGACATAGTCAACATAACTAAACTGGTGTTTACTCTCAGGTGCATCTATTTTGTGTTTCGCTGGGACAGTTTCTTTCTTTGTTCACCTGCATTACAATGAAATCCTGTAGCTATCAGTCATAGTATAGTCTTTTCATTATGATAGGTTTTTAAGAGCTTTACTGCAGGAAGCATTTTTAATGGCCTACTAGTGTCAGTCAGATCATTAAATCACAGCAAACCAGGGGACAAACTCAACACAGACCTGTCTGACCCAAGATAAAGGCCTGAAATCAAAGGATCGGAAGAGAAAGCATCATCTGATAAATAAGGTATAATTAAAATGATTACTGAGGCCAGATAGCTTCTTCCTTTTTTCTTCTAGGTATGAAAACAGACATTAAAGAGCATCAAATGAATTGAAAACAAACACAGCTTTTAGTGCTACAGGGAGTAATAAATACAATGTGGCCTGTGTATGTTTGGGGGACAGTGTGTTATGCTATAAGATATATATAACATAAACAGAGATAGAAATCCCACTGCATAATATTACAGGAGACCTTGATCAGGTTTATTCTAGTTGGCAACCTTAATCACGGGGGCACTGGCACAGTCATTGTCTAGTTTTAAGAAAGGGACAGATTTCTGTTGAACTAAATTAAAATCTTGTATTAATGTGGTAAAGGTAATTCAGGATTAGTAGAACTGACAGTTTATATGAAGGTTAGAATTGATGGCGATTTAAAGGGCCGAATTCACATCTCTGCTGTCGTGAAATCATCATACTTTCAACTAAGGAACATTGGAGGAATTAAAGATCTCATTCCCCCAGATCTGCTAACACAAGTTCGTGCTTCATCACATCATGGCTGGACTACTGTAACACCCTCTTTACAGGCCTTCCAAAAAAGGACCATCACCGCCAAAAACAAATGCAGAATGCCACTGCCAGAATGGTATCAAACCAGCCCCCCCAGTGCCACATTATAACACCGATCCTGCACTCCCTTCACTGGCTATCCATAAAGTCAAGGATCCTGTTCAAAATTGGCTTAGTTACATACAAACCGCTGCATAATTTAGGCCCTGGATACATGAAAGATTTGTTGCAACTACTTTGCTCCCTTAGCAGGTCCAAATAACCTTGCAATCCCCAGAGTCCACCTAAAATCCTTTGGTCACAGAGTCTTCTGTCATGCCATACCCACTTTATGGAACTCCTCACCCCAGTCAGACAGAACTGCCCCATCAATGGAGGTTTTCAAATCCCTTCTGTGAATGGAGATAGGGTTTTCTATAGGACAATCAGACTGACTTCACAAGCAAAGTTCTTTCCAGATGTTTGGAAATTAGAACTCTTAGGCTGGGTACACACTAGACCAAACGCTCGCTACTATCCATGTCTGTCGGTCACAGCAATAGTGGCTGGGGCCAACAGTTTGCGCAACCAATTGTGTGATCTTATAGAGAACCGCACAATCGCCTGTTATTTACCAACAGGCCGATTGCCCGTTCGTCTGATCCAGACAGAAGGGGCGTCCAAGCTTGTTTGCGGCTGTCGCACATACACCATTAGACCGATACACGTTACTATTGGTCGGTTGGCTGGAAATCTGATGGTGTGTACCCAGCCTTAGTGAATGGTAGGAGTTGTGGTTTCCAACTATATGGAGGGTTACAGATTGCCCTAGTCCAAAAAGAGCACAGTTAGGGTTACTGTCATCCAGCCTGGCCAGTTAATCAGTGCAGGTGATAATACAAACAAAAGTGTAAAAATACCAGCAGACAGTGAGACACCTATATTTTTGAATTTCCCTAGGTCCTTCTCCACCACACAACCTCACAGACATTATTTTAATTAGAGTTGAACCAAACTGGTAAGTTTTGTTCCGACATCGGTTCGACAGAGCTGGATAAAGTTCCGGAAATCTGATTTGAACCCAACTGAATCAAAATTTGTACAATTTTATATTGCGATTTTTGAGTATTCAATACCTTTTTCAATAAATTTTTAGTTTGAATGGGATTTTCCAATAAAAAGTTCAGTTTTCCTAAGATGTAGAGTTTTACTAAACTAATGTTTCTATAACTGTTATTGTATAACCTCAACTTTTTATATACTGTATTGAAAACTCTAATATTGTATCTTCAATAAAATTCCTCCATCTGGAGGGGATTAAAAAAAAAATCGGATCCGTGGATTTTCGAAACCAGCAATACCGAATCGAAACCAGGTATGTTTCAAAAATGGGATTCATCTCTATTTTTAACACCACAAAGGTGGGAATCCTACAAACAGTGGAGTGTGCAGGACTTTAAAAGGAGCTTATTTAATAAGAGCTGCAAAATTGCACCTGTGCTATTAATCTGCAGTAGCCAATCAGATGTTCTCTAATGTTTTCTAACTGTTGTAGACCGGTAAAAACCATCTGATTGGTTGCAGCAAATAAGCAACTCAGGCGTATTTTGGACCTCTTAATAAATAAGTCTATATAAAGGGAGCAATGAACTTTCCTATAGCTGTTCTAGGAAAGACCTGCTTTGTTCTTCCAGGCAGGCCATTCCTTAAATGTGCACATTCATTAAGTCTGCTGAGCCTGCAAGATGCCTTCATTTACAGAAATAGGGATGCGAACACATGTTAATGCTGGAAATCTGCTACCTGTCTTGAGGGTGTAACATCCCACACACTAATTAGCCAGCAGTGCCTTTACTGTTGTTGTTACATGCTAATGAATTGGAGCAAAATTAGAACAGACACATTTAATGTCACTGTTTCATCATTTAATATGGAGCATCTGTTTGGGAAAATGTAACAGACGATGTGTTTTAAGGGGAGGGTGGGGAACGACGCCTGTGTCATTTCAATTGCTAAAAAAAGGAACAATTTTGGGAGGTTAAATTCTTCTGAACTCCTGGATTTTAGAGGAAAAATAAACGTGTTAGGCTGGGTAGACCAGCCTATGGGACCAATTGTGCGGTCCATAGGAGACTGCCAGATCGGCGGTGTTTTACCGAATTCCTGTTTCGCCGATCTGGGTGAACAGGCAACAGAAACGAAATCGTTACACGGAAATATCGGTCGATTTGGCCAAAAAATCTGCCCATGTAAACCCAGCCTAACACCTACAGAATGTACAGAAATTAACAAATATGAAAAAAGATTAATTTCTCTAATGTTCTGACCAATAATGTTTACCTTACACTAAACCCATAAATAGTAATGTTGTCTACAATCCCTGCTATCTGCAGGAAAGGGAACCAAAGAATTGATATATGCAAATTACCTATCCTTCATTTGCATAACTCTTTGCATACACCATTCCTCTTCATAAATTAGCTTTATCTACCTTAGAATATTTTGTATATAGAATAATAACAGGTTAGTTTACACAAAAAGAAATGTAGAAGTGACCTACATTTGGTCCCTCGGCCATGATTTCCAACACAACTGGTCTGTAGGCAAGCTTAGCGATCATATATGTTGGTAAACCAGATCTGTTTCTCAATGGAACACACGATTGATTGGCTGGCCTGAATTATTGACATTTTATTTCAATCTATTTCCCATCCCACAGACTGCAGATATACTGTCAGTCTGTTGATGTCTTGAATTGGCCACACACCAGCCCAACATAACGTCCTGTAAAATAAATGGTATTGCATAGTGCTGGAATATGTGAAAGCTACCATAAAGGATGTGTTAATTCTGATGTCTTCATTCTTCCCCAAGAAATGCAAATCAGACATAATCATTTCCACTCATTCGGGGCTTACCTTAATGGAAGACGGCTATTATTTTAAGGGTTTCTTAAGTGTGAAATTACAGTGGTCACAGTACTATACTAGAACCTTCCATTATTTCTCCTGAGGCTAATTAACTTGTCACCAGCTAATGGTAATCATACAATAACCGTCATGATAGACCCCATCAAGTTAATTGTAAAAGGTTTTATTGTTATTGCTTATCTATCTCAAGGCTGCCCTGTTCCTACTGTTTGTTTTATCCATTTATCAAACTACTATACTCTCTATTTCCTGGTCTTATCAACCCTGGCAACCATATAGCAGTAAATAATGAATGGAGAGCCATAGAGTCACAATTTAAATAAAAAACAGATTGCAGTTTTATTAAATCAGAGATTTTCAACCAATGGCCCTCCAGATTTTTCAAAAATGACAACTCCTAACATTCCATCAGAGATTTTCAACCAATGGCCCTCCATATTTTTCAAAAATGACAACTCCTAGCATTCCTTATGCAACCAAAGAATGCTGAAGATGTAGTTTTTGCATTTTAGTTCCATTAGCAGGTGATGGCAGGTTTTCAGATTGGAGTTTGAAGTTGTTTGCTTCAAACATCTGGAGCATTGGGCAGGCTGGACATCCTAAACATAATAAAACTTAACCTCATATACGGCATCGATATTTTTATTGAATTGGCTGAAATATTAATGGCGGTTTTTCAATGGACCAATTGACGATCAGACAAGACGGAAAACATCCCCAACTTCCCCAGATTACAAACTTCAATCTACGGAAGATTGGCAGCACAAGGTGGGAAATTCCTTTCTTTAGTTTAAAGCACGTTTTGTTGGGCAGGTTGGAAATGTCTTGACCTGGCTTGTTATTGCCAACATCATGATAAAACTTTTTAGTGTGATGTGATAACGGCAATAATACTGCGAAGTCATAACAGCAATATTATGTGTATCCACTGGTAGAACTTTCTTGGTACAGTTGCATTTATCTCGTTGCCAAAACTACTTTATGCGAATAATCATTTTTTCTACATTTCTGCAAACATCAATTAAGACTGAGGACGTTGAGTAATGCCTGCCTGCTTCATGGCTGGGCCTTTTTGATGCAATCATTTATGTTGATTAATTATGTTAAATAGAAAAGGTCACATCTCATTTCCATAACGAAAGAAAGGACCATTGAGAGGGAGCAGTGACAGACTAATTGCATGTTAATCACTTGATTTGTAAAGTGTTCGGATTAAGTAGAGAAAGGATGGAACTTCAATTTCCCATGCAGCTTAGAATGTTCCTATGCTGATCTCAACTGGGGTCATGAACATTATATATTTAGCAAATCAGAGTCTTAAGTGACCGCAGCTTTTTTTTTTTTTTGCCGGGGTTTTGACCTAAATCTGGTTTTGGGATGGAACTCCCAGATCCGCCATTAATATTCCATAGAATTTCAATGTGGAATAATCAAAAATTTGACAATGAGACTTTGTAGTTATAAACCGAAACTCTTTTAGGTTTATTCATCTAATAATACAACTGATGTGTGCTGGCAAAGCCGCTTTATGACTATGAAAATCCTTGGCTTTAAAGATGTCTCTCGAATCTCTAACATCTTCCATCTCCAGCATCCCCCCAATTTATTATGTTCTTATATATTCACCCTGTACCTTGTTGATATTTTCATTCCCAGTGTTTGTAAAGTACTGTCGGGGCTAGCAATCCTGCAGAGCTGTGTCTTTTATTCATTTAGTTTATGTACATGTAACAAGTAGGGATGTACCAGAGTTTCAACTCAAACCTGTGTTCTTAAAACAAAATTTTGTTCAATTTGACACAGAATTTAAATTTTGCCTGCTGAACACCTGGGAGATTTCACCAGTCACCAGTGGAATGATATCAACAGGTTTCTGGGAAGTTATAAGACACACAATGTTGTACTAAAAACGTTCAATCTTACCTGCAGTAAGTCTTTAGCAAGACTTACTGCATTGTGGTATCCCAGACAGGTAAGACAAAACTTTTAATATTAGTATAACATCTGCCTGTACGCCACTGTAGCAATGGTGAAAAATGGCTGCGCTAATCTTAACTAAGCCATTACTACATTGGCTAAGCCATGCTATTTCTAGATTTTAGTGTTAACACAATATTACATTAGGTACCATGGGTTTTGCACTAATTTCAGCCTAAAATGGCATTGGTTCCATAGATCTATATGGTCTCATTCTTTTCCAAGCTTTTGTATCGATTGAAAAAATTTAATTTATTTTACATAAAATGTGTAAAATAAACCTCACATGTTACATTTACACATTATTCTGCAATGCAGCACAGCTTAAAGCACCAGCACTCGTGGTAGAAAACATTAACATACATGTTTATGCAACATGTTCATTACAATAAGTCCTGCACTACTCATTCATTACTTGGGAGTTACTAACAAAAACATTATTACTATGCAAGGGGGTTGGGTTGGGGGTGAGGTCAGGTAAGAAATTATTGACATGAATACATCAGTTTGGGAGGCAGTACTTCATATTTATTACATTCGCACATCAACATTTATTAATAAAGCAATCGGTGTGATGGGGGAAGGAACGTAGGTACAAGGGTGAAGAAAGAAATGTCTGAAGATTTAAAATAAACACACATATTGGAAAAGTGGGAGGGAGTGGGGGAGAAGAATATTCAGTCTTCATATTCTTCCTCCAGTCTGTCCATAATGTAATAGTTTATTAGGAAGCAGTGGATCAGCCTTGGGCAGTTCAGTGTGGACATCATCTTCCTTCTTAATACCAGGCGATTCCTTCAACCCACAAAGCATCTTTAAAACATCTTCCTATGTGTTAAACTCGCTGAATTGCCTGGTATTCATGGCTGCCAGGAAATGAGTTCATGTTCCAAGGCTTTCAACAAGGTCTGTGCAGGGGGGCATGGCAAGACGTGGTGCACTGCAGTCTGTTTATGGATATTGCACAATGGGCAATGCCTGTATCAGCACAGGTTGCAAGTTACAGGGTGCATGAAAGCCCTAAGTGGCAAACCACGCTGAACAGCCATCAACACCAGATCTTTAGAATTGTTGGTCATCCTGCTGCTGGTTATAATGTCCCAGTCTTAGCTGTAGCAGCAGGGAGCCCTGGAATAGACTCCATTATGCTATTATGTTCATCATGGAGTAGAACTAGGTTTGATGTGGAATTTTGATTGTCCAAACTTAATTTCCTCATTCAAATCTCAAAATCTTAACTTGATAGTTTTTACTGGTTCAACACTAGAGCCGAGAGATTTTGACCCCAAACCAGGTTTGCATCTACACACATCCCTAATGCTATTTACCTAAGTGGTAACCAAATAAGTGCCCATGATCCTGTCCCTTCTCCTACAGCTTAAGTTTAGGAAGGTTTCTCCTGGAATGACTCACTCTAATTACCGGTATATTAAAGGGCATGTTCACCCCCAAAACTCACACAAATTTTGTATGTTATTGGCCACAATTCTATCTTTAAAACAAGCCATCCCCCATCAAAATCCATTCAGCCAATTTGAAGATATATACGTTTTCCAACATGCCTTTTGCAGACCAGGAGCAGCTCACTGTAATCCAATCTGTGCCTTCAGCCTACCTTGGCGCACCACCACCACCACCATCCAGATCCATCCACGGGCCCCCTGCATCGGAGCGTGAAATCCTTTTAGGGTGTGATAGAGGCCCCCGTCCAGACCCAAAAGCCAGATTACTTTTAAAAAAATAATGTTTGTAGCCTTACTTACAGCAATTCGTTCCCGTGGCATTTTCTCTTGACGTCAGCCGCGTCTCACCGGATCCAGATGGTGGGAGGAGGGGCACCAAGGGAGGCTGAAGGCACGGGAAAGGTGACATCAGATTACAGTGAGCTGCTCCTGGACTGCAAAAAGCATGTTGGAAAAACGTATTCAAATTGGCTGAACGGATTTTGATTATTGTTATATTTTTTGGGGGTGGAGTTTATTTTGATTATTGTTATATGTTTTGGGGGTGGAGTTTATTTTTCTCTAAAAGTGATTTGTTAAAAGACTTAAGGGATTCTTAAAGATTTAAAATATTGTCTAAATATATATAGTCCAAAAAAAATTATATAAATGAGATTCTACTGTATAGGGAGATTTCAACAACAGTAATAGCAACAACAGTATTTATATTTCCCTAAGGAAACACTACACTAACAAACAGTACATTACAAATTTAACATATTTAAACATAAAACCTAAAAAGACAATATTGTGCACATCAAACCAACATAGTTACCATATATATATTATGGGGATCCCTTCTGTGCTGGTTAGTTCCACATTTCTAAAGGGACTTCTAATTCTCCCAGTTTGATAACCTGAGGAGGATTGGGATTGGATGAAGGTTTAACCACTCATCATAATTCTATATTTTGCTAAACACCAATTGGATGTTTCTCAAAATATACAGTCAGATTACTGATCAAGATCACAAAATTGAAACTAGAATTCTCACAAAAAATAGCTGATTATGGCTGCACAGACATGCACATACAAAGGTAACAGGACATAGTAAACACATCTGTCGATTTCATGCAAATTCTGAAATGAAGATTGAGCAAGGTGGAAAATCTTCTGTCGACCCCATCTTTCAGAACATATCTTCCATAGTTTTCAAGCTAAAATCTATGAAAGAACGAAGGTGCAAGGTGGGGAATTATGATTGAAAATCCAAACGGGAAACCATTGGCCTGTGTATGGCTAGTTTAAGATGGGAAGACTGGTTAATATGCAAACTAACATAAATATACAGAGACTATATACAAATATACTCGTATATCCCTATAAAATGAAATATCAAAATGTTTTCTTAGCAATTACCATTCCTGTAACAGATCTTTTGCTGCAATGTGGATTCTGTACCTATATCGCAGAGTTATCGTCAGTCTCATAAATTAATCTTTGTCCAAAAAAACAGCCATTGTACCAAAAACATTTAATATCAGTAGCTTTGTATCTGTTGTACCACTCTGCAGAACCTTATTAATGTGGATTGAGGCTTCTATGGCTGCTATAATATCCATCACAGGGATGGATTTAGGAGTGATGACTAGCAAAATGTCTTCAAGAACTAAACTTTAAGTCCAGTTGATCTAACTGAATACAACAGATGTACCATGACCTGGATGAATGACTATTACAGATATACCATGACCTGGATGAATGACTATTACAGATATACCATGACCTGGATGAATGAATATGACAGATATACCATGACCTGGATGAATGAATATGACAGATATACCATGACCTGGATGAATGAATATTACAGATATACCATGACCTGGATGAATGACTATTACAGATATACCATGACCTGGATGGATGAATATTACAGATATACCATGACCTGGATGAATATTACAGATAGACCATTACCTGGATGAATGACTATTACAGATATACCATGACTTGGATGAATGATTATTACTGATATACCATGACCTGGATGAATAAATATTACAGATATACCATGACCTGGATGAATGACTAGTACAGATATACCATGACTGGTGGATGATAAATTAGCAGATCTACATGACCTGGATGGATGAAATATTACAGATGTACCATGACCTGGATGGATGAATATTACAGATATACCATGACCTGGATAATGAATATTCAGATATACCATGACCTGGTGAATGAATATTACAGATATACCATGACCTGGATAATGAATATTACAGATTATATGACCTGGATGATGAATATTCAGATATACCATGACCTGGATGAATGACTATTACAGATATACCATGACCTGGATGGATGAATATTACAGATATACCATGACCTGGATGAATATTACAGATAGCCATTACCTGGATGAATGACTTACAGATATACATGACTTGGATGAGATTATTACAGATATACCATGACCTGGATGAATGAATATTACAGATATACCATGACCTGGATGAATCACTATTACAGATATACCATGACCTGGATGAATGAATATTACAGATATACCATGACCTGGATGAATGAATATTACAGATATACCATGACCTGGATGAATGAATATTACAGATATACCATGACCTGGATGAATGACTATTACAGATATACCATGACCTGGATGAATGACCATTACAGATATACCATGACCTGGATGAATGAGAACCTTCACAATCGGTAGCTTAGCATTATTTAAGAAGGTAAGACGAATCCCATCATTCTCTTGTGTTTTGAAGGACATTGCTTGCGTTATTTAACATCGAGAAGGCAAAGTAGCTTCATTTTCTGTTCATGCTGAATCCTAATTAGAACACCCTATCCAAGTATCTATAACATGTGTAGCTCAATAATTTCTTCCACTAGCTCAGGAATAACACTTTTCGAATGAAATATCCAGATCCACCAGAACCCTTTATAACTGTATATTACAAAGGACAGTCTCATATAAAAAACAGTGAATATCTGAGCTTCTTTTCTTTTGTATCCAGTTACTGTAGCTCTTGTTTTCAGGTTTTGCAGGACCAGTGCCTTGATACAGATGACGCATCCAAATATAATTCTCTAAGCTCCTGGGAGAATGACAATGATATTAAAGAAAACAATATTTCTGCTCACAGACTATCTTGCTTTGCTATTTACTCCACTTCACCGTGCAAGAAGAACCCACAATTAAATAGTGACTGTCAAAGCGTAGCATAGCTATGCAACCCCTCGGGACTGATATGAACGTAAATGTGTTTGAGAACTGGCCAATGGAAGGGGAAAATTACTCCTAATGTCTGTGCCATTATACTTGGCAGGGACACTGCACACTAAGAGTATCCCAGAGATTGAAGCAGATTGAGCTGAAAAAGCAATAGGTTAGCAACTCTACAGTATAAACAAAGGAAGACTGAGAAAGGTGGGAAATTAAATCATTTCACTAAGGTTACAATTGTCCCCAAAAAATATATAGCCCCAAACAATTAATTAAAGATGATCCGAATAGAGATTAAAGGGTATGTCCACCCCTTAAAATGTTAAGCAGGATCCCCCCAAAAAGTTCTGTTTTGGTTAAATTTGTTAAATATGCTCCCAGCAAAAGAAATTCTACTTACAACATCCACAATCCACCACCATGGCTCTCTGCCACTAAGTAAGGCAGTCAGTCACTGCCATGACAGTGACATCACAGCCAATGGTTAAGGGGCCCTTCTCTGAGTCTCCACTGTTGCTGTTCATGAACAGAAAAGGCACATAGCAGCAGCAGAGGAGAGGGAGAAAGCGGCAAATTTTCAAAAACCGAGCAAGCCAAATGTCCTAAATTAATCAGTAGCAGCTATTTTTAGCAGTGCTAACCACCTGGGTATAAAAGGCAGCTCGACTGGTGATACTGATACTGTATTTTGTCAATGTGTTGGAGTGAGTTTAGTGGATACCTGACTGTAGGTGTTGGAAAGTGGTTTTTTTGTTATTTTTCATTTATAATGATTGATCAAAATGTCCTTTTTTACTTTAGTTGCCTTTTAAATAGGGCTGCCATGTAAATAAAAGGGTGGGTCAGTGGGTGTGTTTATCTGTGTCTGTGTGGGTATCAGTTTGCATGTTTTATTTTAGTTACCCTTTAAATAGGGCTGATATCGACTAATATAAGAATATAATAATAATAATGTAATAACCAGTGAATGAGAAATAGAAAGAACTGGGATCTGTCTTTTTCAAGCCAAATTAATTAATTAGTGAAAGATTTAAATATATAAATGAATGAAGTTATATTACTCCTTATTTCAATACAGTAATAATATAAAGAATACCTGCCTCTTAAGGTTAGACGACTGTCTCTCATTGGCCAAGATAGTGCTCTGTATGCCAAAATGACCCACCAGCCGGTGCTGTAGCCCCTCCATTATAGTGCACTTCTGGCGCTGTACATGCCTGATGCCCATTGACAGTGCATCATATCCAGGGGCAAGTGCAGGACTTTTAATTGGGGGATTTCTGAACAAGCACAGCACGAAGTTCATGACTAGACATGGACTTAAACCGAACTCGAACCTGAGTTTGAGTCGTACTTTAACAGTTCGAATGGACCTGAACTATTCCAGATTTCGAAATGTTCGATAATAATTGAACATTTGAAATTATGTCCCTCGACTTTATCACTCCATAACCTATACAGAAAATAGACGAAGCGTTCACCTACCCCCACCATCAGCAGATCTTCACGTCAGCGTCCTTTCAGCATGGTGCCACAGTCCTTGAACACACATTCACTGCAAACAATGGGCTTCATGCTGGAGGGTATTAAAACTTCACCTTTATTTGTAAATGGGTAAAATTACACACATAACGGCATTTCAGGATAGCATCACGCTGCACAGTAGAAGATGGAGGGAAGGGTAGGGGGTGAGGGAGAGGCACCATTTACAAGTTTAGTGACAGTGAAACGCCCTTATATACACAAAGAGGTATTATATACATAATTAGTAATATTAAAATATTAACAATGCCCTTATATACACAAAGAGGTATTATATACATAATTAATAATATTAACAATGCCCTTATATACACAAAGAGGTGGTATATACATAATTAGTAATATTAACTACACCCTTATATACACAAAGAGGTGGTATATACATAATTAGTAATATTAACAACGCCCTTGTATACACAAAGAGTGGATATACATAATTGGTAATATTAACAACGCCCTTGTATAACACAAGAGGTGGTATATACATAATTGGTAATTTTAACACACGCCCTTGTATACACAAAGAGGTGGTATATACATATTTGGTAATATTAACAACGCCCTTGTATACACAAAGAGAGTGGTATATACATATTGATAATATTAACAACGCCCTTGTTACCAAAGAGGTGGTATATACTAATTGGTAATATTAACAACGCCCTTGTATACACAAGAGGTGGTATAACCATAATTGGTAATATTAACACAGCCCTTGTATACACAAAGAGGTGGTATATACATAATTGGTAATATTACAACGCCCTTGTATACACAAAGGGTGGTATAATACATAATTGGTAATATTAAGCAACGCCCTTGTATACACAAAGAGGTGGTATATACAATTGGTATATTAACACGCCCTTGTAACACAAAGAGTGGTATATACATAATTGGTAATATTAACACGCCCTTGTAACACAGAGGTGTATAAACATAATTGGTAATATTAACAAGCCCTTGTATACACAAGAGGTGGTATATACATAATTGGTATAATTAACAACACCCTTGTATACACAAAGAGGTGGTATATACATAATTTTAATATTAGCAAACCCTTATATAACAAAGAGGTGGTATATACATAATTGGTAATATTAACACACCCTTGTATCACACAAGAGGTGGTATATAACATAATTGGTAATATTAACAACGCCCTTGTATACACAAAGAGTGGTATACAACAACAATAATTGTAATATTTAAACAACGCCCTTGTATACACAAAGAGGTGGTATTCACATAATTTGGTAATATTAACCAACCCTTTTATCACAAAGGGTGTTATATCCTAATATGGTACTATTAGCAACCGCCCTTATATAAACAAAGAGGTGTTATATACGAATTAGTAATATTAACAACAGCCCTTATACACAAAGAGGTGTTATATACGTAATTAGTAATATTAACACACGCCTTATATACACAAAGAGGTGGTATATAAATAATTATATATTAACAACGCCCTTATATACACAAAGAGGTGTTACATACATAATTGGTAGTAATATTAACAACGCCTTTATACACAAGAGGTGGTATATACTAATTGGATATATAACAACGCCCTTGTATACCAAAGAGGTGGTATATATAATTGGTAATATTAACAACGCCCTTGTATACACAAGAGGTGGTATATACTATATTGGTAATATAACACACCCTGTATACACAAGAGGTGGTATATACATAATTGGTAATATTAACAACGCCCTTGTATACACAAAGAGGTGGTTATATACGTTTTGGTAATATTAACAACGCCCTTGTATACACAAAGAGTGGTATATACTAATTGGTAATATTAACACGCCCTTGTATACACAAAGAGGTGGTATATACATAATTGGTAATATAACAACGCCCTTGTATACACAAAGAGGTGGTATAAACATTTGGTAATATTAACAACCGCCCTTGTATACACAAGAGGTGGTATATACATAATTGATTAATATTAACAACGCCCTTATATACACAAGAGTGTTGTATATACATAATTGGTAATTTAACAAACGCCCTTATATACACAAAGAGGTTTTACATACTAATAAGTAATTTAACGCCCTATATACACAAGAGGTGTTATATCGTAATTAGTAATATTAACACGCCCTTAATAACACAAAGAGGTGGTATATACATAATTAGTATATTAACAAACGCCCTTGTATACACAAGAGGTGGTATATACATAATTAGTAATATTAACAACGCCCTTTAAACACAAAGAGGTGTTATATACTAATTATAATATTAGCAACGCCATTATATACACAAAGAGGTTGGTATATACATAATTAGTAATATTAACATATATTTAATCCATATACTGTAGTTCTGGTTGGTACGGGGATACTATATAATATTGAAAATTCTGGTATTAATACTATACTGTATTTCTGGTGGTACAGGGATACTAATATATTGAGAACACTGGTATAATACTATACTGTATGTTCTGGTTGGGACAGGGATACTATATAATATTGAGAATTACTGGTATTAATACATATACTGTAGTTCTGGTTGGTACAGGGTACATATAATATTGAGAATTACTTGTTAATTAACATATACTAGTTTTTGGTAGATCCAAGGATACTATAATATTGAGAATCACTGGTATGAAAACATATACTGTAGTACTGGTTGTATAAGGGATAATATATAATATTGATAATTACTGGTATTAATTAATACATATCTCTAGTTCTGGTTGATCCAGGGATACTTTGGGTCAGAAAGGTTTCCCTCCCCCCGCTTTTACTGGTATTTTTTTCTCTAGTTTAACTGTTAGGTAAGGTTAATGAGAAGGGTATATAGGTTGGACAGAAGGGATGTATGTCTTTTATACAATACAATAACACACCCTACAAACTACTTTTAACTGTTAGACTGACATTATGGGTAGAGTATAAAGTTTGACTAGATGGACAAATGTCTTTATACAACCTCCAATACTATGTTACTATGTAACTGTTAGACTGACATTATGGGTAGAGTATTAAGGTTGGACTAGATAGACAAATGTCTTTATACAACCTGGAATACAATGTTACTATGTAACTTTTAGAAAGGCATTATGGGTAGGGTATAAAGGTTGGACTATATGGGGGTTTACCATGCAAACGTTTAGCTCACTATTGTTCACAATACTCCATCAACGCAATAAAATCTGAAGGCTTAATAAACTGCCACGATATTGTGATGTATTGAAGCCTTTACAAGGGAAACAAATGACTGTTATTTTCACTTCTCTGATCTGCCTTTTTTCTCCCTTGCTCTGTCTGTAAAACCCTTGACTGTGACACATCCTTTATATATATGTAAGCTCACAGCTGCACAGATGGCACATTCTATAGAAGGTACTTGGCATTGTCAGTGAGAGACTGTGAGTAGTCCGTTCCCTCCTGCTGCACTTCACAGTGCAGATAAATTCACCTGCCTGAAATATTTATCAGCCAAGAACCACTTTCTCTAGGGTTTGAAAGAAAGCTGGCACCACAGGGATGCATTTTGAGAATGACGTTAACATGTTTAAAGATACCCCCCAAAGGGAGCTTTTAACTATCAACATAAATATCATGAAAACAAAGTTTCAAATCACTGTCATGTCACTTTAGATATTTCAACACCTACAAGAAACATATTTTTTCAGGAATGAGCATAACCTGGGCTTGAATAGCCATCATTGCAATACCATAAATTGAAAGCATTGCCTGCCATTCAAAGTAGTAAAATATATAACTTCTTAAGTAGGCCATACACAGAATGATGGATGCCATACAGAACGATGGATGCCATATACAGAATGATGGATGCCATACAGAACGATGGATGCCATACACAGAAAGATGGATGCCATACACAGAACGATGGATGCCATACACAGAATGATGGATGCCATACAGAACGATGGATGCCATACACAGAACGTATGATGCCATACACAGAACGTATGGATGCCATAACACAGACATGGATGCCATACACAGAATGATGGATGCCATAACAGAACGGATGGATGCCATAAACAAGAAGAGGGATGCCATACACAGAAAGATGGATGCCATACACAGAACGATGGATGCCATACACAGAACGATGGATGACATACACAGAACGATGGATGCCATACACAGAACGATGGATGCCATACACAGAACGATGGATGCCATACAGAACGATGGATGCCATACACAGAATGATGGATGCATACAGACGATGGATGCCATACACAGAAAGATGGATGCCATACACAGAACGATGGATGCCATACACAGAACGATGGTTGCCATACACAGAAAGATGGATGCCATACACAGAAAGATGGATGACATACACAGAACGATGGATGACATACACAGAACGATGGATGCATACACGAAGATGTGCCACACAGAACGATGGATGCCATACACAGAACGATGGATGCCATACAACAGAACGATGGATGCCATACACGAACGATGATGCCATACACAGAACGATGGATGCCATACACAGAAGATGATGCCATCCACAGACGTGGATGCCATACACAAACGATGGATGCCATACACAGAACATGGATGCCATACACAGAACGATGGATGCCATACACAGAATGATGGATGCCATACAAACGATGGATGCCATAACAGAAGATGGATGCCATACAGAACGATGGATGCCATACACAGAAAGATGGATGCCATACACGAACGTGGATGCCATACACAGAACGATGGATGCCATACACAGAAGATGGATGCCATCACAGAAAGTGGGATGCATACACAGAACGATGGATGCCATACACAACGATGGATGCATACACATGACCGATGGATGCCATACCACAGAACGATGATGCCATACCACAGAACGATGGATGCCATACACAGAACGATGGATGTCCATACACAGAACGATGGATGCCATACACAGAACGATGGATGCCATACAAGAACGATGGATCCATACCAGAAAGGGATGCCATACAGAAACGATGGATGCCATACCAGAACGATGGATGCCATACAGAACGATGGATGCCATAACCAGAACGATGGATGCCATACACAAACGATGGATGCCATACACAGAACGATGGACTGCCCTACACAGAACGATGGATGCCATAACAGAACGATGGATGCCATACAGAACGATGGATGCCATACACAGAACGATGGATGCCATAAACAGAACGTGGATGCCATACACAGAACGATGGATGCCTACACAAACGATGGAGCCATACAACGATGGATGCCTACACAGAACGATGGATCCATACACAGACGATGGATGCCATACACAGAACGATGGATGCCATACATGGCACAGAACGATGGATGCCATACAGAACGATGGATGCCATACAAGAACGATGGATGCCAATACACCGACCTATGGATGCCATACAGAACGATGGATGCCATACACAGAACGATGGATGCCATACAGAACGATGGATGCCATACACAGAACGATGGATGCCATACACAGAACGATGGATGCCATACACAGAACGATGGATGCCATACACAGAACGATGGATGCCATACAGAACGATGGATGCCATACACAGAACGATAGATGCCATACAGAACGATGGATGCCATACACAGAACGATGGATGCCATACAGAACGATGGATGCCATACACAGAACGATGGATGCCATGTAGTACATCCAATCAAATTTAGAAGTGGTTGAACAATATCTTCATTCAAGTGGTCGATTGGGGGGGATGAGAAAATGCATTCGAACAATGCAACCGAATGGATTAAATCGATCACAACTGGGTACTTATCATTCACACAGTGAGGCTTTAGTTTGTGTCCTGACATCATTCCCAGTTCCATGAGTCCATATGATGCACTCCCCCCTAAATAGACAGGTATACAGCTAAGCACACATGCCCTGGATATTCACACTTTAGCTTCCTGCATGAATTTTCTTATGAATCTAAAATATATCAAAATCAGGTGCATCTACTCAACACCCCCATTTAACTCACAATTTTACTTTTTGAGATGACCTAATTTCCCCCATTCAGCTTCCTCTGTAATATCAGTAACAGCAATGTCCGATCTCTGGAAACGTCAATATCTGTCCAGTGGCTGGATATTATAAGACATAAATGTCACGTGCAATACATTACAAAACCCCTGAACTCAGCCGTATACTTCATTTTTTTGCAGTCATATGTTTGATTGTATTCCTTTTAATTTATCCTTAAACTATAAAAACACAATGCTGACCTGACATTAGAGTGGGATCCAACAATGTCCAGATGACAAAATTGGCAACAAATTCTTAGTTAAATCTGAATAAGGAGAATAAGGGAACCAAAAATCAAAAGTTTGCACGTTTAATCTTCTTTCAACTCCGAAAAGCACAAAAGCAAAACAATCTGTGAAGCTAATTAATGATACATTGAGAAACAGAAATTATAGAGGGCTTGCTATGACTTGAAAGTTGTCTTGCAGGACCTCTAACGCTGATAGCGACCTACTGGTTAAAGGACTTTCTTTGATATCAGTCTTGGCTTTAAACTGAAGAAAATATTAAAATATGAGAAGTGTAAATTGGGAAGGTCTTTACTTATGGCTTCAACTTTTCTGATTTGAAAGTCATTGAGCTGGCTCTTCTTGTATAAGGATGAACAAATTACTCAGAGATCTTATGAAGATTTGCACTCCTTGTATCCAGTATACTTGCCTGGGTGCTGTCCCAAATACTTCAATCATATACACAAAAATGACACACTCACAGGACTCTCCAAGTGTCACTAAAGTATTTATTCAGTCAACATATTTAAACCTAAAACGACGGCCTTCTTTAGGTTGAAACATGTTGACTGGACGACGGCCTGCTTTAGGTTGAAACAT
Source organism: Hymenochirus boettgeri (assembly GCA_019447015.1). Taxonomy (NCBI): domain Eukaryota; kingdom Metazoa; phylum Chordata; class Amphibia; order Anura; family Pipidae; genus Hymenochirus; species Hymenochirus boettgeri. The sequence goes on from CM033472.1 coordinate 237,603,613, forward strand.
GTTGACTGGACAACGGCCTGCTTTAGGTTGAAACATGTTGACTGGACGACGGCCTGCTTTAGGTTTAAACATGTTGACTGGACGACGGCCTGCTTTAGGTTTAAACATGTTGACTGGACGACGGCCTGCTTTAGGTTGAAACATGTTGACTGGACGACGGTCTGCTTTAGGTTGAAACATGTTGACTGAATAAATACTTTTGTGACACTTGGAGAGTCCTGTGAGTGCTTTGTTTTTGTATATATATATATATATATATATACATACGATGCATGCGTAGGGAACTTTACCATCCTGAGGACAATTGATACTGTGGCTGAAACGCGTTGATCGCAGTGAGTATATATATATATATATATATATATATATATATATATATATATAGGGCTATGCGCGAAGAGCTGGTATCGCCCTTTCTTGTGGACACACTAGGTGCGCTGTGGTGCACTGCAATCCAATTATTAGCGTGCATGAGATCACCATTTTTCGCAATGCTCATGCGATTCGATAACTGAAAATTATCACAACACAAGCTGGCACCAACAAGCACAATTGTTTGGGCAACAAGTGTGCTTAATGTGTTAATGTTACTGTTATTTTATTTAATTTAGGTTTTTACATTATTCTCTGGTCATGTTATCTTCTGGAAGTGCATTACACTATCTATGTTATACGTTTGCTGAGTAGTGTCTGTCACTTTCTTTAAAATTATAGTAAAAATGGATTGAAATTAAAATAGGAAAATATTTAAATTGCTTGTGACTAAAAAGCTCCTAATTAGTCTTGATTGGCAACTGTTAACAGGGGACTTGTGCAGTTAAGTATTAATTTGCATAAATAATAACATTAGAATTGCTGTTTATTTTCTTACAAACCTTTGATATCTTTAAGTATTTAACAGCTAATATTTTCACAAAATATGACTGGATAAGGAGGTTCACCCCGAATGGTCCAATCAGCTTTGGTTACATCAGATATAACATCAAGCTTATTTAGTACAAAATGGTAACATTTGCCTAAGCTGTTAATTTGCTGTTAATTTACAGCAACCAATCAGATGATACCGTTTAACTGGTCTACTAAAATTAGAAAACATTTGATAACAAGATCAAATTATCCTGAATATTGCTGGACTATTAACTATAGAGAATGCAATATTACAAAAGAACTATAAGGGTTATTCAATAAAAGTTCTTATCGTTTAAAATGGTGCTAATTTTGCCCCAACCAACCAGATGTTAGCTTACAAATGTTAAATAAGATCTGATTGGTTGGGGCAAAATTAGCACCATTTTAAACGTTAAGAACTTTTATTGAATCTCCCTGTATCTTTAAAGCTGTGCTATAAACAAGCATAATACCCTTTGCTCATTTCCTTTTATAATGTATAATGTTAAATGTCTATAATAAGAATTGAGAAGGTACATATGTTAATATTAAGGGGAAACCCCTAGGCTGGGTACACACAGGGAATTTTATTTACTGACTGAGCATTTGCAACTAGCGAGCGCTCGGTCAGGACAAATGACTGTAGGGAACCGCGCGATCAGCCATGATTTACCAATGGGCCCATTTGGACGATCTGGATGAATGGGCTTCCGATTCTCGGTCGCAGGCCACCCCACACACACTGACGCATGGTACTATTGCTTGGTTGGCCAAAAATATCTTTCCGTGTGTACCAGCCCCTAAGTCTGCCACTGACTACAAAAGCTAGAGTTTGGTTTCCCAAGATAAAATTTTATGTGAGCGTTATAAAAAAGTACTTTTTCGTTATTGTCAAAAGGAGAAGATTAGAAGTTGATTCTCCAATTTTCTCTCTAACTTTTTATTGGCCGTGTGCGCAGCTATTCTATATTATCTGTGCGGACACAGATTTAAATTTCTGCGCTGCATACTTGATTATTCACCCAGAAATTGTTTGCACTCTATATTAATCTGCACACAGCTTAAAGGGCATGTCCACCCTTCAAGCAAAAAACTGGTTACTTTACAGTTATCTGCCTAATAACCAGCAGTTCTGGGGGAATGTCTCTGAATTCTGCGGTACTAAATACTGTATCTGCCTTGTTTACAATTGAAGGGCATTTTTAATCCCACCCTTCGGAATTCTCAAAGTTTCACAGGAGCCGTGGAATTTCAAAACTGGCAGTTCCACTTTAAAATCAGCTTTGTTTTAAACCAGGATGCATCATAAATAGCTACTGTAGGATTTAAACAGCTAGAATAATCGACTATATCTTCCCCTATATAAATCATTTTACATGTATCGTTTTACATGTATGTTATTAAATTATTTTACATGTATTTAAGATTTTTTTTAAAACTGTTAATTATTACTTAGATTAAATTTAAACGGCTACAGAATGAATCCATAATCCATAAAGGTAAAAAATGAAATAATTTATACCGTATATACTCGAGAATAAGCACATCCGAGTATAAGCCGAGTTACTTATTTGTACCTGAATAACAAGTAAAACTGATTGACTCGGGTAAAAAACCGAGGGTAGAAATGATGACCACTGCTGCCTTCTGATTCGTATTGCTTTGAGGCTTTAGTTGCCCTTGAAATGGACCCTTTATAATAATTAGTTGAATTTCCATACAGTATTCACATAAAGTATAATAGCCAAATCCAGTAACCCCCAATTCCTTGGCACCCCAGATGTTTAGAAACTACAACTCCCAGTCCCAGCATGCTTTAGTTGCTGGGAGTTGTAGTTTCTAAACATCTGGAGTGGCAATGTTCAACAAACTTTTTACCTGCCCACCTCTAAACCCCCCATAGAAGAAGAGGCACTTGTTCTTACCAGCACCAAGTAGAGCAGAGTGAGTCCTTGCTCTCCTGACTGCTCCATTCTCCTTCTGCTCCAGCCACTTGTAAGTAATGAGTATAAGCCGAGGTTACCGTAGATTTTCTGGGTCATTTTAAGAAATTAAAACCTTTGCTTATACTCGAGTATATACGGTAATATAAAGTGTTGAAAATGTTCACAAATCTGCTTTTTGTTGCATTACACCTTGTGAAAACAATATATTTATTTATAAAGAGCAATAAATCTTTGCTTAAAAATTCTCTGTGTTATGTTTTTTTAACATAATTAACTTTTAAAAAATAAGTATCTTAGGTATTTAGAATATTTTCTATATATTTGGCAAAAATTTTTAAAAAAAGTGTTAGAATCAATTGCACTTGGCTTATGTTTATACTGTCAACTTTTCAACGTTATGTTAGATTTTGGGCAATGTTATTGATGAATTTTACCATGTCAAAAATGAACACTGCTTTATAAATATGTGTCAAAAAAGTCAAACCTTTAGGTTGCGATGTCAGGCTGTAAATTATTGAATAGTTTCGAAATATGGCGGAAAGATATTTGACTTTATGAATGGAAAAATCTACATTGCGCTGATGATTGTGTAATTGTCATGTTGAGGTTTGCCGACACAAAGAGACATTACTAACACTGTACAGCAAAGGTCTTTGCACATCTGAAATTGTGGACGAGGGCCAACACACAAGCATGTGAACATGTGCAACGATAGACCGTTCCAACCGACGATTTTTATGTGTATGGTCGCTCAGTTGGTTGAAACGCCTGTTCGGTCGGGCCTCGTTCATAATCCGTCCTTTTTGTCCTCCTGAGTGCCCATACACAAAACGATTGTCGGACAAATGTGCATTGTGAGTTGGCCATGTGTGTACGAAACTTTAGAAAGGCTTACATTATTTTTTAAAAACTGTTTAACAAACATCTTACCCATGAATCATAAAATACCATTCATTATCTGATCTGTTTCTTGTTTATTCTATCTATTCCCACAGTCCTGCCTGCAGCCATTCCTTTCTTGACTTAATCTGACATAACCATACTTTTTTCATGCTCAATTGAGTTTTTATAGGCATCTGGATAGAATATGAGAGGCCTATCTCAATGGTGATTTTGCTATGCAATTATGAAGCCAGTGAGTCTTTGATTAGAATTTTCTTGATGCTATATATGCAGTACAGGTTCCATTTAAGGGTTCACTGCTCTGCTTTTCTTTGTAAGCAAAGTATATGCGCTTCCAGATTAGTCCAAGTCATTGGCCCATTCTTTGATTCAGAGAGTGCAATGTGCGTCATCCCCTGTGAGTTCAGTGGTTTGATTTGTGCTATTTAGTTAGCTTTTCTGTGTTTAACTGTTGAAGTGTTCTACAAGGAATAATTGACAGGTTCCCCTTGATTAAATGGCCACTTCCTATTTTGATGAAATGTAGAAGTTATTTGCTGTTATTACTGTGTATATGTAGTCTCATACAAATCCAACAAAGGAAAAGGGTACATTATTAGCATGAAAAGCTAACATAACTCCACTCTTCTCTTGTGAAGGTTTTGATGCTTATTTCACATCAAGGACATTAGAAAACAACAGAAGAAATGTCTGGTTTGCTGAATATTGGGAAGAAAATTTTAACTGCAAGTTAACCATTACTGGCTCTAAAAAGGAAGACACTGATCGCAAGTGTACAGGTATTTAACCAACTTACTGCATGCGTGTGTGTGAAAATAAGAGTAGACATTATACAAGACGGAATCGCCATGCCTAGATAATGAGGTAGATTCTGAACATGCAGGCCAAAAAGTATATCAAGAGAAAGGTGACTGTACAAAGTAGGGAACTGTAGAACAATAGCATTTTTGGTTCAATAGGTTGTTAGTTTTGGAGTGCAAGGTGAATGACCACACTCTCCTTTTATAAACCACCCCTTTAACAAGTATAAATGTAAATGCTATTGTAACCAATAACAAAAAGGAGAAAATAAGCACCAGAATCTGGTGTAGGTACAGATAGAGTACAGATCATTTGAAATAGAGACATCTGTCCTAAATGGTTAATTCTCAATGTATTGAGGCCCTGGCTGCCATTTTTATTCCCCCGACTCTGTAAATACATACCGTACTCTCTCTTATCTGTATCTCAAAATACAAATTACTTCTACTGGTTGACCTTTTCCATATTAGCAATGATTTACCTGGTCAGGAGGGCAGCTGGACTAAGTGCCCAAGGAAACAATGCATTCAGAAACTTGACAGCTCTGTGAAGATCATCACTGAGATTTTCATGGTCTGTCACTCTGTGAAGGACATTTTAGAAAAGTTACCACTGGAGCAAAGCCAGCTGAGACTGTCCGTAAAGAGATAAAAGCAGAGATGGAGGAGGAGAAGTTCTGCATAATGGGACATTGACAATAGGCAGCTGACATTTGTCATTTGCTTAGGAATGACATTTATTATACAGATATGGCACATTTAGCAAATTAAAAAGTCCAATAGGATCAGAGAGTAATTCAGTTTGAAAGAAGGATATGATAAAAATGGATTTTCTCTGTATAAATTAGTTTAGTTTTTTTTCTTTTCTTTTTGTCAGTGTGAGAACTAAAGGCAGAAATTAAACTGCCACCAATCAGTTTATCACATCAGATTTTTTTTAAAGGTATCATGGGATATGCAAGGTCTGCAAGATTCGCCCAATCAGCATTAGGGATTCCTAGTTTTACCCAGCATGAATTAGTTAGTAAATGTCACATGTTTCAGGGGATGTAATGAATAGAGTAATGCCCTAGATACCTAGCAAACAGCTAAGGTGCAAAATTAATTGTGTAATGTGTAATGGCAGAGGTTTAATACTATGGCATATTCGTGGAATGTATAGGTGGGTATTAAATCCTATCAATACTGTAATATAATTATTATGTTACAATATGTCAGGAATAAAGATAAAATAAAGGCAAGCCTCCTACAAAAAATGTACGTTTTATTTCCATATAATGTTTACTTTTTAGCCATTTAATGGATCCAATAAATAGTTAAATAAAGAGTAGTGATATCTTTTATATAGTCTGCAGTGCTATCGGCTTAAGATTTCTCTTTCCACAGGTCAGGAACGCATTGGGCAGGATTCCCCCTACCAACAGGATGAAAGGGTGCAGTTTGTAGTAGACGCAGTGTATGCCATGGCTCATGCTTTACACAACATGAACAAAGACCTGTGTCCGGGCTCTACTGGAATCTGCCCAGAGATGGAGCATGCAGGGGGAAAGAAACTGTTGAAATACATTCGCAATGTTAGCTTCAATGGTAGGTACCCAACGAACCCTTTATCAAGGGTTAATCTGACCCATTTATGAAATGTGACTGTAATATTCTGGCAGTAAAATCACTCAATCCCTATGTTCTATTGAAAGCTCTTTGCGACAGGCAATGGGATTTAGTTAATTTTTAGCAACTAATCAGATATAATCTTTTTACTGCTCTACTGCAGATTGATTGGTTTACTGCAGATGAATAAAATAGGTAAAAATGTAGCATTTTATTAATTAAGCACTGATATGTATTATCTCATTCTAAAACTAACAAGGTTATACACTGGAGAGGAAGCCTAGATAAAGTAATGTGAAGGTGAACTTTATGTTTAGTAGATGACCAGACAACCATAGTAAGCTTGTGTTGGACTGGTGATCGGTGATCAGGCTATCAAGCTATCAGAGGTTAAACCCAGGGGGGATCACTTAGTGGTTTAGGTCCCCATCCTGGTGCTTTCAACTGATGGAAGAAGATTATCGGGGCTGTGGTGAGTTCATCGGTCCTCATGTGGTTAAACAACTGCCATAGGAAGGTTTTTTATTCTTGCTTTTTTATTACTTGTCCAGGCTCTGCATTTCCATTAGTTATTACATATTACTGTAATTCCTAATTCTCAGAGGCAAAAAAAGAGTTATTACTCCCTTCTTCTTTTAAACAATTCCATCATTTCTTTAATAATTCTCTCCCGTCCCTATGCTACGTAATTGAGCTCATTTTGGTAATTTGCACGTTATTGTGCGCTAGAGGCACACAATATTCTATTCGCTATACCGTGGGCAGGTTTCGTGTCCCGCTGATAATGTCCAGTGTCAGAGAAAAAGAGCACTAATTATTTGGCAATTTAGCTCAAAATGTAGGAATTTTAGGGCAGTTTATTAAAAGACGCAGTTCTTTAAGATAAGAATCTGCTTTAGACTGCTTTCTTGCTGAGTTGCTTCAGATTATTATTATTATTACACATGAAATAAGTCTGTTTGTGTTGTCTTCTCTAGGGGTGTGTAACTCCCCAATCACCCCAATAATGTAATAGTTAGAAATCTGAGAGATGTAAGTCTAGATGTAAGTCTAACCTGAAATAATGCCTGCTCTTTTACCCCTTTTTCTGCTTCCTGGTTCCTGCAGTCAGCAGCTGTCAGTCATGGAGGTAACAAATGACATCACAGCCAATGACTGAATGCCTTTCCCCTAGCTGCCTCTGAGCATGTTAAAGCTTGTAAAAGAGCACGGAGAGCTTAAATAGTTGGCTGAACCTTTTGAGAGTGAAGGGGGGGAGGTAATTTTTCTGCATAACAGATGCCCTACATCTAACTATTATTGTTTTGTGGGGTAACTTATCTACAAATAACTTTTAATTTGAGGGATGAACATGCCCATTAAAAAGTTTATAAAATTCCAATGGTTTTGTGATCTAGAGTGTCCAACTATCAATAGTCAAGAAAATGTAAAGTAGCCGCAATCTATAAAATTTACCACCAGAAGTTCACCACCAACTATAAACTTTCTCTGTTTCTCCACACAGGTAGCGCCGGAACCCCAGTCATGTTTAATAAGAATGGGGATGCTTTGGGGCGCTATGATATCTTTCAGTATCAGATTTCAAATGGAAGCACGCAAGGATACAAACTGATTGGACAGTGGACAGATGAACTACAGCTCAATGTGAGTTATCAGAGCACCTGTCTTTGCAATAGGGACACCTTAATTACAGTCTCATTGTGGTAAATAGCAGTTGAAGATTTGGTTACGCTTTCTTGAAGGACATCTATACCGAAAAATGGGTTATTTTAAATTTACCATAATTGGAAACTATAATTCTTCCCAACCACCACTGTATCATTTTTTGTTGATCTGCCCCCTAATTCTTTAGATTAAAACTTTGTATATTTGAGCTGTCTATCAAGTTCCTTGCTCTCAAAAACTATTCTTCTGTGAGTAGTTTTACTGTAGCTGGAATGGTGACAGAGTTTTGACAGTTGGAATGCTGTGTGCAGGCTTGACAGTTGGTTTATGGAAAAAAAAGTCAGGTCGGATGGAAGTGGGAGTGGTTAAAAGAGGGAGGGGGAATTCTGCTCCTAAACAAAACGTGTGCTGGATTGAAGACATGCAGCAACACACACAAATCAGAGTAAGTGCTATTTACATGTATTCAATTATAGATTAAGATGAGGCAAAGTCATTTTTTCAGTATAGTGTCCCTTTAAGTCTGGAGTCCTGATTAATAAAACAAATCAAAAACAATACTTATAGGGAGATTCAATAAAATTGATTAAAATAATAAATATTATTTAATATTTGAAAGCTAACATCTGATTGGTTGGGGAAAATTGGCACCATTTTGAACAATAAGAACTTTTATTGAATCTCCCTGTTAGTGCTTACAATGCTTACTCAGCATCCGAATCCGGTTATCATACTAATGTCCCTTTAACATTATAAACATTACAGTAAGGATTACCAGAATTTTGCTATAAAATCACATAACAACGTGATTATGAACTGTAAGATAGTTTGAAACCACATGAACAAATCCTTTTAAATGTCTCAGGGACTTAACCCCATGGGCTGTTCTTTCAGTATGCTCTGTGTGTTCATGGTTCAGCTATAATAGATTGCTTTGTACCTCAAACTAATTTTGACCTACGGGCCATTTGTTTCTTCGTGGTGAATGAATAATTGCATCTTATTATCTCTACTTTCTATTTATGGAATCTGAGAAATTAATGTGGTGATTCTTTTAAGGCAGAAATTAAAGCAGTTGTATAAATTAATATTCAAATGTAACCCCCAAAGTGTGCAGGAGAAGGAAAAAGTAAAGTCAATCAAATGTCTGCATAGATGTCTGACCATCTAATTCCACAAAAATAAAACAAGAAAGAGAATGGACAATTCTTCTCTTTACTGTAAATAATATATCATGTATATATTGTAATCAATAACAGGAAGGAGGTAGAACACGGACAGGGACCAGAGTTGCTGACATCATCTACTCTTACCATTAGTACTGTACATTCAACTGATTTATTTTGTGTGTGTAATTAGTGTTATGTGTATGTGTACACACACAAAGACAAAAGAAGCAGCAGTACCTACATTCATATTAGGAAAAAGCGCAGGTGCGTATCTCTTAAAGGGATGGCCACTATCCCCACACTCTAGAGATTGCCGAAACTGCCGGGTTTCTTTCTGTTTTTGGGTTTTCAGATCTCGGGAAAATCCCGAAGATCCAAAAACGGAGCTTAAATTTGGGACTTCAGAGCTATTTTCTAAAATTCTTGAACAAACTGAACATTCGGATTTCGGAACCGAGGGGTTCTGTGTTGAATTCGGGTCCGAGTCTGACCCGGACCCCATCTCTACCACACTCTAATAGTAAGACAAAAATAGTCGCGCACCAATATCAAAGATACAAAGGCTAAAAATGCTCACATATACTACAACAATGGGGACTCTGGGAGTTAACCCTGTGATATGTTTGTATATAGAAGGTGTGATGTAATTTCCTGTCTTTCATTATAAAAAGCCATAACATGTAAGGATATATGGATGCTCACAGCTTTGGAAAGTTCGGGCCGTTTTCGGACTCAAATAGTTCGAAAAGTTTGAATGAAATACAATTAAAATATCAATGGTAACTTAAGGTAAATGGCTGTGGGACCTGGGAAATGGTCTGGGGAACATGTTCGAATATCCAGGACTTTCAAAAAATCAATTTTACTCTCACGCATGCTACTTTTGAGCTCTCGTGTTCGATTTTTACTCGGATTTACGCGGATTCGTTAATTCGATATTTACTCATGTATTGGTATAATAGACATTTTACTCGCGGATTCGATATTCAATATTTACTCGCGTATTGGTATAATAGACATTTTACTCACGGATTCGATATTCAATATTTACTCGTGTATTGGTATAATAGACGTTTTACTTACGGATTCGATATTTTATATTTACTCATGTATTGGTATAATAGACATTTTACTCGTGGATTCGACAGGAGGTAAGAGATCGTGCATTTATCTCCTGTTCTTCAGTAAATCAGTTAGAAACAAACTTACATTTGTGCTGGACATACCCTTTAATATAAATAAAAGATTTATTTATTATTAAGTTATTTTTTATTAAATCCCACATTTCTGCTGGTGCGGTTTTCCTTGTTACACCAGTATAGGTGTAACTCTAATGTTTGGATAGTGTCCAGGGACAAACACCTGTGGAAATATTAGGCCCATGGCAGATCCATAGTGGGGCTATTGGGTATTGTGTATAAAAAACAGGGCCTGTTCTGTATCATGAGGAGGGGAGCGATAAGTATACCTCCCGTGGCACAGGAAAACAAAGACAACATATTTTGATGGCTGTTTTTTCAGGTATCTGACATGTGAACAGAGCATTACTTGAGATATTGTCAGTAAGCAGTTAGGTAGCCCCTAGTTTTAATCAAGGAAATAAGCATTTCATGTTGCTAAACCTTATGGTCCTTCCTGAGGAACGTATTGCTGATCTTGATTAAAGTCATGTAACTTTTTTATCTGAAAATCTCTGTTTGGTAATATTTGGAAATCTACGCACAATGAACAAGAATATAAATCATGGCACAGAAATAATTATCCTCAACTTAGACTTGCTGTCGTTTATAGACTTTTTATCATCTCTAACTTTCTCTGTACTCTAGCAGACTATAATGCGTTAGTTCTGAGAATTCTACTAGAATTTCAGTGTCATTACACATTGTATTTCTACAGCTCAAAAATATAATTATACTTTTCCAGGTTTCAGAGAAGGGCTCCCTAACTGCTGAAGAATTTTCCAAGATTGTAGGAATGTCTGTTCTTCTTGCCAAAGAAAGGTATTTTCTGTATCTATTAATTTGAGATAAAAGCAAAACATTGTATATAGCTGTAATAATTGTGTTTGAAGGAAGGGGGTTACAGTATTAAGAAAGCAAATATTATTGGTACATTAGACTGTAGTTAATCCAAATCAAGCAATTGACAGTGGAATTTATTTTTTGCACATTCTTTTTAATTAATTTACTTTCAAATCTCTGAATAATGTAAACCCTGGGGTCCAGTTAATTACATTACATTAAAGCGAATGTGTGGGTCTATGTTGGAAGATAGAAGATAGAGATAGAAGGTGCATTGTGGTGTGGAGTTTGTTGCTGGGAGCAGCCAATGCGCAAATCTGTAGCAGTGAAGAGCTTGTACTGTAAGTAGACACAGGTTCTAGAATTGGTTTTAGTGTGGTTGGTTTTAGTGTGCCTTTAAATTATGTCCGGATAGAATGCTCAGCCCCAATACATGTCTGTGATTAAATACTGTTCTTTGCATGTTTGTGTTTATTTTATATTGTGTGTTTTGCAGACTGCTACTTGCAGAAAACATGGGGCACCTCTGTAGAGATGATTCTGTAGAAGGATTGCGCTTTTATCCAAACTTATTCCTGAAACAGAGTTAGCGACTCAGAACAGATGTTCATTCTCGGTGTGATTAATAGAACAGTATAAAGAGGAACATGAAAAAAAACATGGTTTAGGTTTTTTGAAGATTGTTGATGGTGAGAATGCTAAATGGTTTCTTACTACATTCCTTGTTTTTTGGGGTGTAACGTGTCTGTTTTATTCAATAATAAACGTGACTGGAAAATTTTAAGTTTGTGAGTTTCCTATTTGTGGTATAGCCTAGTATGCAGCTAGGCCCACGCAGATGACATCACTTCTATTTATTATCTTATCCCTCCTTTAATCTGCACTCACCACAACACTACAGTGTATCTCCTGGAATACATTTTGCATCACCAGGAAATGAAGGTCTCAACTCTACAAGGATGAAGTTTCAGCACATTATGCATGGGGACAGAGTCTAATGGGGAAAGACAGTTGAGTGGTATCTAATCTTCCAATGAATTGTGGTGGCCATACACTCAACAATCCACAACAATTATATTAGGATATTCCAAGCAAAACTACTTCTCCTCCCTCATCTCCACACAATCCTATAATCCCAAACAGCTCATCAAGGCATTTAACTCCCTTCTCTGTCTGCCAGCTCCTTCACCTACACCCTTTCTATTGGCAGATGAAATAGCCTTATATTTCATAGAAAAAAAACATTAGAATTTGTTTTCCTGTGCACCCTAGCTAATCTCTACAGTTTCCAACCACTGCACTGCCTAGCCTCCCTTTATTGTATACTCCCTCCATTTGTCCCCTAAGAAACTTCACCGCTATTACAGGACAGCCTGCCTATTCCTTTTATTTTATTCCCCTTCTCCCCTCTTCTTTCATACCAGCCCTTACTTCTCTCTTAAACATGTCCCTCTTTTCCCTCTTCATTTAAACACACTGTGGTACTGGCCTTCTCCCTTTTGCATCTAAACTGCTGGAAAGACCTGTCTATGCTGACATGGTTCATCAGCTTTTTTACTAACTCTGTCTTTTGTCACCTCCAGATGGGCTTCTGCCCTAACCACTTCTCAGAAACTGCCCTAACTAAAGTGAGCAAAATCTAAAGGCCACTACTTTCTTGATCAATCGCTACTTCTTCATATCCTGTCCTCCTTAGCCAAGAAAGTTCAGTTTCCAGGATACCTATGTTCCTATCTTTCCGGTAGGACTTTTAAGGCTGGTACACACCATGCAATATTTCGGTCCGATAGTTTAGTGTAACTGTCGATTGGGCCAAAATAATAGCATGGGTTTTCGCCCGTGTCCGACCGACCGTTCATCCTAATCAGACGAAAGGACGACTGGACATGGTGGAAAACCACGTCCAATTGTGTGGTCCTCTATGGACCACAAGATCGGTCACAGTAAACTGTCAGCCACACCCACGATTGCCGGGACCGACAGTCCTTCCTCCTGGCTGACCAGTCGGAAGAGTCGAACTTTCTGTCAGAAAGAAAAGTCTCATGGTGTGTGCCATGCTTTAGTGTTTTCCACTCTACAATTAGTTTTAACACTCGCCACCTCCATGTGAGTTTTCTGCAAGGCTCAGTAATTCTCTTCTTTTCTCCATTTACACCTTTGGCCTTGGACAACTCATTAGTTCATTTGGATTCCAATACCTGTGTGCTGATATAACCCAAACTTACATCTTTGCTCTCCCTACACTCACATGCCAGGTCCCTAACGGTCTTAGTGCCCTCTCTGACTTCCCGCTTCCTCAAACTGAATATGGACAAGACTGAACTTGTAATTTTTCTACCCTTGGGATCTATTCCTCTCCCTAGATTTACTGTTAATATTAATGACCTATTAATATATATATATTTTTTTTTTAAAACTTGCATTTATTGAAAGTCATTTAAACAGATATACATTATATACATTATTTACATCACAAATAGCAATGAAAATCATATATTCAGTTAAACTATGCGATGTAGTTTCATGTTGATCCATAGAGTTGCACTGTTTAGTTTGATATGTTTTAAGTCTTGAGTTGTTTTTTTTAGCGAAATTTACAATGAATATCCTTATGTTAATGCCTATTGAGTTCTGTTTTAGACCTATTAATATTAATGTTCATAGATCTCATAGCTGATCCACATATACCATCCGAGAGGTAATCTCTGCTCTGCAAAATCCTCCTCTCATGCAAATTTGTCACCACTTCCTAAGCCTGCATTCAGGACATTGTTCACGCTGCCCCTTTCTTTACTCTGGAACTTTATCCGTCCATCATTCACAATCCCTTAATATCTTTGAACGTAACCTCAAAACTCACCTCTTCAGGCAAGCATATAACCTGGTGTAGACATTACCCAATATGAACCAACCCAGCAATTCACACTTCACTGCCAATCTATTTACAGCCTACCGATTCCCATCACCTTATGTCTCACCCCCATTTCCTTTAGACTGTAAGCTGACTGGGCAGGTTCCTTTTTCCTATTGTATCACAATATTGCTGTGAATAAACTCATCACTTTGTGTACTTTTACAGTATTTTATGCATTACCCTTGTATGCATTATGTATGACTTTGTATTAAATGTACTACCCTTGTATTAAACTTATGACTATGTAATTTTAAAGGGCTATAGAAATCATAATAATAATATTTTGATATTGTACGATTGATGGATCATGTGTGGTCAATGCTACGATAAAATTGTTAACTAGTGATCCCAGTATAGTTATGTATGTGGCCACCATAAGTAACCTGGAGAAGAAACTTTTCTAGACAATTGTATTTTATTCAGCTAACGTGACTTTACTATCAGGGAGAAAAACACCCCCCAAACTACTTCTAAAAATGAATGATTTCCTGTTATTATTAAAGTGCACAAAAGAACATTAATTGCTGATGTATTTTTCATAGAAACACAAAACAAGCTTCAGCTATTTGGAAAAGCAAAGGTATTGTAGACACCAGTTTATTGTGTATCTTTCTTAAGGATAAAAATATTGGACTGTATACGCACAGTCCAATATTTTGCCTAATTGACCATCACAACCAAAATTCCTGTATCGGACCGAAGGGTGTCAAATGTTCATCCAAATCAAACAAGCGTTATAACCGGACAAGGCGTTAAATTTCAGACAACCATGGGGTCTTTAAAGGACTGTGTTAAAGGACTGTGTGATCGGTAGTTGCAAAATTTTGGCCATGTTTTGCTGCTGTTTTATCTCTGGCTTTACTGTTGATCTGTTTATTCATCCTTACATGCAGGTTTTGTCCCAATGTTATATTAGTACAGTATTATGTACAGGACATTTAAGAATGGACATGATTACATTTGAAAACAGCTTACATTTTTTAAGTGTTGGGTTGCTACTTGATTGTGTTTTTTTTTTTTTTTGCAGGGGAATGTAGGATTTTGTTGTTACTTTGGAAGCACACTTCTAATAATCACGTTTCTCTCTCTCTGGCTGCTTGTGAAGGTTCTCTTCCATCCAGGTCATGGTAGATCTGTCGTATTTAGTTAGATCAACTGAACTTTAAGTTTAGTTCTTGAAGACGTTTGGCTAGTCATCCGACTGGATTTTTCTGAATTGAGAAAGCCAGTCGGATGACTAGCGAATCGTCTTCAAGAACTAAACTTCAATTCCAGTTGATCTAACGGAATACAACAGATCTCTCTCTCTCTCTCTCTCTCTCTCTCGCTATTTGACTGGCCTTGTAGATATGATATGATCCTCAATTATCTGTCGGTGTTGGCAATACCACAATTTTGCAACTGAAAAAGTTTATTTTATTTAGTTCTAAATTGATCCTGTTGTATTCCAGAGCTTTAGGCAGTGTACACACAGTTCAATATTTTGGGCCAGTCCACTGCAACTAAACTTCTGGTTGGGTCAAAGTAGTGAAAAATTCAAACTTTTCAACCAGTTATTTGGCAGAATCGGATAAAAAATAGATTGGGTGTGACAGAAATTTCTTCCCTATCGAACAGACTACTGATCAAGTTTAACAGTCGGTAGGATGTACTCAACCTTATAGCTTTCATTTTGTGTTTAAAGGAATTGTACACTGAAAAATTACTTTGCCTCATTTTAATCTAAAAAAAAAGATGCGTTTGTGTTGCTGTATGACTTCAATCCAGTACTTGTTTTGCTCAAGTTCAGTTCCCCTGCCAGACTATCTGACTCTTTGTGAGAGCAAGCAAGCAGCATTGGGAGAGGAAATTTCCCACCATGCAGTTTATGTACCAGCTGGTACTATTCCAGCTACAGCAAAACTATACATAACAGTGGAGTTTATGATACTAAGGCACTTGATTTGCAGCTGAAGTGTAAGATGTTTCAGACTGGATATCTAAAGATATAAGGCAACAGATCAACAAAAAAATGGTACAGTGATCATTGGGAAGAATTATAGTTTTCAGTAATGGGCAATTTAAAGGAAACAAATTTCCCAGTGTACCTGTACATAAAAGTTAATAGTTAAGAGTAAGTTTTATAGTGGGTAAAGTTGATTGAATATCAATAGATTTTTCTAGGGTTTTGTCCAAATTATGTAAATATTAATATCATTTTTAAGCAATCACAAAGTTTGTCCCAACAGAGCCATAAACAAGATTATTATACTAAGTTGTCATTTTGCTTCCTCTTACACTTCCCATTATTTGTGTGTGTGTGTGGCTTCTCTGAAACTATAGCACAAAATATTGTCAAGCAGGAAAAGCAGCAATGCGTATATAGTTTCTACATCCTGAGGAGACATATGGCGATAGGCTTGATAACCAATCAGAAGTATCCTGAATTAAGCTAGATATTCCCTGTTAATGTTGTTATACAAGAAATGAAGATAACAATTTTGAGATGATCTGGAATCAGTTCTGTTTATTGGTGTAGGTGCTGCTAATGCGTCTTTTTAATCTGAAATTCAAGTTAATATGTATTAGTGCAAACATATAATAAATATTCTATATATATCCCTCCATGTGATGGTGTTAATGTCATGCTTCTCGGATGAGCGGTAAAAAGCAATTTCTAACCAGCATCTGAACAGTTAACCTGCCCATTGTTCTGTATCCTGCCTGAGGAAAACCAAACCATGGTGACTTGTAACAAAAATAATTAGCGGCTTTGCTTTTTATTTATAGTGCAAGGATCATGCGGGGTAAATGTTACCAGAACTGCAATGTTGCCTGGTTGGTTGATTTAGAAGTAAAAAAAACCCACACAACCCCCCCAATTTAAAAATAGATCCATGTTATATGTGTATTACCCTTTACCACCTTTACAAAATAATTTTAGTATTTAATCACAAACTTTTGGATCTTGTGACTCAGGCTGTGCCATTTCCTAGAATATCTGTGTGTGTGTGTGTGGGGGGGGGGGGGGGTAATGTAATGCTCTGGTTCGTTGCCAGGGTCAGAGCTGTTGACTTTTTCCATCACTGGATGTGCTGATTAGTGGTTCATATCACTGGTAGAGTCAGTGTTGTGTGCTGATTTCAATGCTTCTCATAAAAGAAAAGTCCCATAAAACAGATTCTTGTCAGCACTGCTTTCCTGACATGTCTTTCCTTCCCAAGCTAATACCTTTTCTCTGTGTCTACATTGTGTTAGCAGAGAGGGGAGTTGACCATCCTTTCCCCTCTCCACCCTTCCTTCAGGGAGGAGATTGTATTAGCAGCAGCTTGTCTGTCTCGATATCTTTCTATTCCCCACTGGCACATGTCTTAAAGGCTCCCAAAAATGTCTGCGTTCATTGCAGGTTCCATGAAGATTGCTTGGGATGTACTAGTGAGCGGGTGACACTGGCACATCAGTGTAGCCACAATTGCTGGTGGGATGTAGCGAGAGCTGATTGGTTAAGACCTGGAGGTAAGATTACTTCTTACTTTAGAGTAAATCTGGCTTGACAAGTGATGACTTGTTTACAAAGGCTGCTAATGACTATTAAATGCAACTGGGATTAGGTTTTATATGTAAATATCTTATGTCACTGAAAATCTTTCAGCAGCCCCTTGATAAAGATTTCATATTTAGCACCTGCAGTGTTAAATCTGCACAGTTACTAGTATCCCAACAAGTCACGTAGAAAAATCTATTTCACACAAAAAGCAAACTGCTCTGACAGGTAGAAATTAACAATATACCATGTTCAAAGTTTAGTATATGTTTGCTGTATATGTACAGCAAAAATGTTATACAATAGCCTACGACTATGTATTCGTATTAGTGAATGTGATTACCTGCTTTAGGATAGTCCACACGTTTATTACATAGTGTAGGTAAAAGACAATCAGGGAGATGGAATAAAAGTTATTATCGTTAAAAATGGTGCTACTTTTGCTAAAAGATGTTAGCTTTTAAATGTTAAATAAGATCTGATTGGTTGGGGCAAAATTAGCACCATTTTAAACGATAAGAAATTTTATTGAATAACCCTGAATGAATAATACTCTCCATTGCCTCCCCGGTAATCCTAGTGACTTGTCTATATTGATATTTACCTTTGTGAATGATGGGCTTGCATCTTTGGGTATAATTGCTGTATTTACTGCCTTCTGTTTTGGAGACGTATTTCTGCACAGATTAACTATCTAATTATCCTAGACTTCTGCCTAGGGCCCAGAAACCATTATGGGGCACAGATAGAAGCAGTGAAATAGTTCTCCATTGTTTACTTGGTGCTTAGAGATGGCTGAACTTTCGAAAGTTCGGTCCGTTTTCGAACTATATAGTAAGTTCGAAAACTGACCCATTAAAGGGCAAGTCAAGCCCTAAAATGAAAACTTGCATACAGGTAAACCACCCCCCAAAACCCTAAACGGTAATAGTTTGAAATCTGAAATATATAAGTCTAACCTGAAATTCTGCACAATGTCCTGTTTCCCGTTTCTGCTTCCTGGTTCTTCCAGTTAGCAACTGTCAGTTATGGATTTGACAGTTGACATCACAGCCAATGTCTGAATGTTACGGTAATCCTCTATCTGCCTCTTCTGAGCATGCCCAGGCTCAGTAAAGGCTCAGTACAATTTCTAAATTGCTCAGTTTCCATGAGACATCCAGAAGCATAGTAGGCATACAGTAATGAATTCATAGGACAAAGTATGATATATCAACATATTTTAAAGAGGCCATTCTTTCTAAAAGATGGGGAGTCAAATAGTTTGAAAAGTTTGAATTAAAAACAATTAAAATATCAATGGTAACTTAATGTGAATGGCTGGGGGACTCGGTTGTACTCTGACGCGCACTACTTTCGAGCTCTCGCTTTCGAAAATTCAATAAGTATCCAATGAACAACTCGTGGATTCGATATTTACTCGCGTATAGGTATAATAGACATTTTACTCGCGGATTCGAGAATTCAATATTTACTCACGTATTGGTATAATAGACATTTTACTCACGGATTTGATATTTACTTGCGTATAGGTATAATAGACATTTTACTCCCAGATTCGAGAATATGATATTTACTCGTGTATTGGTATAATAGACATTTTACTCACGGATTTGAGAATTCGATATTTACTCGTGTATTGGTATAATAGACATTTTACTCGCGGACTCGAGAATTTGATATTTACTCACGTATAGGTATAATAGGTCATTTTACTAGCGTATAGGTATAATAGACATTTTACTTGAGAATTCGATATTTACTCGCGTATAGGTATAATAGACATTTTACTTGCGGATTCGATATTTACTTGCGTATTGGTATAATAGACATTTTACTCGCGGATTTGAGAATTCGATATTTACTCACGGATTGGTATGATAGACATTTTACTCGCATATTCGCACACCTCGAACGTTCCAACATTTGATAATTATCGAAAGTCTGGAAAATGTTGAAAATCCAGGTCCAGGATAATTTCAAGTTCGAGTTCTAGTCCATCTCTACTCCAAAGGGTAAAACTAATGTTTCCTAAAGAACCTGCGCTTTCCAAATTAATAGACTGTATAGAGTTGAGAAAGAGGACAATCCTGTCTTAATCCTACTTTGTGATGATTTTCCCTTTCTCATCCCCACTCCTTTTAGTTGACATCCAACTTTGATCCCAAAGACAGTTTGGAGATTTAAGCTTTTGGTAAATTGCTAGTTCTTGTTGCAAAACCAGAGGTTTCATTGTTCTGATAATAGATCCTGTTGAAATACATCAAATGCCTATAGGAATTCTAGGAAGTAAGTGTATTTCTATGGAAAGATCTGCTAGAATTAACAGCCATTCCCTTATGTCTGTAGGCAGAGAATTCACTCAGATTTGAGAAATTCTATTTCACTTCGAGGGTAAAAATGGTTTTGAATAGACTTTAAATGCTGTAATAAAGAATTAATATATTAGAAATGCTTTTAATATTTATCAATGACTCATAACAATAGTTTATGATAGTTAAGATACATTTTATCTTGAAGGAGCATGGCAGCTCCCCAAAAATCCACATATTTTTTCCCTTGTGTATACCTTGGATAACGTGTATACAGTTATTGTTGCATGAGGAGTCACAAAGGGAATAGCTGCCTCTCTCTTTAAAAAAAAAAAAAAAAGAAAGAAACCAATGGAAATTCCACTGTTTGAAAGACTTTGTGTATTCCAACCATTGGACCATTGATCTCTAAAGATGTCACCCCAGTTAATTTGAATATGATCACTCTGGGGATCCCAGCATTCTGTTTTAGAAACTGTGCTGGGGCTTTGCCTTAAGGTAAAAAACTGCTATGAGATCATCAATAGAGTCTTCTGCCTATCACCAACAAAAGACCCATTATAAATAGTATAGTAGTATTTGAGGTTGAATAAAGACATATGTCCATCCAGTCCAACCTACTTAGCAATACTCACATTTGCTGCCTAACAGTTCATCCAGAGGAAGGCAAAAAAAAAAACACCAGAATTATGAAGGGGAAAAAAATTCTTCCTGACTCCCAACTGGCAATCGGAAATATCCCTGGATCAACTCTACTTTATAACCCTCAAAACACACAAGCATGTGAACATGTGCAACGATAGACCGTTCCAACCGACGATTTTTATGTGTATGGTCGCTCAGTTGGTTGAAACGCCTGTTCGGTCGGGCCTCGTTCTAATCCGTCCTTTGTCTCCTGAGTGCCCATACACAAAACGATTGTCGGACAAATGTGCATTGTGAGTTGGCCATGTGTGTACGAAACTTTAGAAAGGCTTACATTATTTTTTAAAAACTGTTTAACAAACATCTTACCCATGAATCATAAAATACCATTCATTATCTGATCTGTTTCTTGTTTATTATATCTATTCCCACAGTCTGCTGCAGCCATTCCTTTCTTGATTAATCTGACATAACCATACTTTTTCATGCTCAATTGAGTTTTTATAGGCATGGATAGAATATGAGAGGCCTATCTCAATGGTGATTTTGCTATGCATTATGAAGCCAGTGAGTCTTTGATTAGAATTTTCTTGATGCTATATAGCAGTACAGGTTCCATTTAAGGGTTCACTGCTCGCTTTTTTGTAAGCAAAGTATATGCGCTTCCAGATTAGTCCAAGTCATTGGCCCATTCTTTGATTCAGAGAGTGCAATGTGCGTCATCCCCTGTGAGTTCAGTGGTTTGATTTGTGCTATTTAGTTAGCTTTCTGTGTTTAACTGTTGAAGTGTTCTACAAGGAATATTGACAGGCCCCTTGATTAAATGGCCACTTCTATTTTTGATGAAAGTAGAAGTTATTTGCTGTTATTACTGTGTATATGTAGTCTCCTACAAATCCAACAAAAGGAAAAGGGTACATTATTAGCATGAAAAGCTAACATAACTCCACTCTTCTCTTGTGAAGGTTTTGATGCTTATTTCACATCAAGGCATTAGAAAACAACAGAAGAAATGTCTGGTGTGTAATATTGGGAAGAAAATTTTAACTGCAAGTTACAATTACTGGCTCTAAAAAGGAAGACACTGATCGCAAGTGTACAGGTATTTAACCAACTACTGCATGCGTGTGTGTGAAAATAAGAGTAGACATTATACAAGACGGAATCGCCATGCCTAGATAATGAGGTAGATTTGAACATGCAGGCCAAAAAGTATATCAAGGAAAGGGTGACTGTACAAGTAGGGAACTAGAACAATAGCATTTTTGGTTCAATAGGTTGTTAGTGTTTGGAGTGCAAGGGATGACACCACTCTCCTTTTATAAACCACCCCTTTAACAAGTATAAATGTAAATGCTATTGTAACCAATAACAAAAAGGAGAAAATAAGCACCAGAATCTGGTTGAGGTACAGATAGAGTACAGATCATTTGAAATAGAGACATCTGTCCTAAATGGTTAATTCAATGTATTGAGGCCCTGGCTGCCATTTTTATTCCCCCGACTCTGTAATACATACCGTACTCTCTCTCTATCTGTATCTCAAAATACAAATTACTTTACTGGTTGACCTTTTCCATATTAGCAATGATTTACTGGTCAGGAGGGCCGCTGGACTAAGTGCCCAAGGAAACAATGCATTCAGAAACTTGACAGCTCTGTGAAGATCATCACTGAGATTTTCATGGTCTGTCACTCTGTGAAGGACATTTTAGAAAAGTTACCACTGGAGCAAAGCCAGCTGGACTGTCCGTTAAGAGATAAAAGCAGAGATGGAGGAGGAGAAGTTCTGCATAATGGGACATTGACAATAGGCAGCTGACATTTGTCATTTGTTAGGAATGACATTTATTTACAGATATGGCACATTAGCAAATTAAAAGTCCAATAGGATCAGAGAGTAATTCAGTTTGAAAGAAGGATATGATAAAAATGGATTTTCTCTGTATAAATTAGTTTAGTTTTTTTTCTTTTTTTTGTGCAGTGTGGAACTAAAGGCAGAAATTAAACTGCCACCAATCAGTTTATCACATCAGATTTTTTTTAAAGGTATCAGGGATATGCAAGGTCTGCAAGATTCGCCCCATCAGCATTAGGGATTAGTTTTAACCAGCATGAATTAGTTAGTAAATGTCACATGTTTCAGGGGATGTAATGAATAGAGTAATGCCCTAGATACCTAGCAAACAGCTAAGGTGCAAAATTAATTGTGTAATGTGTAATGGCAGAGGTTTAATACTATGGCATATTCGTGGAATGTATAGGTGGGTATTAAATCCTATCAATACTGTAATATAATTATTATGTTACAATATGTCAGGAATAAAGATAAAAATAAGGCAAGCCTCCTACAAAAATGTAGTTTTATTTCCATATAATGTTTACTTTTTAGCCATTTAATGGATCCAATAAATAGTTAAATAAAGAGTAGTGATATCTTTTTTAGTCGCAGTGCTATCGGCTTAAGATTTCTCTTTCCACAGGTCAGGAACGCATTGGGCAGGATTCCCCCTACCAACAGGATGAAAGGGTGCAGTTTGTAGTAGACGCAGTGTATGCCATGGTCATGCTTTACACAACATGAACAAGACCTGTGTCCGGGCTCTACTGGAATCTGCCCAGAGATGGAGCATGCAGGGGGAAAGAAACTGTTGAAATACATTCGCAATGTTAGCTTCAATGGTAGGTACCCAACGAACCCCTTATCAAGGGTTAATCTGACCCATTTATGAAATGTGACGTAATATTCTGGCAGTAAAATCACTCAATCCCTATGTTCTATTGAAAGCTCTTTGCGACAGGCAATGGGGTTTAGTTAATTTTTAGCAACTAATCAGATATAATCTTTTTACTGCTCTACTGCAGATTGATTGGTTTACTGCAGATGAATAAAATAGGTAAAAATGGCATTATTAATTAAGCACTGATATGTATTATCTCATTCTAAAACTAACAAGGTTATACACTGGAGAGGAAGCCTAGATAAAGTAATGTGAAGGTGACTTTATGTTTAGTAGATGACCAGACAACCATAGTAAGCTTGTGTTGGACTGGTGACGTGATCAGGCTATCAAGCTATCAGAGGTTAAACCCAGGGGGATCACTTAGTGGTTAGGTCCCCATCCTGGTGCTTTCAACTGATGGAAGAAGATTATCGGGGCTGTGGTGAGTTCATCGGTCCTCATGTGGTTAAACAACTGCCATAGGAAGGTTTTTTATTCTTGCTTTTTTATTACTTGTCCAGGCTCTGCATTTCCATTAGTTATTACATATTACTGTAATTCCTAATTCTCAGAGGCAAAAAAAGAGTTATTACTCCCTTCTTCTTTTAAACAATTCCATCATTTCTTTAATAATTCTCTCCCGTCCCTATGCTACGTAAGAGCTCATTTTGGTAATTTGCACGTTATTGGCGCTAGAGGCACACAATATTCTATTCGCTATACCGTGGGCAGGTTTCGTGTCCCGTGATAATGTCCAGTGTCAGAGAAAAAGAGCACTAATTATTTGGCAATTTAGCTCAAAATGTAGGAATTTTAGGGCAGTTTATTAAAAGACGCAGTTCTTTAAGATAAGAATCTGCTTTAGACTGCTTTCTTGCTGAGTTGCTTCAGATTATTATTATTATTACACATGAAATAAGTCTGTTTGTGTTGTCTTCTTAGGGTGTTGTAACTCCCCAATCACCCCAATAATGTAATAGTTAGAAATCTGAGAGATGTAAGTCTAGATGTAAGTCTAACCTGAAATGCCTGCTCTTTTACCCCTTTTTCTGCTTCCTGGTTCTGCAGTCAGCAGCTGTCAGTCATGGAGGAACAAAAAGACATCACAGCCAATGACTGAATGCCTTTCCCCTAGCTGCCTCTGAGCATGTTAAAGCTTGTAAAAGAGCAGGAGAGCTTAAATAGTTGGCTGAACCTTTGAGAGTGAAGGGGGGGAGGTATTTTCTGCATAACAGATGCCCTACATCTAACTTTATTGTTTTGTGGGGTAACTTATCTACAAATAACTTTTAATTGAGGGATGACATGCCCATTAAAAGTTTATAAAATTCCAATGGTTTTGTGATCTAGAGTGTCCAACTATCAATAGTCAAGAAAATGTAAAGTAGCCGCCAATCTATAAAATTTACCACCAGAAGTTCACCACCAACTATAAACTTTCTCTGTTTCTCCACACAGGTGGCCGGAACCCCAGTCATGTTTAATAAGAATGGGGATGCTTTGGGGCGCTATGATATCTTTCAGATCAGATTTCAAATGGAAGCACGCAAGGATACAAACTGATTGGACAGTGGACAGATGAACTACAGCTCAATGTGAGTTATCAGAGCACCTGTCTTTGCAATGGGACACCTTAATTACAGTCTCATTGTGGTAAATAGCAGTGAAGATTTGGTTAGCTTTCTGAAGGACATTATACCGAAAAATGGGTTATTTTAAATTTACCATAATTGGAAACTATAATCTTCCCAACCACCACTGTACCATTTTTTGTTGATCTTGCCCCCTAATTCTTTAGATTAAAACTTTGTATATTTGAGCTGTCTATCAAGTTCCTTGCTCTCAAAAAACTATTCTTCTGTGAGTAGTTTTACTGTAGCTGGAATGGTGACAGAGTTTTGACAGTTGGAATGCTGTGTGCAGGCTTGACAGTGGTTATGGAAAAAAAAGTCAGGTCGGATGGAAGTGGGAGTGGTTAAAGAGGGGAGGGGGAATCTGCTCTTAAACAAAACGTGTGCTGGATTGAAGACATGCAGCAACACACACAATCAGAGTAAGTGCTATTACATGTATTCAATTATAGATTAAGATGAGGCAAGTCATTTTTTCAGTATAGTGTCCCTTTAAGTCTGGAGTCCTGATTAATAAAACAAATCAAAAACAATACTTATAGGGAGATTCAATAAAATGATTAAAATAATAATATATTTAATATTGAAAGCTAACATGATTGGTTGGGGAAAATTGGCACCATTTTGAACAATAAGAACTTTTATTGAATCTCCCTGTTAGTGCTTACAATGCTTACTCAGATCCGAATCCGGTTATCATACATGTCCCTTTAACATTATAAACATTACAGTAAGGATTACCAGAATTTTGCATAAAATCACATAACAACGTGATTATGAACTGTAGATAGTTTGAAACCACATGAACAAATCCTTTTAAATGTCTCAGGGACTTAACCCATGGGCTGTTCTTTCAGTATGCTCTGTGTGTTCATGGTTCAGCTATAATAGATTGCTTTGTACCTCAAAATAATTTTGACCTACGGGCCATTTGTTTCTTCGTGGTGAATGAATAATTGCATCTTATTATCTCTACTTTCTATTTATGGAATCTGAGAAATTAATGTGGTGATTTTTTAAGGCAGAAATTAAAGCAGTTGTATAAATTAATATTCAAATGTAACCCCAAAGTGTGCAGGAGAAGAAAAAGTAAAGTCAATCAAATTCTGCATAGATGTCTGACCATCTAATTCCACAAAAATAAAACAAGAAAGAGAATGGACAATTCTTCTTTACTGTAAATAATATATCATGTAATATTGTAATCAATAACAGGAAGGAGGTAGAACACGGACAGGGACAGAGTTGCTGACATCATCTACTCTTACCATTAGTACTGTACATCAACTGATTTATTTTGTGTGTGTAATTAGTGTTATGTGTATGTGTACACACACAAAGACAAAAGAAGCAGCAGTACTACATTCATATTAGGAAAAAGCGCAGGTGCGTATCTCTTAAAGGGATGGCCACTATCCCCACACTCTAGAGATTGCCGAAACTGCCGGGTTTCTTTCTGTTTTTGGGTTTTCAGATCTCGGGAAAATCCCGAAGATCCAAAAACGGAGCTTAAATTGGGACTTCAGAGCTATTTTCTAAAATTTTGAACAAACTGAACATTCGGATTTCGGAACCGAGGGGTTCTGTGTTGAATTCGGGTCCGAGTCTGACCCGGACCCCATCTCTACCACACTCTAATAGTAAGACAAAAATAGTCGCGCACCAATATCAAAGATACAAAGGCTAAAAATGCTCACATATACTACAACAAAGGGGACTCTGGGAGTTAACCCTGTGATATGTTTGTATATAGAAAGTGTGATGTAATTTCCTGTCTTTCATTATAAAAAGCCATAAAATGTAAGGATATATGGATGCTCACAGCTTTGGAAAGTTGGGCCGTTTTCGGACTCAAATAGTTCGAAAAGTTTGAATGAAATACAATAAAATATCAATGGTAACTTAAGGTAAATGGCGTGGGACCTGGGAAATGGTCTGGGGAACATGTTCGAATATCCAGGACTTTCAAAAAATCAATTTACTCTCACGATGCTACTTTTGAGCTCTCGTGTTCGATTTTACTCGGATTTACGCGGATTCGTTTATTCGATATACTTCGTATTGGTATAATAGACATTTTACTCGCGGATTCGATATTCAATATTTACTCGCGTATGGTATAATAGACATTTTACTCACGGATTCGATATTCAATATTTACTCGTGTATTGGTATAATAGACGTTTTACTTACGGATTCGATATTTTATATTTACTCATGTATGGTATAATAGACATTTACCGCGGATTCGGTATTCAATATTTACTCGCGAAGATAATAGACACTACGCGAATCCGATACTCGATGTGTTATATATTATACACTATACTAAACTACTATATTATATACTATATACTATACTATACTACTATACTATACTGTACTATACTCTACTATATATTATATACTATACTATAATGTATACACTATACTATACTATAAGTACAATGGCTCTATATAAATTGAGAATTAGGTATTAGCTATACTGTAGTTCTGGTTGGTACAGGGATACATAATATATTGAGAATTACTTGTATTAATCATATACTGTAGTTCTGGTTGGTACAGGGTTACTATATAATATTGAGAATTACTGTATTAATACATATACTGTAGTTCTGGGTTGGTACAGGGTTTACTAATATATTGAGAATTACTTGTAAATACATATACTGTAGTTCTGGTTGGTACAGGGATACTATATAATATTGAGAAACTGGTTATAATACATATACTGTAGTTCTGGTTGGTACAGGGATACTATATAATATTGAGAATTACTGGTAATAATACATATACTGTAGTTCTGGTTGGTACAGGGATACTATGGCTATTATTGTATGGGACTACTGTATGGGAATGCTGCTGTCAGTGGATGTGGCGCCGGATTCCTCCTTTCAAGTTAGTGACTGACCCGAGTATAATAGAGGTTCAGGATTCAGGCTGTTTTTACAGCCTGAAACCTCGACTTATACTCGAGTATACGGTACTGCAGTTCTGGTTGGTACAGGGATACTGTAAAACATTGAGAATACTGGTATTAAAGGGTATCTCCACTCGTTTTTAGAAGTTTTGGGAATCCGTTCTATTGAAGAACGGGAAGAAAGGAGCTGTGCCTTACCTTCCGTTCTTCAATAGAACAACCAGGGAGCCAGGAGAGAAGGTAAGAAACTTACCCCTCGCTCGCTCCCCCGGCGCGTAGTCGACAGGTCCCAACGGACCTTGTCTCTATGCGCATGTGCGATCTATGCGCATAGAAGACAAGGTCCGTCGGGACCTGTCAGACCCAGCGCCGGGGAGCGAGCGAGCGGGTAAGTTTCTTACCTTCTCTCCTGCTCCTGTGTGTTCTATTGAAGAACGGAAGGTAAGGCACAGCTCCTTTACCTCCCGTTCTTCAATAGAACTGGATTCCAAAAACTTCTAAAAACGAGTGGAGATACCCTTTAATACATATACTATAGTTCTGGTTGGTACAGGGATACTATATAATATTAAGAATGCCTGTTATTAATACATATATTGTAGTTCTGGTTGGTACAGGATACTATATAATATAGAGAATTACTGGTATTAATACATATACTTAGTTCTGGTTGGTACATGGATACTATATAATTTGAGAATAACTGGTATTAATACATTACTGTAGTTCTGGTTGATCCAGGGATACTTTCTGATTGCCAATTGGAGTCAGGAAGGAATTCCCTCTGTCCCTTTTTAGCAGGCTTTTTTGCCTTCCTCTGGATCAACTGTTCGGTAGGGCTAAATGGAGGGTGAAAATTTTGGACTTAATGGACGTATGTCTTTATTCAACTTAATACCTATGGTATGTTACTATGTGAATACGTGCTTCTTAATTTCTGTTTTCATTTTGAATATTTTTTTTAAATCAATGTGACAGAGAAGCATTACAGATCATGTCCATGGTGTGCCTCTGGATTGGAAAAAAGCTGGTTATTCCAATATTCAAAAAGGGTAGTCGTTCACTGACTGTCGTCGTAGACTTGCAAGCAGTAGATGTAGTTTCTTGATTTTGATACAGTCCCCCATAGGCGACTAATTATAAGCTGAGGTCTGTTGGTCTGGGAGTCACATTTGTACATGGATAAAAATTGGTTAATAGATAGGATGCAGAGAGTAGTTGTAAATGGGGCTTCATCATTTAGACTAAAGTGCTAAGTGGGGTGCCACAGGGTTTTGTGTTGGCTGTTTTCTATTTAATCTATTTATTAATGATTTGGAAGTGGGTTTGTTAGCAAGGTTTCTGTGTTTGCTGACAACACAAACTTTGTCTACCATTAAAAACATCAGAGGATGGCAATCTTTGCAGGGGGATCTAGATAGATTGTCACATTGGGCGCTAAGTGGCAGATGAGATTTACTGTTGATAAATGTAAGTGATGCTTTTTGACTTAAAATCCTTGTGCTATTTATACTATAATGGCTCTGTGAAGTGATCCCTGTTGGAGCTTTGGTGGATAACAAACTTAAGGTAGCAGCAGTGCCAGGCGGCAACAGCCGAGCCGCAGGGTATTCTTGTATAAAGAGAGGCGGGATTCACAGGGGGAAATGTTATTCTCCATTTTTACAAAGCATTGGTAAGGCCTCATTTGGATATCAGTGCAATTT
Source organism: Hymenochirus boettgeri (assembly GCA_019447015.1). NCBI lineage: Eukaryota > Metazoa > Chordata > Amphibia > Anura > Pipidae > Hymenochirus > Hymenochirus boettgeri. Next base: position 237,632,990 of record CM033472.1, read on the forward strand.
GGAATCCTGTGTCAAAAAGGACATCTTTGAAATGGAAAGGGTTGAGGAAGGGCAAATAAAAAAAGGGGATTGGGGGAGCTTGATATGAAGAGAGACTGGAAAAGTTACATTATGGACGCTGGAGAAAAGCGCATCGTGGGATATGATTACTGTGTATAAATACATTAACGGGCCATTCAATAAACTATCTGGGGCATTGTTCACTAATAGAGCATGTCAGAGAACACATGGACATCCCTTAACTTGAAGAAAAAAGGTTTAGGCTTCAAGCTCGGAAAGGTTTTTTCACTGTGAGACACGGTAAAGCTATGGAACTGTTTTCCAGTGGACGTTGTTATGGCGGTTCATTGGTCAGTTTAAAAAAAAAGCTGGATGAGTTTCTGCAAACAAGGAATGTTGCAAGTTTACTGGTATTGATACTAAAGTAGAGTTGGAAGGGTTTTTCACTGTGAGAACGGTAAAGCTATGGAACTGTTCTCCAGTGGACGTTGTTATGGCAGGTCATTGTGTCATTTAATAAAAGCTGGATGAGTTTTCTCACAACAAGGAATGTTACAAGTTACGGTATTGATACATAAAGTAGAGTTGGGAAAGGGTTTTTCACTGTGAAACGGTAAAGCTATGAACTGTCTTCCAGTGGACGTTTTTATGGCAGGTTCATTGGTCAGTTTAATAAAAAGCTGGATGAGTTTCTGCAAACAAGGAATGTTACAAGTTACTGGTATTGATACATAAAGTAGGGTTGATCCAGGGAATTTCCAATTGCTACTTGGAGTTAGGGGAATTTTTTCCCCCTTCAAAAATTGGTGGTATTTTTTGCCTTCCTTTGGATCAACAGTTAGGCAGAAAATGAGTATTGCTGGATGGATGTATGTCTTTATTCAACCTCAATACTATACTATACTAGACGGCTCACTACTGTCAACAATAAAGTGCCCAAAGAACAGTTAACAAATGCTGCTCTTTTATACTCTGAAGTCAGTTCTTCCTATTGTTTACAATCTCTATCCTAAACTTTACCTTCCTCGCAGTGAAATACAGAAGAGGTGAAACAAAACAATGTCCTTATCTCCCGAAGTTACTGAGAGTTCTGAGCCTGTAAAATTCCATTTTCCTTCCTGTACCAGAAAGTAAACAATGCTCAACTGATCCCTTTGCATAGTTATATATACAATTGCCATTATTTACCAACATGGCCAATCTGAATAAATTACATATTGGAGATTGATTAGGCTTAAAAGAATCTGCACATGTGTACCAGTCCTTAGTAAAGCTGGGTACATACCAAGAAACTTTTCAGACCGTTCGGACAAAATTGCATGCATTGTGCAGTGGTCCTAGAGAACGTCCAACAGTTTGTTTGTTCTGAATCAGCCAAATGGATAATCAACTTTCTGAAACCACTGCTGAACCTGCTGCACTCTATGGCCCCCACGGTCCTGGCGCACGTCGGCCGCAGCTATTTTTGCCATGACCTACAGTTCTGGCCGACTGGTCACTAGTGCTCCCAAATGACGAATTACTTATGGTAGGTCAACCCCACCCCCAGATATAACCAAGCACATAATTCAAAAGTAGGGACTTTATAATATAAACAGTCACTGAAGAGCACCTTCTCCTCTGCAGGTAGCCTGAATAGGGGTAAGAGGATTGGGTCAGAAATGACCATAGAACTTGCTGTAGGGATAGATTTAACTGACCTTACGCAAGTTATCTTTGGTTAGAATGAATTAGAAAGGAAAGAATACATTGGGTTTAATCAATAGTTTATGGTCTACAGGTCAAAAAATTTCTCCTATAACTCTACACAATCCCTTTATTTCTGCTGGAACACATGGACAGATGAATTTTGCCTCATTAACACACATATATAAAAAAATTGGGCTGTTGTACATCCATATTAAGGTTAACTGGGTCTTGAATTCTTGGCAAACTAGTAAGAATTATATGAAAAGCCTTCCATCATACCTTCAAATAAAACCTAAATCACATCTCTAAATAAATTTGTGAGTTTTATTGCTGGAAAGATTCAGCAATATACTTCCTGCTTGAACACTTCCTGTTTTCACCATGTGATTAGCTTGTAGTCATGTGACCAGCCTCTGCCTGCATTAATAGACTCCCCTTCTCAACTGTCATTTTTTCCCCAGGTACTTCCTGATTTCCCCAGCATTAAGGGCTAGCCACACTGCTGTGTTTTTTTTTGCGCTTGCGTTGGCGCTTTTTCAAAATTATTGAAAACGCGGCAACGCAAAAAACGCGCGTTTTTCGATGCGATTGCGTTTTGCGTTCTCGCATTTTTAATCACAATCGCATGCGTTTTCCTATACTTAAGAAATCGCAATCGCAAACGCAACGAAATCGCACATGAAATCGCATGCTTTTGCGTTTGCGTTTCAGTGTGGCCTAGCCCTAGTCTTAACTGAGCATGCTTCTCCCCGGGCGGCTGGGAGAGCAGAGGTCAGGTGATGTCACTCAACCTACTGGAAGCAGAAGTTTGAACATTCAGCCCAATGTAATGTCTCACAGGCTCCAGTCTGAGATGTGATAGTCGTCTCATTCTTAAAGAAATACTGCAGGCTTTCATTTAACCCTAACTTTTTTTGAGACACCAGTTGCCCTTTAAAGTGCAACTAGAGACCAAAAATAAAATAAATGAAAAAAGAATTCTACGCACAACATTCTAATTGCATATTGGCTATATCTCCAAAGGTTGCTGCTACAAGAATCCTGCTAAACCGTGGATAAATAAAAGCAATTAATTCAATAAGTTGTCAAATTATTTTAAGCCCAGTCACCACGTCAAGGTTATTTAACTATGATTTTTTGCCTTATTAATCCCATCTGATCTTTTGCAGACAAGATTAAAAAACTGGCCGCAGAGCTTTCTCAAGATTGTGAGACAATCTGATATGTTAGTTGAGGAAATACTTGCAAAAGAGTAACTGTGGTGCCCAAAAAAAAAAAAAAATTGTCTTAGCTTTAAAATGACCCTGAATTAAATTTCTTAATGCAGTCAGAAGTTATGGTGCTACAAGGTTATCTATCCTTGCTTCCAGTATCTTTAGGGACCTAGCACTAATGGCATTACTTGACAGTTGTCAGGCAGGGACTTCTCCAATAATAATCTTCAATAAGCATGCTCAACTCCAGCAACAGTAAAGAAATGCAGGAAATGATAGCATTTCCAGCACCATAAGTTCTAATAGGTTACATTTGAAATGCGATCCAGTGATTCTAACTTGTTTTAAGAACCCATTTCCCTTACCAACTTTTTAAACTTTGACTGTAATAGAAAAAATGCCTCAAAAACCCATTAGATACTTATACAAACTGACATGTTCTAACGTGATACATTTTAAATGAATACCAATTGCTTTAAAGCTAGGTACACACATGCAAATCTATTCTGGCGGAACCGACCGACATTTCAGTGTTTCGGTCAATCGGGTCGAATTATTGTATGGCGCCTTTTGCGGCCCGACCGTTTGCCGACTAGGACGAACGACCGGAAAATCCCAACCATAGAGGACCGCTCAATCGATCGTGTCTGCTTTTGCCGTGACTGACATGTCCTCCTCCTGGCCGACAGGTCGAAAGCCTCGAAGCAGTCAGTCAGGAGGAAAGATTGTACAGTGTGTACCTACTTTAGTCAACCGAATGCAAAGAAACGCACATTTTGACTGGGGCTAATGGGTGTGAACTTTTGTACTGTTCATCCCAACACATGCCACTGCCCATTCTTAAACTCGCACAAACGTACATTTCACACCCGACGATCGACTCAGATCGCAACACACAGGCGAAAAACGACCGTTTCAGCCGATAATCGCACACGTGTGTATGCGGTCGGTCTTCATTCATAAACGGACATTCTGTGCATGTGTGCTTTGACCTCAGGGGTCGAGCATCAGCCCATGCAATCGTACATGTGTATGAGACTTTAACCCTTTTTTTTTTACAGGCATGCCCCCTCCATATAATAACCCTGCCCCTTAAAGGGCAACTATAGTGAAAAAAAAACTTTGTCTGTATACAATGTATAGATCACCTTAGTATAAGCTGCCTTACTTTCATGTTTCTTGTGTGCTTCGTTTCTTCACACTGGCAGAAGTTTGTACCAAGCTGTGTAGTCCCCCCCTCCCCTCTCTGTCTACTCCCCCTCAAGCAGTGACGGGCTGTATACAGATTCCGAGCATTGTCAGTTAAAAGGACTTTAAATGAAGTGCTGACATCCTGTTGACCCCTCCCTTCCGGAGCTAGATGCAAGCAATCAAAGTGTGAAATAAAGTAGCAATATGCTGAAGGGAGGGGCAGGGGAGAGAGGAGACAAGTGTGCTGAGATTTCTTAACAAGTAAGTTACTCTGCCTGTTCTCTAACTTTGCTTATTGTTATTTACTTTTTACCTAAGTTCATATCTCTCCCCCCTGCTTAGCTGAGATCATAATCACTGAAAGAGAGTCAGTGTAACAGCACTTGTAGTGAGACCTTCACAAACACAGTGACACTGCTTGTTGTCCGGTTACATTTCAGTTGCTTTAGTCTATATATTTCATAGATGTGCACTGTGTGTCTTGTTTGGTATATAGTCTGTATTACTGTATTGTATATACTGATTAGTGTTCCATTTGAGTCACTGGTTTTGTATGTATATAAGATTTTTTTTGGGGGGAGGGGCTGTTTTATAGTGTGTTATGCCATATTACTGGGTTAATGGTTTATTGATTGTGTTTAGCACTACAGCATTTGACTATATGTTGCACATGGTACATATAGTGTTGGTGAAGGAGTATGTGACAGTACTGCAGGGGAGCTTTGGATTGTGTGGGTGTGTGCCTTTGAGTGACAGATGAGTGAAGCAGCCTCTACAAATCACAGCATATTCAAAGGCTTATATCTCGGGGACTATGTAGAATTTAAGAAACTAAAGGTACCCTGGTGGATGGGATGACTTATAGGATACATTAGAAGAAATTAAAAAAAAACAATTTTCCTCACTATATTGCCCTTTAATCTGCAGCTCTAACTTCCATTCTAACCCTGCCCATATACTTCCACTCTTTTGATCCATTCAAACTCCGCCCCTTTACCTGCTATCATTGTAGCCCCCCCCCCTTTGCAGCCCCGCCAATCCACTCTAGCCCCGCCCTCTTCACCTGTCACGCCCAATCATTTTAACCCCACCACCCCTTTACCTTACACCCCTCCCATCCATCCTAACCCCGCCCTTTACCTTTTCCATTCCACTACCATTATCACCCCCACCTCCTCTCACCACGGCAACCTGCATCCTGAGCCTCCCGTTTGCTATTACCTCGCTCCCCGTCTTCCCCTACCCGCCTCCTCCTCCTTTGTCCCGGTCTCCGATAGTCACTCACGCGGCCGTTTTTTCCGGAACGAATCAAACGCGCTGCCGGGCACGAGGGTTCGATTCACCTCTTCTGGCGGTCCCGGCGGAGGAACACGGCCCATCAGACGAGCTGGCCCTACGCCGCCCATCCTGCGCCATCACTCCATCTACTTCTTCTCAACAACACGGTATACACATAGCGCAAGCGCCGACTGTGGGAGCTTTAGCCCCACAACCAATCGTTTAGGGAGAAGATTGATGATTGACAGAAAGAACGGCCAATGGTTATAGACTTAAAGCTTCCAGAGCGGAAAAGGTGGGCGGAGATCTCTCATGGGAGTGACAGCTGCTAAGTATCCATGGCAACGGCGGGGGTGTCCGCCAGGGCAGGTCTATTTATGGAAGGGAAGGGATGTGCAATGTGCAACTCTCACTGTTACTGGGGAGAACTTGGGGATGCTGGGAAATGTAATTCAACACACAACAGCTGGAGGGTATCTCAGACCTAGGCCCTTCTCTGTCAATGAACCTACTTGTCCTTTAAACCCACCTATAGTCTGTACAGTACACTACATTGTATTATTATATTGTATTTATTTTCAGGGCAAAATGGCCAGTGTTTCAACAATGAAACACTGCTCAGTGCAAAAAAGGGTGTAGGTCACCAGGGCGTAGCTACCAGAGAGCAGGGGTGAGAGTAATCAGGGGCATAGCTACCAGGGAGCAGGGGGTGGGAGGTCACCAGGGCGTAGCTACCAGGAGAGCAGGGATGGGAATTCATCAGGGTGCGTAGCTACCAGGAGAGCAGGGGGTGGGAGTCATCAGGGGCATAACTACCAGGAAGCAGGGGGTGGGAGGTCACCAGGGCGTACTACCAGGAGAGCAGGGGTGGGAAGTTATCAGGGGCATAACTACCAGGAGGCAGGGGTGGGAAGTTATCAGGGGCATAACTACCAGGAGAGCAGGGGGTGGGAGGTCACCAGGTGGTACAACCAAAGACAAAACCAGAAGAGCAGTGGATGGGAGGTCACCAGGGCATAGCTACTAGGAGAGCAGGGGTGGGAGTCACTCAGTACAAAAAAAAAAAAAAAAAAAAAAAAAAAACACATAATTGGTAATATTAACAACGCCCTTGTATACACAAAGAGGTGGTATAAACATAATTGGTAATATTAACAACGCCCTTGTATACACAAAGAGGTGGTATATACATAATTATTAATATTAACAACGCCCTTATATACACAAAGAGGTGTTGTATACATAATTGGTAATATTAACAACGCCCTTATATACACAAAGAGGTGTTACATACATAATAAGTAATATTAACAACGCCCTTATATACACAAAGAGGTGTTATATACGTAATTAGTAATATTAACAACGCCCTTATATACACAAAGAGGTGGTATATACATAATTAGTAATATTAACAACGCCCTTGTATACACAAAGAGGTGGTATATACATAATTAGTAATATTAACAACGCCCTTTTAAACACAAAGAGGTGTTATATACATAATTAGTAATATTAGCAACGCCATTATATACACAAAGAGGTGGTATATACATAATTAGTAATATTAACATATATTTAATACATATACTGTAGTTCTGGTTGGTACGGGGATACTATATAATATTGAAAATTACTGGTATTAATACATATACTGTAGTTCTGGTTGGTACAGGGATACTATATAATATTGAGAATCACTGGTATTAATACATATACTGTAGTTCTGGTTGGGACAGGGATACTATATAATATTGAGAATTACTGGTATTAATACATATACTGTAGTTCTGGTTGGTACAGGGATACTATATAATATTGAGAATTACTTGTATTAATACATATACTGTAGTTTTGGTAGATCCAAGGATACTATATAATATTGAGAATCACTGGTATGAATACATATACTGTAGTACTGGTTGGTATAGGGATAATATATAATATTGATAATTACTGGTATTAATTAATACATATGCTCTAGTTCTGGTTGATCCAGGGATACTTTGGAGTCAGAAAGGTTTCCCTCCCCGCTTTTACTGGTATTTTTTTCTCTAGTTTAACTGTTAGGTAAGGTTAATGAGAAGGGTATATAGGTTGGACAGGAGGGATGTATGTCTTTATACAATACAATACACAACCTACAATACTATGTTACTGTTAGACAGACATTATGGGTAGAGTATAAAGTTTGGACTAGATGGACAAATGTCTTTATACAACCTCCAATACTATGTTTAATTCTTAAAATGACCCAGAAAATCTACGGTAACCTCGGACTTATACCATTACTTACAAGTGGCTGGAGCAGAAGGAGATGGAGCGTCAGGAGAGCAAGGAACTCACTCTGCTCTACTTGGTGCTGGTAAGAACAAGTGCATCTTTCTTCTATGGGGGGGGTTTAGAGGTGGGCAGGTAAAAGTTGTTGAACATGGCCACTCAGATGTTTAGAAACTACAACTCCCGCAACTAAAGCATGCTGGGACGACTGGGAGTTGTCGTTCTAAACATCTGGGTCCGGTGCCAAGGAATGGGGGTTAATGGATTGGCTATTTACTTTATGTGATAATGTATGGAAATTCACTAATTATTATAAAGGCGTCCATTTCAAGGGCAACTAAAGCCTCCAAAAGCAATACGATCAGAAGGCAGCAGTGGTCATCATTTCTACCTCGGTTTTTTACCCGAGTCAATAGTTTTACTGGTTATTCGGTACAATAAGTTAACTCGGCTTAATCGGATGTGCTTATCTGAGTATATACAGTATAAACTATTTCATTTTTTACCTTTATGTATATGGATTCCTTCTGTAGCCGTTTAAATTAATCTAAGTAATAATTAACAGTTTTTTTAAAAAAAATCTTAAAATAAATGTAAAATAATTGAATTAAACATAACTGGTAAAACGATACATGTAAAATTATGTATATAGGGGAAGATTATTATAGTCGATTATTCTAGCTGTTTAAATCAAAGTAGCTATTTATGATGCATTCCTGGTTTAAAACAAGGGGGCTTTGGATTTTAAGGGGAACTGCAAGTTTTTAAATTCACGGTCCTGTGATGAAACTGAGAGGAATTCCGAAGGGTGGGTGAAAAATGCCTTCAATGTAAACAAGGAAGATACCAGTATTGAGTTACCGCAGGAATTCAGAGACATCCCCGAACTGACTGGTTATTAGGCAGATAACGGTAAGTAACCAGTTTTTTGCTTGAAGGGTGGACATGCCTTAAGCTGTGGCAGATTTAAATAGAGTGCAAACATTTCTGGAAGTGACTAATCAAGTATGCAGCGCAGGAATTTAAATCTGTGTCCGAACAGATAATATAGCATAGCTGCGGAACGACGGCCAATAAAAAGTGAGAGAGAAAATTGGAGAGTCAACTCTAAGCTTCTCCTTTGAACAATAACGAAAAAGTACTTTTATAAAGGTCACATAAAATTTTATCTTGGGAAACCAAACTATAGCGTTGTATAGTCAGTGGCAGAATTAGGGATGGTTACAAACCGGAAAGATATTTTGGCCAACCAAGCAATAGTACCATGCGTCAGTGTGTGTGGGTGGGCCTGGAACCGAGAATCGGAAGCCAATTCATTCCAGATCATCCACACGGGCCCATGGTAATTCATGGCTGATCGCGCGGTCCTACAGTTCATTTGGTCCTGACGAGCGCTCGCTAGTGCAATGGCTCAGTCAGTAAATAAAATCCCTGTGTGTACCCAGCATAGGGGTTTCCCTTAATATTAACATATGTACCTTCTCAATTCTTATTATAGACATTCTAACATTCTCATTATCAAAGAAATGAGCAAAGGGGATTATGCTTGTTTCTAGCCACGCTTGAAAGATACAGGAGATTCAATAAAAGTTCATTAGTTAAAATGGGTGCTAATTTTGCCCCAACCCATCAGATCTTATGTTACCATTTGAAAGCTACATCTGGGGTTGGGGCAAATAGCACCATTTAAAACGATAAGAATTTTATTGACTAACCCTTTTATAGTTCTTTTGTAAGATTGCATTCTTATAGTTAAATAGTCCAGCAATATCAGGATAATTTGATCTTGTTATCAAATGTTTCTAATTTTAAGTAGACCAGTTTAAACGGTTATCATATGATAGGTTGCGGTAAATTCACACCCGCAAATTAAAACAGCTTAGGCAAATGGTACCTTTTGTACTAAATAAGCTTGCTGTTATATCTGATGTAACCAAAGCTGATTGGACCATTCGGGGTAGCGTGAACCTCCTTATCCAGTCATATTTTGTGAAAAATATTAGATCGTTAAATACTTAAGATTATCAAAGGTTTGTAAGAAAATATAAACAGCAATTCTAATGTTATATTTATGCAAAATTAAATACTTAACTGACACCAGTCCCCTGTTAACAGTTGCCAATCCAAGACTAATTAGAGCTTTTTGTTCACAAGCAATTTAAATTATATTTTCTATTTTAATTTCAACCATGTTTTTACTATAATTAAAGAAAGGGACAGGACACTACTCAGCAAACGGATAACATTAGATCGTGTAATGCACTTCCCGAATAAAACATGACCAGAGAATAATGTAAAAACTTAATTAAATAAAAGAACGAGTAAACATTAACACATAAGCAACTTGTTGCCAAAAACATGGTGCTTGTTGGTGCCGCTGTGTTGTGATAATTTTCGTATCGAATCGCAGGAGCATTGCCCGAAAAAATGGTGATCTCATGCAGCTAATAAGGATTCAGTGCCAAACACAGCGCACCAGGTGTCCACAAGAAAGGGCGATACAGTTCTTCGCGCATAGCCTATATATAATATTATATAATAGATATATATATATATATAATCACTGCGATCAACGCGTTTCAGCCAACAGTATCAATTGTCCTCAGGATGGTAAGTCCCTACGCATGATTGCATCGTATGTATATTACTATATATATATATATACAAAAACAAAGTCCTCACAGGACTCTCCAAGTGTCACAAAAAGTATTTATTCGTCAACATGTTTCAACCTAAAGCAGCCGTCGTCCAGTCAACATGTTTCAAACTAAAGCAGGCCGTAGTTCCAGTCACCAGTTTTAAACCTAAAGAAGGCCGTCGTCCAGTCAAACATGTTTTAACCTAAAGCAGGAAGTCGTCCAGTCAAAATGTTTCAACCGAAAGCAGGCCGTTGTCCAGGTAAACATGTTTAACTAAAGCAGGGCCGTCGTTCCAGTCAAACATGTTCAACCTTAAAGAAGGCCGTCTGTTTTAGGTTTAAAACATGTGACGAATAAATACTTTAGTGACACTTGGAGAGTTGTGAGTGTGTCATTTTTGTGTATATGATTGAAGTATTGGGACCGCACCCAGCAAGTTATGGATACAAGGAGTGCAATCTCATAGATATCTGAGTAATTTGGTCATCCCTTATACAAAAGAGCCGCCAATGACTTCAAATCAGAAAAGTGAAGCCATCAAGTAAGACCTTCCCAATTTACACTTAGCAAGTTTTAATATTTTCGTTCAGGTTAAAGCAAGACTGCTATCAAGAAGTCCTTTAACCGTAGGTAGCTATCAGCGTTAGAGGTCCTGCAAGACAACTGTCAAGTCATAGCAGCCATCTATAATTCTGTTTCTCAATGTATCATTAATTGCTTCAAGGATTGTTTGTGTGTCGCTTTTCGGAGTTGAAGAAGAATTTAAAAGTGAGAAAACTTTGATTTTGGTCCCGTATTCCCTGATTCAGATTGTAACTAAGATTTGTTGCCAATTTTGTCATCTGGACATGTGGATCCCACTTTATGTCAGGTCAGCATGGTTTTTTAGTTCAGGATAAATAAAAGGAAACAATCCAAACTATGACTGACAAAAAAGATGAAGTATTACGGCTGAGTTAGGGGTTTTGTAATGTATTGCACGTGAACATTATGTCTTAAATATCCAGCCACTGGACAGATATGGAAGTTCCAGAGATCGGACATGCTGTTACTGATATATTCCAGAGGAAGATGAATGGGGGCAATAGGTAATCTCAAAAGTAAAATTGTGAGTAAATGGGGGTGTGAGTAGATCACCGATTTTGATATATTTTAGATTCATAAGAAAATTCATGCAGGAAGCTAAAGTGTGAATATCCAGGGCATGTGTGCTTAGCTGATACCGGTATATTTAGGTGTATGAGGGGGGAGTGCATCATATGGACTCATGGAAACTGGGGATTGAGTCAGGACACAAACTTAAAGCTCACTGTGTGATGATAAGTAACCAGTTGTGATCGATAATCAATCGGTTGGAATTGTTCGAAGATTTCTCATCCCCCCAATCGACCACTTGAAGATATTGTTCAACCACTTCTAAATTTGATTGGATGTTACATGGATCCATGTCTGTGTATGGCATCCATCGTTCGTATGGCATCCATCGTTCTGTGTATGGAATCCACGTTTGTATGGATCCATCGTTCTGATGGCATCCATCGTTCTGTGTATGGCATCCTCGTCTGTGTATGGCATCCATCGTTATGGATGAATCACATCGTTCTGTATGGCATCCACGTTCTGTGTATGGCATCATAGTTCTGTGTATGCATCCATCGTTCGTGTATGGCATCCATCGTTCGTATGGCCATCATCGTTATGGGTATGGTCATCCATCGTTCTGTATGGCATCCATCGTTCTGTTGTCTGCATCACGTTCTGTGGTTGGAAGCCATCGTTCTGTGTATGGCATCCATCGTTCTGTATGGCAGTGCCATCGTTCTGTATGGCATCCATCGTTCTGGTATGGCATCCATCGTTCTGTATGGCATCCACGTTCTGTGTATGGCATCCATCGTTCTGTGTATGGCATCCATTCGTTCTGTTGGCATCCATAGTTCTGTGATGGCATCCATCGTCGGTGTATGGCATCCACGTTCTGTGTATGGCATTCATGTTCTGTGTTATGGCAGCCATCTTCGTATGGCATCCATCGTTCTGTGTATGGCATCCAGCGTTGTGTATGGCATCAATCATTCTGTGTATGGCATCCATCGTTCTGGTATTGGCATCCATCGTTATGATGCATCCATGTTCTGTATGAGCCATCGTTGTGTATGGCATTCCATCGTTCTGTGTATGGCATCCATCGTTCCTGTGTTGGCACCATCGTCTGGTATGGCATCCCACGTTCGTCTGGCATCCATCGTTCGGTTGTATGGCATCATCGTTATGTATGGAATCCATCGTTCTGTGTATGGCTCCATAGTTTATGTATGGCATCCATCGTTCTGTGTATGGCATCCACCGTTTCTTGTGTAGGATCAAGTTCTGTGATATGGCATCCATCGTTCTGTGTATGGAATCCATCGTTCTGTGTAGGCACCATCGTTCTGTGTATGTCATCCATTCGTTCGTGTAGTGTCATCCATCGTTTCTGTGTTATGTCATCCAATCTTTTCGGTGTGATGGCATCATCTTTCTGCTGTATGGCAACCATCGTTCCTGTGTATGGATCCCATCGTTCTGTGTATGGGCATCCATCTTTCTGTGTATGGCATCCATCGTTCTGTATGGCATCCATCATTCTTGTATATGGCATCCATCGTTCTGTATGGCATCCATCATTTGTGTATGGCAATCCATCGTTCGTGTGTATGGCATCCCAGTTCTGTGTATGGCATCCATCGTTCTGTGTATGGGCATCCACGTTCTGTGTATGGCATCCCATCTTCTGGATGGCACCATCGTTCTGTGTATGGCATCCATCGTTTGTGTTATGGCATCCACGTTCTTGTGTATGGCATCCATCGTTCTGTGTTATGGATCCATCGTTATGTGTATGGCACCATCGTTCTGTGTTATGTCATCCATCGTTCGTGTATGTCATCCATCGTTATGTGTATGTCATCCATCTTTCTGTTGTATGGCAACCATCTTTCTGTGTATGGAAACAATGTTCTGTGTTATGCATTCACCCAGCGTTCTGGGTATGGCATCCATCTTTTGGTGTATGGAGCCACGTTCTGTATAGGCATCCATCATTTGTATTATGATCCATCGTTCTGTATGGCATCCATCGTTCTGTGTATGGAATCCATCGTTATGTGTATGGATCCATAGTTCTGTGATGGCATCCTCGTTCGGTGTATGGCATCCATCGTTCTTGTGTATGGCATCCATCGTTCTGTGTAGGCATAATCATCTGTATATGCATCCAATCGTTCTGATATGGCATCCCTCATTCTGGTATGGCATTCCATCGTCTTGTATGGCATCATTTCTGTGTAGCATCCATCGTTCTGTGTATGGCATCCATAGTTATGTGTATGGCATCCAGCGTTCTGGTATGTCATCCATCGTTCTGGGTATGGCATCCATTCGTTCTTGTGTATGGCATCCATCTTTCTGTGTATGGCACCATCGTTCTGTATGGCATCATTCATTCTGTATATGGCATCCATCGTTAGGTGTATGGCATCCATATTTCTGTGTATGGCATCCATCGTCTGTATGGCATCCATCATTATGTATATGGCATCCATCGTTCTGTGTATGGCATCCATTCATTCTGTGTAGGCCCCATACTTAAGAAGTAGATATATTTACTACTTGAATGGCAGGCCAATGTTCAATGTATGTTTGCATGATGGCTATTCACAAGCCCAGGTTATCTCATTCCTGAAAAAATATGTTTCTTGTAGTGTTGAAATTATCTAAAGTGACATGACAGTGATTTGAACTTTGTTCAGATATGCTGTTGATAGTTAAAAGCTCCCTTTGAGGGGGGATCTTTAAACATGTTAACGTCATTATCAAAATGCATCCCTGTGGTGCCAGATTTATCAAACCCTAGAGAAATGTGGTTCTTGGCTGAGAAATATTTTCAGGCAGGTGAATTTATCTGCACTGTTGAAGTGCAGCAGGAGGAACGGACTACTCACAGTCTCTCACTGACAATGCCAAGTAACCTTCTATAGATGTGCCATCTGTGCAGCTGTGAGCTTACATATATATAAAGGATTGTGTCCACAGTCAAGGGTGTTACAGACAGAGCAAGGGAGGAAAAAAGGCAGATCAGAGAAGTGAAAATAACAGTTCATTTTTGTTTACCTTGTAAAGGCTTCAATACATCAATATCGTGCAGTTATTAGGCTTCAGATTTTATTGCCGTTTGAGGAGTATTGTGAACCAATAGTGAGCTAAACGTTGCTGGTAAACCCCCGATAGTCCAACTCTTACTCCTACCCAATAATGTCCTTAAAAGTTACATAGTAACAGTAGTAGGAGGTTGTATAAAGACATTTGTCATTTCTAGTCCAAACCATTTATATACTCTACCCATAAGTCACTTAACATTACATAGGTAACATAGTCTTGGAGGTTGTTAAAAGACATTGTCCATATGTTCCAACCTTTATACTTACCCATAATGCAGTCTAACAGTATCACTTAGTAACATAGTATTGGAGGTTGTATAAGGACATTTGGCTCATCTATGTCCAACCTTATACTTACCCATAATGTCAGTCTAACAGTTACATAGAACATAGTATTGGAGGTTGGATGTAAAAGACATTTGGCCATCTAGTCAAAACTTTATACTTACCCCATGTCAGTCGAACAGTTACATAGAACGCCTTCCTTGTTTTTTAATTCCAGAGGACCAAACTTAGCCATCGTAGCTGTGTCTTCTTGATGGGAGGCGGTTTTATGACTTACTCTAGTTAACTGATGGGGTAATACCTCCAACACTTTGTTATTCATTTGACATTTCAACCCTCTGGTTTCTGCAAATATTTTCTTTTAAAAGTAACTTTTGGCGAACCAAAGTGCATAGCCATTTAAAACACCATAAATGTTTCTATTTATATGTAGGGGCAAGCGAAAAAAACCTTTCCTGGTTCTTTCTGGCCATCTGCTGCGTTATTGAGTCACCCCTGCGGCCTTTCCTTATGCCTCAACGTTCTTCCTTAAAGAGTTATGTCCAGCCCCCCAAAAACTTTTTCTTTGTGTAAGAACCCCCAAGCCTCAACCTTGTGAGGTTTTTAACGTTATCAGAAGTGCTAGCATTACTCACCAGCCTCTTTCCAGCAATCGGAAGCAAAGTGAAAATTTGGCCGGACCGGCAGCATCTACTGTTATTGGCTGAGACGCAATGTAAGTTGATATCCAGTCATTCATGAAAGCAAAAAAATGTTAACGCAAAGGGGGAGTGAGAAATAGCAAATCCACAACACACCGGTCTAAACCCCTACACATGTGTGAGAATGTGATCTAAACCATGATTCTCCAGCAATATTCAATACGACAGGCTGCTCCGCTTAATTACCCAAGGGGAATCTTTGCAGTGGCAGGCAGTTTTAAGTCTAAACCTTTTAAATGCCAAAGGCACTGTCCATGTCATGTCACAGTGTGCACAAATACATTTTTGTCTATGAACTTTAGCCTTTCTCTAATCAAAAAACAGCTCAATTATTTTTTTTCCATGTAACAAGTAAATAATGTCATTGGGGTGAAGGTTTGAAACAGAAGTTAAACCACATTGACTTGACAGATTTAATAGCAGAGAACGAGACTTTTTTAAAGATACCTTTAACATATAATAGCCAGTAGCCCCCAGAAATCAGATAATTTAGAAGCATATTGGATACATTCACAAGTATGAAATCAAACCCATGTAATGCACCAGTTGGTATGCGTTGTTTGGTGTAACATTTTATACATTTTGTAATGTGCTTGTATTTAGGTTTTATGTGTTTTGTGGGTGTTGTAGCAGGGAGTGTTTTTGTGGTTTAGGTTAAATGGTAAAAAAAAACTGGCAAAAAACTGCACAATTTCTGTGCACTTTATGCAGTTGTATGCAGTTTTTTTAATTGACTTTAGTTAAGTGGCCATAATGGCACTAAATTTCATGTTTGAAATACATACACACTGCACAGAAGAAACAATATAAAACATATAAAACATTATTATGGCATTCCTATACAAAACCCAATCCTTTACTTTTTATGCACAGAACACGTGTACACATTTTTTAATGTGAACAAAAGTCCACATAGTTAAGGCGGGTTTATAACCCACTCAAAAAAAAGCCGCAATTAGTTACTTGCATTATTTTATGGTGTGAATTTTATAATGGGAGTGCAGTGGTATATATCCTTACAAAAATCAACTAAGTGATCATTTCTGATATTTCTTATGTCTTCACTGCCCACCTCATTCCAGGTGTCCCATGCCTGGACAATTGACTCTTGACAATGAGTTTTCTGCAGTGTTTAACTTCACTAACGGATCCTGATGGAGTTGCTTCTGTCACTTCATACCCAATGAAATCACCTCCTCCACAAGATTTGGTTAAACGCAGAGATGATGGGCTGGGAGTTCCTTGTAAGTTAAGTTTAAAGTTACAGAAGGTAGCTTGGGGAGGTTTAAATAAGGGGGGATAGGGACAAGGCTACAATTAAAATACGAATGGCGTGAAGGAATCAGATACTTCTGTATTATTAGAAATAATAACCTCTTTACATTATAAATATAAGGTACTACGCCACTTCAGAGTCCCCTGTCGGTATTAAAGCAAGAGGCCTGTGGCCTTGTGCTTCTATATGATCAGGAACTCTCGGTGGTGCTACTACCTATATTAACTGGTAGGGGTGCAATAGCCCTTATATGTTAAAACACAGTGGAGGTAAATAGGAATCACCCAGCCCAACTATGATGGAGCCCCTATCTGGCTTCATCCACGGGGTTTTCTAGGAGGGGCTATATCTGTCATAGGAAAAATCACCACCATCTCCTCTGGTAGTTACGCCCCTATTACGACTGAACATATACAATACATTGCACTTATAATTTCTTCTAATAATTAACTTAGGCCCTGTGCCAAAAAGGATTAAATGTACGGGATAACACACAACCAGTCAGTATGTCTGTACTATAACATAGGAACCATGCAAAGAAAAGGGAGAGCCATACAAAGTCAGGACCCTTAATAATGTAGGCAGACATCCCATATGCAAAAACTCCATTCAGGGAGGAACCCCAGAGACACCCATCAAAGTCTAAAGAATATTTCTGATACATCTACGGCCAATAAGAAAACACATCAGAATGTTTCTCATAAGTAGTCTAGGACAAAGACATCCATCACGTTTGTAAAGCAGGTTCTATACTATGAAGATGGTGAAGGAAGGAGGACGGAGTTCTCTGTGGGGTGGACAATATTAAGGAAGCCCATAAAACTGTAGGGCGCTAAAGACAAAAGTATGAAGCAAAAAGCAAGCAAACACAAGCCCAGCAGTGGAATTTAGGTGGGCAACAGGCATATTTTTGGAAGTTTGCTCAGCTGGGCTCAGCACAAGAGACAACTGGGTTCTGCACTAAAGGAATTATCCCTTTGATGCCATCGAGAATTTAAGGACCAACATCCCTCAGATTCATTGCTTTCATTCAGATCCCAAAAGTCAAATAGCAAGAGAGTTTTTCATATCTCACACATGACAATAAGAACAAAAGAAGCATGTAGAACCATCCTGTGACGGCTCCGTAATTGAGGTGTTCAGACAGTGTATACTCCAAATAGTTCTTGGTCAGGAATTCCATTGGCAGGAAAGAACATAAGCACATATGGATTTAAAGAAAATCAGAGAGATTCATTAAAAGTCTTATCGTTTAAAATGGTGCTAATTTTGCCCCAACAATCAGATATTATTTAAGATTTGAAAGCTAAATCGATTGGTTGGGGACAAATTAGCACCATTTTTAACGATAGAACTTTTGAATTAACCTGTTAATCTTTCTTCCAGTCTTCCTCAATGTAAGGCAATTTTTCGATGCAGGGGACCCCCATTAGCATTTTCAATTGATCAGGTTCAAAATATCAGTATAATCAAGGCAGTTCTCAATGAGGCAATGTGAGGCAAAAACCTCAGGCAGCACAGTATAATTAAGAGGGCTTCAAGAATCCAGGCCCACAAGGGAGAAGCTGTACTGTAAGAAGAAAGTACCCGTCGGTTAAGATCAGTTAAAGAAAGCAAACACTCGACGTCGTGGTGACAGGCTTAAAATAATTTGGCCAACTTATTGAAAACTAAAAATGCTTTTATTTATCCATGGTTTAGCAGGGCTGTGGGTAGCCAGCTTATGGAGGTAGCCAATATGAAATTATAATTGTTGTGCACTAGAATTCTATTTTTTGTAGTATTATATTTTGGTCTCAGTTGTACTTTAATATCGATGTACAACAACCCTTTTCTAATATTGTTATGTCTGTTCTCACTGTATGGGACATTTACTGTCGTTCTCATTGTATGGGACCTTTTAATGTCCTTTTGTTCTCACTGTATGGGACCTTTAGGGCTATGCCCACACGCTGCTTTTTTATTTGCGTTTGCGCTGCGTTTTAAAAATCATTTAAAAACGCCGGCACGAAGAAAAAAAACGCACGTTTTTGGTGTAGCGTTGCGATTGTGCTTGCGATTACGATTTGCTTTCTGGCATTTTTTAATCGCAAATCACATGCGTTTTCCTATACCTATTGAAGAAATTGCATGCGCAAACGCAACGAAAATGGCATGACACGCATGCGATTGCCCATTTGCCATTTGCCGTTGCAGTGTGTACTTGCCCTTTGTAATAAATGGCCGACGGGCCGGCCGTTGTTACTCCACAGTACGCTTTAGGAGGAGGCTGACACAGTCCGGAAAGGTGCAGGTACAAAGGCCTGCTGGGAACTGAAGGCGTATGCTTATTTACTGGATGCAGGCAACTGGATGCAGGCAAAGGGAGACACTAGGAAACAGCAAGGTAGGTTACTGGATAAGGCAAGGTAAGTAATTGGAGGCAGGCAACTGGATGGCAGGCAAGGGTGAGACACTGGAAACCGGGCAAGGTAGGGTATTGGATGCAGGCAAATGAGATGCAGGCAGGGTGAGACACTGGACACAGGCAAGGTAGGTACTGGGATACAGGCAAGGTAAGTATTGGAGGCAGGCAACTGGATGAGGCAAGGTGAGACACTGGAAACCAGGCAAGGTAACTAAGTATTGGATTGGCAGGGCCAACTGGATGCAGGCAAGGTGAGACATGGAAACCAGGCAAGGTAAGTATTGGATGCAGGCAAAGGATGCAGGCAGGGGTGAGACACTGGACACAGGCAAGGTAGGTTACTGGATACAGGGCAAGGTAAGTATAAGGAGAAGGGATCCAAGAAGGGCAGGTAAGTACAGGAGCCAGGACGGGTAGCGGAATGATACAATGGGGGCACCGGGTCAGGGAGGAACCGGCTTTTCAAATTTCGCGCGCCGGCCGTGTCGGCGGCGTGACGTCATGACGGTAGACCCGCCCACCCGGAAGTGAGTTGCGGCGCGGGACCGGAGCGGCAGGTAAGTTCATGACAGTACCCCCCCTTACAGGGGGGCCACAGGGACCAACGGGCCAGGTTTCCAGGAAATTCCTGTGGAAAGCTTTAACTAGACGAGGAAGGAAGGAGCGTGCAAATCAGAATGTTAAAATTCCCAAGCTCCTTTCTTCCGGACCACAACCTTTCCAAGTGGACCAAATACTGCAGAGACCCTCCTCCAGAATTTAGAGTCAAGATCTTCTCGACCCTCATAAAACTCCTGCTGCCATCAACGGAAATCGGAACGGGACCCGGTAGTAAGGATGTGGAAACTGATTCACGAAACATTACTGGTTTGATGAGAGAAATATAAAAACACGTTTAGAAATCCGCACATACTGGAAGGAAGAAAGTAAGTTGAAGGCGAAACAGCACTGGGCGACTAATTCCAGGATAGAAAAAGGACCAAGAAATTTGTGACCCAGTTTGGACGGAAGGAACCGCGTAGGTTTTAGGTAATATGAGCAGAAGCGGCCAACTTTTGTCTCCGGACAGAATACGCTGGGGGTTCTCTACGTCTCCTATCTGCTGCAGTTTTTTGCACCAAAAGCAGATTTCTGAAGGCTGATGTCAGTAGCATGCCAGATAGCGGTAATTCTGGGCAGGCAGAAGTCGTCGGCAGCATGGTACTTGTGTGACAAGAAGAAAATCTGCCGAAAACATTAGGGATTAGTCCCAAAGAACACCAAAAAAGGAGATTCCAGTTAGACGCTGAGGTTGAATTGTTATGGGCAAACTAGTCCAAAGGCAGAAGGTTCAGCCCAATCATTCTTGGGTATAGGAAAGTGTAACAACCGAAGATATGTTCCAAAGACTGGTTAGTGCGTTCAGTAGCCCGGTGGACTGTGGGTGTGGGTAAGCCGAAGAAAAATGTAAACTTGATTGTCATGGACTTACAAAGTGCTCTCCAGAATTTGGAAACAAATTGGGACCTCTGTCAGATACTATTTCAGAAGGGAGCCATGAAAGCTGGAAGGATATGTGAAAAAATAGTTGAGCTAACTCCGTTGAAGATGGTAGTTTAGGGAGGGTACAAACTGGGCCATTTGCTGAAGCGTCTAACAGGACCCATATAACCGTGGTGTTTCTCTGGAAGGCGGGAAAGTTCCACAATAAAGTCCAGGATAGATGGGTCCAAGTCTGGACGAATGGGAGGGGTGATGAAGAAGACCAGGGGGGAGGGTTCTAGATGATTTGGAGGAGCACAGCTAGTAAACCCTTGAAAAAGTTTTAAATTTTTATCATTTTGGGCCACCAAAAGGGAACGGGCATTATATTAAACGTTTTGTTAACACCGGGATGCCCAGCTTGCTGGGAACAGTTGGTATGCAGAAGGATAGTTTCGCGAAGAGAAAACAGGAACAAGTTTTGCCAGAAGGTGTGTCGGACGGAGCAGAATCTTGTGAGGCTTGAATCTTGGAACAAAGTGAGGGGATATAGAGGCCAAGATTTTCGTGGTGGGGATAACAGAGCCCTATCTTGATTAGTACAGTCGGAGGCAACAAATGATCTGGAAATCTGGAAAGCATCAGCTTTTTTGTTTTTGGAACCAGGTTGGTAAGTGATAAACAAATTAACTCGGGGGACAAAGAATAATTAAGACCACCGTTCTTGCGGGGATTTAACCTTTGAGATTCTGGATGTATACAAGGTTCTTATGGTCGGTTAAGGATGGTTGATAGGTCAGAGTTGCCTTCAAATAGATGACGCCACTCCTCAGGGCCAGTTTGATAGCAAGAAGTTCCCTCTTCCCAACGTTCATAATTCCGTTAGTTGGGTAGAAATGGTAGCCAACACCTATCTTGGGAAAAATATTCACCGGATGGAGTTCCTTTAGTGCCCTGCTCTGGGATAAGGACGGCTCCAGCGCCCAAGTTGTATGATGCATCAACTTCGATGTTAGAAGGGGAGGCATGACCTAGGATTGGATGTACTAGAAATGGTTTGCAACGAAAAGGCTTCCTTGAGTCGTCTGAAGCTTGCAGGGACCAAGACACGGCGGGATCCCTGAATGAGGTTTACCAACCTTTTCCACTGCTGAGGGCTTTCCTATTGGGAGAACTCTTGACCGAGAAACCCTTGAGATGGAATGTGTCGTAGTAAAGTTGCGCACACACCCAATGAAACGTTTGAAGTAGCTTTGGTTCCCATAGGAAGGGGATAGAGACCAACTTGGACGGCGTCTACCTTGAAACTTAACAGGATCCGTCCATGGAACCCTGCGGAGATACGATGTAGCATAGGAGGGTAAAGTGTGAACACTCAAACAGACATTTTTCCAAGTTGGCAGACAGGGCGATCTCGTCTTCAGCGTAGAGGGGGAGAAACACCTGGTTTTAACATGGAGGCGGTGGGGATGTGGGGCAGATCATGGAGAAAGATTGTAGAAATGTCATCGTACGGGATAATACTACTACCGAATTCCCAAGCATAGTCCAGGAAAGAGCCTGGTCATGTAAAAATGCTCTTGGAGAAGCCACGACGCTGGGGCCATTGCAAAGGCCAAAGGGCATTGCCACGAGAGATAGCTCGTTAGAGTGCGCGTCCGGGTGAATAGAAGGCGGTCTGCCACACTCTCACCTTGCGTTAAGGGTCGTCTAGATTGTATTGCCCGCGCTAAATCCAGTTTGGTAAAATTTTAGCTCCGTTTATCTGGTTCAGAAGTTCGAGGATGGAGAGGGGAGTGGCCGGGCGGTAGGCCGGATTCGTTTATAGCTTTTATTTAAGTCCCACGATAGTCGATGCGCAAGGGGGGTGGTGAGTAACCCCGGCCCCGTCTTTTTTTTCAACAAAAAAGAAACCCAGCTCAGCAGGGGAAGGAAGGGTCGTATGAGATCCCTAGACCAAATGTTCAGTAAATGACCTGTGAATAGCTAGAGGGGTTCTGGAGACAGGGGGTTGTTGCCGTACCCGAGGAGGCATGGGTCCCAGAAGAAGATACGATGGTGGGCAAAGTGAGGAACGGCTTGTTGCGTGGGGCATGCGGGTCAGGGTAGCTTGCAGCTCGGGTTAGAGGAGTAAAACAATCCAGAAAAAGTCATGATAACACCGGGGAGGTTTGCCTCAGATTTATTTTGTCAAGGTAATGGTCCGTAGAGTGCGATGAGTAGAGAGGCACAAATTGTTTGAAACAGCGAGAGGTAGTCCCAAGACTTGAGTTCATGGTGAGCAGCCAATCAATAACGGGGTTGTGTAATCTGAGCCATGGGAGGTCTACAGTAGTAGCCGACTTACTGGGAGATGACCACGGCATGGTACAAGGGCTGATCGGAATGACAAAAGAAGATAAAAGTATGTTATGAAGCAGTTACGGGTGTAGGCATGCTAAATAATGCCATGATGCGGGAAATAGGAAGCGATACGTTTAGCGAGGGCAGATTGCAGCGAAGGATTTGTTATAAATACTGAACAGCGCACGCATTCACTTGTATTATGGATGACAAAGAGCCAAAGGGAGCACTCTGATAGATAGACTTGCTTTTCTTGCTTGAGTTGTTCAGATTATTTTATATCTACACATTGGAAGAGTAAGTCTAGTTGTCGTAGATTGTCTCTCTAGGGGGGTGGGGAGATACTCCCCAATCACCCCAATATGTACCCAAGTTGAGTTCAGAAATAAGTCAGGAAGAAGAAGTATAGTAGATCGATGTAAGTCTAACCTGAAATAATGCCTGCTCTTTACCCCTTTCTGCTTCCTGGTTCCTGCAGTCAGAGCTGTCAGTCATGAGGGTAACAAATGACATCACAGCCAATGACTGAATGCCTTTCCCCTAGCTGCCTCTGAGCATGTTAAAGCTTGTAAAAGAGCAAGGAGAGCTTAAATAGTTGGCTGAACCTTTTGAGAGTGAAGGGGGGAGGTAATTTTTCTGCAACAGATGCCCTACATCTAACTATTATTGTTTTGTGGGGTAACTTATCTACAAATAACTTTAATTTGAGGGATGAACATGCCCATTAAAAAGTTTATAAAATTCCAATGGTTTGTGATCTAGAGTGTCCAACTATCAATAGTCAAGAAAATGTAAAGTAGCCGCAATCTATAAATTTACCACCAGAAGTTCACCACCAACTATAAACTTTCTCTGTTTCCACACAGGTAGCGCCGGAACCCCAGTCATGTTTAATAAGAATGGGGATGCTTTGGGGCGCTATGATATCTTTCAGTATCAGATTTCAAATGGAAGCACGCAAGGATACAAACTGATTGGACAGTGGACAGATGAACTACAGCTCAATGTGAGTTATCAGAGCACCTGTCTTTGCAATAGGGACACCTTAATTACAGTCTCATTGTGGTAAATAGCAGTTGAAGATTTGGTTAGCTTTCTTGAAGGACATCTATACCGAAAAATGGGTTATTTTAAATTTACCATAATTGGAAACTATAATTCTTCCCAACCACCACTGTACATTTTTTGTGTGATCTGCCCCCTAATTCTTTAGATTAAAAATTTGGATATTTGAGCTGTCTATCAAGTTTTGCTCTCAAAAACTATTCTTCTGTGAGTAGTTTTACTGTAGCTGGAATGGTGACAGAGTTTACAGTTTGACAGTTGGAATGCGTGTGCAGGCTTGACACGTTGGTTTATGGAAAAAAAAGTCAGGTCGGATGGAAGTGGGAGTGGTTAAAAGAGGGAGGGGGAATCTGCTCCTAAACAAAACGTGTGCTGGATTGAAGACATGCAGCAACACACACAATCAGAGTAAGTGCTATTTACATGTATTCAATTATAGATAAGATGAGGCAAAGTCATTTTTTCAGTTAGTGTCCCTTTAAGTCTGGAGTCTGATTAATAAAACAAATCAAAAACAATACTTATAGGGAGTTCAATAAAATTGATTAAAATAATAAATATTTTAATATTTGAAAGCTAACATTGATTGGTTGGGGAAAATTGGCACCATTTTGAACAATAAGAACTTTTATTGAATCTCCCTGTTAGTGCTTACAATGCTTACTCAGCATCCGAATCCGGTTATCATACTAATGTCCCTTTAACATTAAAACATTACAGTAAGGATTACCAGAATTTTGCTATAAAATCACATAACAACGTGATTATGAACTGTAAGATAGTTTGAACCACATGAACAAATCCTTTTAAATGTCTCAGGGACTTAACCCCATGGGCTGTTCTTTCAGTATGCTTGTGTGTTCTGGTTCAGCTATAATAGATTGTTTGTACCTCAAACTAATTTGACCTAAGGCCATTTGTTTCTTCGTGGTGAATGAATAATTGCATCTTATTATCTCTACTTTCTATTATGGAATCTGAGAAATTAATGTGGTGATTCTTTTAAGGCAGAAAATTAAAGCAGTTGTATAAATTAATATTCAAATGTAACCCCCAAAGTGTGCAGGAGAAGGAAAAAGTAAAGTCAATCAAATGTCTGCATAGATGTCTGACCATCTAATTCCAAAAATAAAACAAGAAAGAGAATGGACAATTCTTCTCTTTACTGTATAATAATCATGATATATTGTAATCAATAACAGGAAGGAGGTAGAACACGGACAGGGACCAGAGTTGCTGACATCATCTACTCTTACCATTAGTACTGTACATTCAAATGATTTATTTTGTGTGTGAATTAGTGTTATGTGTATGTGTACACACACAAAGACAAAAGAAGCAGCAGTACTACATCTATTAGGAAAAAGCGCAGGTGCGTATCTCTTAAAGGGATGGCCATCCCCACACTCTAGAGATTGCGAAACTGCCGGGTTTCTTTCTGTTTTTGGGTTTTCAGTCTCGGGAAAATCCCGAAGATCCAAAAACGGAGCTTAAATTTGGGACTTCAGAGCTATTTTCTAAAATTCTTGAACAAACTGAACATTCGGATTTCGGAACCGAGGGGTTCTGTGTTGAATTCGGGTCCGAGTCTGACCCGGACCCCATCTCTACCACACTCTAATAGTAAGACAAAAATAGGCGCGACCAATATCAAAGATACAAAGGCTAAAAATGCTCACATATACTCAACAATGGGGACTCTGGGGAGTTAACCCTGTGATATGTTGTATATAGAAGGTGTGATGTAATTTCCTGTCTTTCATTATAAAAAGCCATAACATGTAAGGATATATGGATGCTCACAGCTTTGGAAAGTTCGGGCGTTTTCGGACTCAAATAGTTCGAAAAGTTGAATGAAATACAATTAAAATATCAATGGTAACTAAGGTAAATGGCTGTGGGACCGGGAAATGGTCTGGGGAACATGTTCGAATATCCAGGACTTTCAAAAAATCAATTTTACTCTCACGATGCTACTTTGAGCTCTCGTGTTCGATTTTTACTCGGATTTACGCGGATTCGTTAATTCGATATTACTCATGTATTGGTATAATAGACATTTTACCGCGGATTCGATATTCAATATTTACTCGCGTATTGGTATAATAGACATTTTACTCACGGATTCGATATTCAATATTTACTCGTGTATTGGTATAATAGACGTTTTACTTACGGATTCGATATTTATATTTACTCATGTATTGGTTAATAGACATTACTCGCGGATTCGGTATTCAATATTTATCGCGTATTAGATAAGACATTTACTCGCGAATCGATAATCGATATGTAGGTATAATAGACATTTTACTTGCGGATTCGATATTTACTTGCGTATTGGTATAATAGACATTTTACTCGCGAATTCGATACTCACGTGCAGGTATAATAGATATTTTACTTGCGGATTCGATATTTACTCGCGTATTGGTATAATAGACATTTTACTCGCGAATTCGATACTCGCGTGTAGGTATAATAGATATTTTACTTGCAGATTCGATATTTACTCGCGTATTGGTATAATAGACATTTTACTCTTGGATTCGATATTTACTCGTGTATTGGTATAATAGACATTTTACTTGCTGATTCGATATTCAATATTTACTCACGTATTGGTATAATAGACATTTTACTCGCATATTCGCATGCCACGAACATTCGCTAATTATCGAAAGTCCAGAAAATATCGAAAGTCCAGGTCCGGGATTGTATGAGAAGTCCAAATCCGTTCGAACTCGAATAGTTCGGCTTGAACTCGGGTTCGAGTTCTAATCCATCTCTACTCTGCTTGATAGAGAGAGGACGCTGTAATATATTTGGACAGTTTCTGATAAAAGCCGTAGTATTTTTGATATTGATATTTATATATATATATATATATATATATATATATATATATATATATATATATATATATAAAATTTTCTATTCTACAGCTCCCAATTAGTAAAGCTGTTTATTGTTTCCAGTAGTGTTTCTCAACCTTTTTATCTGTGGGGACCCCTTGAAACAATTTTCCTGTCTCGGGGAACCCCAACGGAAAATAATGAATAAATGAATAAAGATGTATTTATAGATCTAATTCATACAGGACATTGAGATAGAAAATATCTAAAAAAAAATATATCTGTATTCATCACAATGGTGGCTCATGCATACATTTTCTGTCTCGAGGACCCCCATGCAACCTCTCAGGCACCCCTGGTTGAGAAACGCTGTACAGATATTGAGATAGAGTCTATCATTCTTTAACATTTGTGTATTGTTTATAGGCAATCTGTGAGATTTTTCCTCCCCCTTGTTGCTGGCCAAACACATTTTCAGCCAATCACATCAGTCAGACTGGCCCATCAGGATACCAGGGATATCCATTTATTAATCAAATCAGACAAAATTGGTAACATATATACAGAAGTAATGTAGGGTAAGAAATAATAAATTAATAACTGAGATCCAGAAACGAGGAGACTCCTAAGATATCTCAATTCAGCAATCTTTAGTCACACATTTTGAGATCTATGTATATCAATATAATTGAGATATCTTAGGAGTCTCCTCGTTTCTGGATCTGCCTACAACTACTCACCTCTTAACATTTTTAGTGATTGGGACAGATCACTGCAGATATCCGGACGCATTTCGAAGGTTTACTAGGTTGCAGGACTGACTTTTTGCTTATCTTAAGTGAGAGAATAGGCTTCTTAATGTTTTCTAGCGGGTCCCTGATCTTATATTTCCTGGTGGGCCCCCAACAAACCCAGCCTGACACAAACACCAGAGGTTTTCGGAACCCGTTTGTTTTTACCTCTCCATATCCTTTATATGGAATCATATCTGCTGGCAGTCAACAAGCGAGTCGGAGAGTTCATTTTAATCTGAATATTACCTACAGGGTAAATCACTGATTTGTATTCATTTGATGGTAGGGGCCCGGGGAGAGCATGTTAGCATTGTATGAGATTGTGTGGATCTTTATATAAATATTTCATTTATAAATTATGTTTTTGTTGTTGTTCTCTAGTTAACCTTTTAGGAAACGTAGATAATAACCAGTGTCAGTTGGATGATAGATTTTTATTTTCTTTGTCCTTTAACACGCAGTGTATCTTAGAAAATAGCATTTAACAAGACAATTACTTGCATACATACAATATATTTATTGTACAGATGACAGCAGAGTAGGTCTCATATAGGGACGCTCCCTGTCAATCACAGCAGCCTGCCTACCTGCAAGGTCATGCACTGTTTACTATAACATGTGTAGATAAATCATTAAGAGTCAGCCAGCACAGTGCTAGAAGCCCCCAGGAGCTTTCGGTGAGATGTTTACTTCTGTTCCTTTTGTCATCAAACCTTTTATTAAACACAATTTTTGAGGTCTGCCGGGCTGGCTCTGTGCTGGGGAAGCACAAGTGAATTTTCTCGGCTCTTAAAGTTCCGTGTTTGAGGATTATATTTCCCTTTATTACTCAGACTTGACAGCACTACTCACCAAAAACACATTATCCAAGGCTTGAAAGAGAGAGCATTGCATCTAAGTGAGAAAATATCTTGCAATTCAAGAGACAACGCGGCAGCGACATAAATATTGTTTCCCTGGCAAGTCCCTTCCTACCCATTTATTTCAGCTTCCTTGGAATTTATTTTGGTTTTTTCTTTTTCTTTTTTTTACCATTTATAATAATGTGATGGGAAGAACACAGGAGATGTTAAACATGACCCGCAATTGTTTTCCCCAAATCTTTATTTTTCAGCCGGGGATATGTAAGAGAATAATCTTAAATAACAATCATTATAGAGGGTAGAATCAGATCATCTTTCAGATTATTTTCCTATTTCAACGCGACTGAAAGACTTTAAGAATGAGTTGAAAATATCGTAGGATTTTAAAGGCATATGTGAGTGTTTATATCTGGCACTGTAAATGTACATTTTCCACATGAAGGACTTTTATAACATGGCCGTATGAACAAATCACTCATTATATCGCTGTGTGGCGTAGCTCACTCCATTGTGAAGCAATGGTGACATATTATTTAGCAATATCTGTAACACTTTCTACAAGGCAGTACATGCATCATAAAAAGTTATTTTGGGTTGAAAACCCTTTATTGCAAAAGCCAACATCAGAAATCTAGTTGAAGAACAACCAGTTTCCCTCACATCATAAAGGCCATACTAAAATGTTGGGTATTCTAGGTTTTCCTGCATTTATTTGAGTTAATGAGATTGCCCTTTCATTATACTATATTTGGGCCACTGCATGTTGGACATACACCACCTGACACAAGGACCCTTCTGGGGTGAATACCATATCTTCCAGGACCTTTGGAAAGTATAGACCCTTTGGAAAGTATAGACTCTTTTGAAGTCCAATTGCTCCTTCAGAACCTTCCAGGCAAGCTTTTTGAAAAATTTAGGGGCACTGCATATTGCTAAAAAATTCTCTGTCGGCATATATTTGATGAGTATGGCCTCCTTAAAGGGTCTCTCCACTCGTAAAATAGACTTTCTCTGAGATTCAATAAAGGTTCTTATCGTTAACCAATCAGATCCTATTTAACATTTGAAAGCTAATATTTGATTGGTTAAGGCAAAATTAGCACAATTTTTAACGATAAGAACTTTTATTGAATCTCCCTGTTTGTTTTTTCAGGTTAATTGAAGAACGGGAGGTAAAAGAGCTTTGTCTTACCTCCCGTTCTACAATTAAACGATCAGGAGCAGGCAGGCTGTACTTAACCACAAACGCATCCCCCCGATGCTCCCAACTGAGCGTTAACTGTATGCACACACACACTCACACACACACACACACCTCTCTATTCTGGCTTAGTTTATTTTGACATAAATGGCTTACTTCACATTCCTTTTATACCAGTCTTTTCCCTTGGTCAAAATGTTGACATTATAGTCTTCAAACAATCCCTGACCCTAAGAATTGGTTATTCTATGCTTTCCTTTGCTTTTTATTGCAACCTGCAACATAAGAACAAATAGTCCCCAATGAAGAGGATTCTGGGCAATTTCCTTGTCAGTTTACGACTTTGTGAAGGACTAATATAGAAAGTATTAGATAAATAGACGTGCACAAACGAATGCTTCTCTATAAATTGGGTTTGTTCTCTGAATGTAAAACAGTGACAGAACAGATTAAGGTGTCAGCAGTTGAAAATGAAATGCTCTACAGTATCAGTCAGGCTGTATAATCTCCATGCACCTAGACCACCACTTGTAATTAACTGATTTTCATATGGCAATTAAGTAATGATTTAATTATGTTTGATTGCAAGTATCCTAATATAGATGATTGTGATGCTTTTACAGACAGGCCTTTAGTAGACTGTGTTTCGTAACAGAACCAGGAAATCTGCATTGACAGCTAAGACTGTGCAGCTTCTTTTATGGTTCATATTTTAATGGAAGATCGGAAACTTAACACAATCCCTTTATATCAGCCACATTTGTTTATTTAGATTTACTATAGGACCCCTAGTCATGTGACAAAGATGAAACATTGGAATGGCTGAAACTAATGTGAAGTGAGGCAGTAGAGGAAGCTAATAAAGGAATAGAAATAAGAAATAAAGGGATAATGTGTGAGTCTAGTAATCAATGGTAAATCTGACTAAAGTATGTTTACTTTAAAAGAAAAAGCGTTTCAATTGTCAGTTTCCTGCCCCCGACCTTAAATTATATATTCAGCACATTATCTCCTGCATTATTATTGTCCCCATTCTGGCCCCTCCCAGTCAATCAAGGCTGTGACAGCTGTTATCACAACCAATGATTGATATTTCACCTGCTGCCACCTCTGCACATGCTCATACATATAAAAGCTCTTTGAGTAGAAGGAGGAGGCATATTCCTTTACAAATACATGTAATAAACTGGGGAAAATAGCAGATGGGGTTGTGGGCAAATAACTGACAAGTCACCAGTTTTTTGTTGTAAGGGTGGGCATGCCCTTTGATATTGATTCATTTAATATGTATACCAATATGCTCTATGGTTAAATTCATAGCACCCATCATTTTATTTTTATAAATGTATTACTAGGTCGAGCGAGGTGATATTGTAAGGGCTACACAATTGTTACCTCAAAGACTTTTTGCTTCATTCTCTCTCTGTGATTTCCCCCTGTGCTTAGTCAATTATTCTTTTTTCTAGGGATTTAAGAGGTGATGGAGTTTTACCTGTTGCCCTACTTATCCTCTAGAGGCATTTTTCTATTTTCTTCCCCTTTGCTTTGTCCTATGGGGCCATGCTGAGTTATTTAGTCATCTAGATGATCTTGGCCTACTGGGTTTCTACACTGTAGGTTAAAGCCAAACTTACCTTCACTACACTGAGCAAGAAAACAGGCAACTATATATTCAGAGAATCAACTAATTACACCCACAAGTGTCTCATAAATAATATCTAATTGCTCCCCATCATAAATCTGGGTCACCCAATGTGGACACATCCAGCTGCTCCTAAACTACAAATTCAAGGACATTCATTTTGCATAATTCAAGTTACAGATGTTACTTACAGTAGATGACTTACTGGGTATGTAGCTCTGTAAGGAAATAAATGGAACATAAGGCAAAAATGGTGAATTACAAACTGTATTTTTGCAACCCCCCAAAAACTCATCTTGTTTTGTCACCATTTTACTGGTGTTCCTAGATGTTGGAAAAATGCTGCATGGCCTTTGTCTGAACCTAGCCAAATTGTTCTGATGAATATTCATAGTTGAATCTTAAAAGGTATGTCCACCTTAAAAAAACAGATGCCGCTGCCGACTATTAAGAAAGCCGAAAGGCGCTTACCAGACGCGGTCTGGTAAGTAAGACTCTGGGGATTTTTGGGAGGTGAGGTAGGTGCCTACACTACAGCAACCCATTTATTTTTAGACAATGCAGTGAAGAGATGAGGGATACGGAGAATGGGGGAAAGAATTCCCCTATACATGCCAGAGTCCAGGAGGAAAGGGATTAGATAGAAACCTTTTCACACACAGGAAGGCTCCTACTCTTCAGTTTCCAGGACTTACGATAGGAACTGCAGGAGAGTGGGGCCAGTAGTGGGTTCAATTTTAGTTTTGGGGGTGGGCATTACCTGAATGAGAAAAGGTGGGTTTGTGCCTAAATGTAGAATACTACAATACTGTGCATTTCCTTCATTCACATATCCAATGCTAGGAAGGGGGCAGCAGCAGGTGGTCACCACCGCTGGGGCGAGGACGTGCCTCCGCCATGCCCCTCTAGTGCCCCTCCAGGTTGGGCGCACACCCCCACTGATCTCGCCCGTTTTTGCCACCTTCAAGGTGGCGAAGTGAAACGGCCGAGAAACACGGCATATCAGTTTATAAATAGAAGCGTACGGTAACTAATGCATGAATTGCAAAATGTTAATGAGGCGTTAACTTTTCGTGGCCAGTTTTCGACATTTTTAAAATTGCATTTAGCATTAGGCAGAGTGAGACATTTGCCTCAGGTGGCACCCCTGCACTGAAGAAGAAAGGCGTCAGACAGGCAGTGGTGGAAAAAAAATATTTTTCCTTGACCGGTCAAGTGAAAAAAAGAATTTCCCCTAGTAACAGATATGATGTTCTTAAAATCTTTTTTTATGTTTAGGTTAGCTTTAGTTTGTTAGGCAAACAGGAAGTATGGCATTTCTAATGTATTGTAACAGTTGAACCAACATGTATAGCACAGACTATAAAATAAGTTATTTTGATTTGAGCAACAAAAACCTGAAATGAGCAATATGGTAATAGCACCACAAGCTGTTTGAGAAAGGGATGTAATATAAGTTTCTAGTAATTTACATTATTCCCAATTGACTGTCTGAGGAACTGTTTAAACTGTTTAAAATGTGATAGGAGTTTCAAAACTGTAACTATTAGGGCTAGGCCACACTGCTGCATTTTTTCTGCGCTTGCGTTTGCGCATGCGGTTGCGTTTTTTCAAATCATTGGAATCGCAGCAACGCACCGAAAACGCGCGTTTTCAGGTGCGATGTGATTGCGATTTGCTTTCCGCATTTTAAATCGCAATCGCATACATTTTCCAATACTTAATGGGAAAAACGCATGCGCAAACGCAACGAAATCGCACATGAAATCGCATGCGATTCTGTGTGCAAATCTGTTTGCGTTGCAGTTTGGCCGTGCCCTAAGACCAAGTCCCCCGTCAAATCCACACCCATTTTAGCACAGCTGGAAATAATCATGGGCGGCATTCAAAAGTTTGTCTCAGGCAGCAAAAACTCTAGAAGTGTCCCTGCAGTGTAAATCCCATGCTATCCCCATAGTACATCATATAGCATGGGGTTTACATTGACATAATATTCATCTCCAGTAAAGCTTGTAAACTACTATTTAGCAGTATTTTCATATTGTCCAATGTTTTTACAAACAAACTTTTTAAAATCTATACTTGCTTTTTATTACCTGTCAAGGTAGAAATACAGAGCCAGACACAATAAATAGCTCTAATCAAATAATAAATAATTCTAATCAATGTCTACGGCTTGATACACACTCCTGATCTATCCCTGGTCTGATCATTTGATTGTGTATATCTTGGAAAATGATCTGTTTTCCTGTTACTCCTGAGCCCTGACCGACAGGTACTGATCGTTAGATTGATTGGAAAGTCTTATGGGAATTGGGATCTTGTTGGAGTCGGCTATATTGTATGTAGCCTAAGAATTGTCCAGTGTTATACTGCACAGAATCAGAGAAGGCCAAACTCACAGAAATCCTTTCCACTTGCAGATTTTCGAAAATAGGATTCAATGGGAGCAGTGTTTATTATCACTTATTTACATATCTATCTTATTCCTACTGACTGTTGTTTATTAAAATGCATTTTCTTACTGTCCCTTTGGCTCTGTAGTTATATTTTACCAGTTTTCTTGGGTGAATGGGCTGTGGGCCCACTGGGGGATTCCCCTGTAACCTCTGGCACTAAATAGAAGTTAAAAAATCCCAAAGTCCGTCTACAATTAAGGTATAAATAGCAATGGTAACTTACTGTAAATGGCTCAGGGATCTGGAAAATGGCCTGAGAAACAGTAACGAAAACATACACTTACTGCTTTGGCATTCCGCGTAGTATTGTCGAGATTTATAAAAATATTGGAAAATTCCTAGAAATGTCGAAAATTTGGGAGAATAATTCTGTGGTTCGGAAAAAAATCCGAAATGTCGGATCGGAAGATTTCGATGGATCCATGATACCCGCTTCTAAACCAGGTCCGGGTTTGCGTTTGGGTTCATCTATACACTTATTAGAACAACGGGGAAATGGAGGAAGTAGCATTTAGAACAAATTAATAAATCCTTCCATTTCTGATTAATACACTGTAAATGTGTTTTGCCTGATTCTATCTCTGGGTTATCACGCACTGTTGTGCGCTCTCTTGTTTCTTTCCCATTTCAGATAGCGCCTGCAGATACCATAGTGCAACGACCTAAAATGAAGAAAATAAGATAAACTTGACATTTTATCATTACAGATGGTTCTGCAGCCGCTGTAGTTGGAGAGATAGGGGACAATTTTTGTATCTTTGATATATATAAACTTTGTTTTAAATCCCTCTGACCATTTCATAGTCATATAATATATGGTTTATTATTCCAAGTAAGAATCATTCCAATTAGGAGGATCCATTATAAATCCTGATCCAATATAAATACTAATAATAATGAGATTCGTTTCTGCATGATGTCAAAACCCAATTCCCCCCCATGTGTTCTGTCAGGCAGATACTGTATCATCAGAGCACATAACCTTGTACTTTATTTGTTTCTCCTGCATTCTTGGTTTTATGATATATTTACAGCCTTATCTTGGAGAGAGGGGATAGATAGGCGTGCGCTGAAATCTTCTGCACTGATGATATAGAGTGGTGGATCTGGGAGGATGTATGAATACATTCATGTCTGTGGATTGATTGTAACAAAGAATATTTTGGAGAGATGAAGAACGGTGTAAACAATATACTGTTTTTGCAGCACGGCAGTGGTGCAGGATCCAGCAATTCCAGGCAGAGTCAGGGAAACGGAAACCATCTTCTTTCATTTAAAATTCAGTGTAATTCAGGTCTAGCCCCTAAGCAGTTGAGATGGACGAAACTGGCAAGATCCATTCCTTTTTAGATTTACAGATCTTGGGAAAATCCCAAATATTCGGAAATCCGAAAACGGAACGTACTTTTGGGACTTTGGAGCGCCTTTTCGATGAATATCGAACATTCAAGGCTATTTTCGATAAACTTTATAAACATACTTCTGTGTTTCCAATCGTATTTTTGAGGATTATCGAAAATAGCCTGGAACGTTCAATATTCATCAAAAATGCGCTCCAAAGTCCCGAAATCCAAATGATCCACCCGGTTTCAGACAGAACTTTCATATTTCAGAACCAATAGGTTCCGTGCCTGGTCCGGGTTCAAGTCAGACCTAGATCCCATCTCTACTAAGGAGCTTAAGCTGGGTGCACACAATGAGATATTTCGGTCCGATAGTTCAGTGTATCGGTCGATCGGGCCGAAATTATCGCATCCGAATGTGCTCATGTCCGATCGACCGTTCGTCCGAATCTGACATGGTGGAAAACCTTGTCCGATCATGCAGTCCTCTATGGACCGCACCATCGGTCGAGGTAACTATCGGACGTGGCTGCTTTTGCCGTGACCGACAGTCCTTCCTCCTGGCCAACCGGTCGAAAGTATCGAACAGTCGGTCAGGAGGAAAAATTGCTAGGTGTGTACCCAGCTTTAGATGTCTGGTATGGGGACTGTTCTGTATAGGCACCTAGATCCTCTGGGACAGTGACATTTTATGACTTTGGCTTTTTCTTTGAATATATCTATATGCCTATGTATTTATTACTTTCTTACTATTTTATATTATTTCCCCCCTTGTATAAGTTCAAAGGGTATGTCCGACCCCTAAACAAACATTTTAATGATGACTGGAAACCCCCCAAAACCTAAAACATGCAATGTCAAAATAGCTCAATTCGGACTCTAAATATACTTCTCAGCCCTTGTTCCCTCAGCTGCCTTCTGCTTGTTTTCTGTGCATGGAAGCAAGCAGAAGGGGCAGGACCAGCAGGACAAAATGTCCTTACTACAAATAATAGATACAGTAGATAAAGGATATATTTAGGGATGTCTGATCTGCAGTACTCCTGGTCTTGTGTTGTATTATGTTCATCATCAATACAATAGAAGTAAATACACCATGGAGACAAATCAGGGACACATGCCCCCTAGACCAGGTTAAACACTCTAATCAAAGGGTTAACTTATCATTCCCTCCAATGCCTTCCTTCCTCTTTTTTAACAGAGCACACACACACACACACACACACACATATCCCTGTGTTCCCCTGGGAGATTTATCACATGTATAATTATCGGTACGTCTTTACAAATATGTGCACTAGGACAATCTCACACCACATAAATCCAGCCCTGTGTCCCCTATGAAGGAGAGCTGCACACATTCACAAAATATCTTCTTGCCAGAGACATCTGCTGGGCACTGGTTTGTATTACGTGAATGGACATATCTGAAGAAATCCTCGAAGAAGCTACAGTAACATGCAGACCAGCCAGCAGGATTTAGCTTAGTAACTGTGCACTGGGGCCTCAAGGGCGAAATATTTAACTATCATAATGTTGTTTCCTTTCCCCCAATATTTTGTAAGCTCCCATCACCCTCTAAGAGCCAAAACCCATCTAGAAACGCTGGGTATTGTCGCTTAACAAGTATACAGTAATCCTTTATCCAATGGGATGGGTACCACTCTCTCTGAATTAGCAGGATCCCCACTGTGAACCTCACCTGTGAATCATAATAAGAAAAATGATTTGGATCCTCCAACCTATTTGTATTTCCTCTAAATAATGAGATGTTGTAATTTCAGTCTGTTGTCTGCTTACAAGCTAATTCACCGAGCTAAGGTTTCTAGTTCAGACCCTTCATCACAGTGTTTTATGATAATGGATGTTCCATAGTAAAAACACATCATACACAGGATTCACTCCTATTACAAGGCTCATCAGATGTATAAAGATGTTTCCTCATTTTCTTCCGCTGTGCAATGTGCAAGGCCTCTTGGTTCTCTAAAGAACTATGAGAAATGATTCTTTATATGTATGAAGCTGCATAGGCAGAAAGCTTTATGAAACTTCATTACAACTGCACCAGGGACTGTTTGTCAGAATTAATCAGGCCCCAGTGATAAGAGGAAGAACAGCAGAAAGCTGAGCTTGTAGTATTTGCAACACAGAATACCGTGACCCGATGATGATGAAATCTACGAATTTATGTGCAGATTGGATTAGCTCTGTTTTTTTCCCCAGGAACCTAGAAATAAATCATTCTTTTTCACTGGGAACATTTCTGTCTGTGGTTTTAGACAATTATTGGGGTATCATATGCCTTTAACGTGGTTGTAAATAACACCCAGTATCGATATTGAACTACCACATTCTATTATTTTGGAACAATTACTGGAAGTTGGAACGTCCAGTTAGTCCAAGGCAGCAAGAAAGTGGATGGTATTTGCTTATATATTCATTGACTTGTTTTTTTCATAGCAATTAGACTATTACAGTATAAACATTCAAAATATGTCACTAATTTGTGTCTCGTCCACAGTTTTTATTTTTTTTAATGTAATGAATAGAATCGGCAGAAATGTGTCCCTGGTAAATCGCTTTTTGGCAACTCAGACACCTACTTATTATAGATTCAATAGCTGAATATGAAGTTTAGAAAATAAATTCTTTTTTATTGGTACCGTGCATTTCAGTATCGCTAGATAGAAAGTATACTTCGTCTGAAGAAGGTACTACACTGTACCGAAACATTACACATTGGTCTTCCTGTGTGTGATCTATTAAAATATACATGATTGCAAGACTAATGTGCGTGGTTTTGTTTTTTCTTTAGATAGAAAGTATAAGGTGAGCCTCAAACCCCCCCACTGACCACAAAAAACAAAATGGAGATTTTTAAATTTGGGGCAAGATATGGCAATGATCCAACATCCAAAATTGCTACCTTAAACTTCTCAAAAGATAACAATATTAATGTTGGGCCTTATTCAATAAGAGTTGCACAATTTTGCCGTTGTCCCTCATCTGTAGTAACCAATCATATTTTACAAAATGTTTTCTAATTGTAGTAGACCAGTAATCTATAATAAATTTGTCTGAGTAACCTTTATTACTACCTTCCACCCACAATTCTGAAAACAAGCATACTTAAAGGGTATCTCCAGACGAAAAAAAAAAATTGCTTGTAGGCCTCGTCTGCCCGCCCCCAACCGCCAAGTTAGATTTCTAAGAAAAAAAGTCCTTCGCTCCTGTGGCACGTCTGTGATTGGCTGATAGGCCGCCAATCACAGATGAGGTTGCTATCTATGAATACAGGAACGAGGGCACGTAAGTATGTTTCTGCGGCTTTTTTTGCTTATCTAACTTGGCAGTTGGTGGTGGGCAAGGGTGGGCTACACTACAGAAAAGAACATTTAAAGGTAGGGGGTGGGGCAGCAATTTGGGGATCCGGAGGGGGGGGGAGAAGCAGGGGTGGATGACACACAGACAGCTTCTACTCTTCAGTTCCTGGACTTTGGAAAGGCAGAACCATACGAGAACCATAAGGAGCAGAGGAGTAAGGTAGGGATTTTTTAAAACTACACAGTGGGGCCAATAGTAGGTTAAATTTTAGTTTTGGGGGTGAGCATGCCCTTTAATTACTTTGATTTGTAAGGTTAGGCAATGTTATTTTATCGCATGAAGAAGACTGTAAGAAGACAGTGCTGCTGATTTTGATTAATAGTTATAAATAATGATCAGACATCTTTATTCTTTAGATCTAGGCTATATGGAGCTTAGTTAAAACCATTTTGTGCATTGCTCTATGGGTACAGTACCACCATACCACAAGGGAAATGCAGGAAGGCCCATGCCACAAATTTTTAATACATGTCTGGGAATGAAAACTAGAAATGTATTTTTAGATAAAACATCTACCTAAACACCACATTTCTTAGTGTAGGAAGCATTACTGAGACAGGATAGTATTTGGCAGCGTTATCGGCCTTGATGTAATGGTATCAATTAGGGTGAGCTGCACAGTGGGGGAGGATAGGGGATATTAGCAAGAATGAGGTCAACAATAGGGAAGTTGAGGGGCAGATATTGATTTTGGTTTAGTTATCTAGCAGCAGCTAAGCTTATTTGAAAGATTTTTTTCCACTATCTGTGTGTTCTACATTTATATTTATGTGCTGTTGCACAGCTGATGATGTCTCAATGACCACTGTATCACTGTGCTGAATGAGTCCTGTCTACTTGCTCCATTATCTGGGAATTGCTGTTGTGTTGGTTTTGTGTTGCTGGTCATTAAACTGAGTGACACATTGAGTATTACCCTCTTTACTTGACCACCATTCATCAAGCTCAAGAGCCTTTCATTGGATGAGTTCATTTGCCTGTGACTTCATGTTCATTAGTACTGGAAGGAGGGCCAGATCAGGCACTTTCCTTTCGTGTTATTGACCTAGATAGTCAAAGTCATTACTCTAACTCAGTTCATTAAAGGTTATGAGGGAAGGAGGTGGAGATAATAGAGTGATCTAGGAGTTCACTGCTATTCCTGTTCATTAGAAAAAACATGCATAAAGTGTGTAGGATTGTCACTATCTCTGAGTGACTAAACTGACCATGACATGTAGTCAAAGGAAGGTCAGATCCCAAGGGGAAGGGACACAGATAAGGTTGATGCAAATGAAAGTCTCCAATTGTTGACCTTCTTGCAGAGGAAACAATGGTTGGTTTGGAATAGGGGACACAGGTATTTCTACACGTCAGTGATGCACTGGTTATAGCAGAGGGCTTGTCCATTGGTCCGCTGGGCAGGACAACTGGTCAGTTGTCAGTTATCTGCCCCCAACCCAACTGAAACATTATGCACTTTATAATATATCCATTAAACACTGGGTGCACCCCACCAAAATTAGATGAATGGCATTGCAGATATACAATAGAAATAATTAATTGTAAATATTAACAATAAAGTGTT
Source organism: Hymenochirus boettgeri (assembly GCA_019447015.1). Lineage (NCBI taxonomy): Eukaryota > Metazoa > Chordata > Amphibia > Anura > Pipidae > Hymenochirus > Hymenochirus boettgeri. Next base: position 237,673,126 of record CM033472.1, read on the forward strand.
GGGCTTAAGGCCTGGTTTTCCTTTGCTTCTTGGCTACCGTTTACTAAACTTATTGTATATATACACTCTAGTAGCGTGGACATAAGGGAATTTTTGGCATTCTAATAGCTTTAGTGTGGAAGCTAAACATGTTTGGTTCCAGTAGTGCAATTGGGAATCTCTTGCCCCCCTCCCAGCAAAACTATAATGGGGACCCGGTTGCAGGGTCTGCTCCCTGGTAGTTACGCCCCTGTTTAGTTCCCTAAAGCCAAACCCCAAGGATGGGAGCTATCCATGGGACTAGTTATAATTTATTTTTATCAAGAAGCATGGTGATATGATACATTGATTTTAATGTGTTTTTTTTTTTAGATGTATTAGATATTTTGTATAGGTACAATTAAGGTTGGTAATGTTTCCAATTCATTATTTCAATTCATTATTTATGTTTACAAGGCATTGTCCTTCCATTTGGAGCTACTGGGATCTTTCACCCAGATTTAATTTCATATATCCTGCACTTTATTACCTGCATTACTTAGCAGATATTTTAGTAAAATTATTGCCTTCATTCTGGCCGAGTAAGTTCGCCTCTCTCTCCAGTCAACTGACACCACAGCCACTGATTGACTGCTGTTTCACCAGCTGCTTCCTCTGCACATGCTCAAGCTTATAAAAAGCTCATTGAGCAGAGAGAGGATACCTTTGTCAGAAAGGAACAGAACTTCAATATTCAATATCTGGTATGAAATGCATGTAAAAAACTGTGAAAAAAAGCAAAAGGGGTTGCAGAGACAGAACAGTGAAAATCCCCATTTTTTTTGGTTTTAAGGGTGGACCTGCCCTTTAAAGAAATTAAGTTGAGCTTAATTTAATCAAAAGAATAATCAATGATCTATAGTTCTTTAGGAAACCGTGCTCTGCAGGATATGGGACAGTGTTCTTCAATGTCAGATCATTATAAGGAATTATAAGACCTGGAAAACCACAGGTTAAAGATTATTACTGGGAGTGACTTTCACAATGCATTGGATATCATTCAGATATCATATCCATGGAAGGTCCAAGGTTGGACATATAAACTGGGTTAGGCTATGCTGCTCCTTGCCCAAACTTTTCTGTTATATAAATTTATATTCTATCACTAACTCATATTTTAAAATCACCAATGACTGTGTTTACAGTAATTGTTTTAAAAAAAATATTTAAAAAAACTGCCGCCCCTCTACTGTAGTGCTGTAACACATATAGGGCCATTGTGTTTTTAAAAAATCATATAACATTTAAAATATAAGTAAGGATATTTTGTGACTTTTATGATGTCATAAAACCATATAGCAGAATCAAATTTTGAAAATAATAATAAATTGCAATGGTTTTTTGTTTTACTTTCATTTCCAAATTTTACATTAAAATTTACTCAAGTACCTTTAAAACAATTAACAAGCCAAAGTTTGAGATGACTCTGTAACCTACAGTTTTCCCACCATCCCTCTCTGGCCTTTTTATTGTTTAGAGTGTACTGTATAAAAGTGAAAGTTAATTCGGGATTGGTTGTAGTACATCATTAGGGAAATAAAGACTTTCCCAATCTTTCCAAATGTTCATGTTAATTCTCTTATCGCAGTGAAAGGTCCATTATTTTCGTGTTTATATTGCCGCCACACATTGCGAAAAAAATCGCATTACCACCGTATTTATAAATGCAGTCGTTTTCGCTGTGAAAAGTGTTGCCATGGAGATGTGCAGCTGTAAATGTTCTCTTTTCGCTGTGATAATTAGTGATGGCCAGTTCAGTCAGATTTTGAAGTTATAAACTATATGGAAAGTTCAAAAACAGACCCATTAAAGTCAATGGGAGTCAATTAGTTTGGAAAGTTCGAGTGAAATACAATTAAAATATCGGGAACACGTTTTAATATCCAGGACTTTCGAAAAATCAATTTTACTCTCACGCGAACTACTTTCGAGCTCCGCGTTCGAATATACGATAATTATCCCATAACGCTATTTATTTGCGTATTGGTATAATAGACATTTTACTCGCACATTCGTTTATTCGATATTTATATGCGTATTGGTATAATAAACTAGATTATCGAAAGTCCGAAAATTATCGGAAGTCCGAGTCCGTTCGAACTTGAATAGTTCAGCTCAAACTCGGGTTTGAGTTCGAGTCCATCTCTATTGATAATGTACTTAGTGCAGTGCGCTAATACAGTTTCACGGCGAAAAGCAAAATGCTGCTGGAGTGGGGGGCGCACATCCGGCACCAGGGGGTTTGCCGCCAGGGTCCCTGTCTCCCCGCTAGCAGTGGCAGTGCCTTTTAAGGCTTAAGCCTTTGCGGCACTTAGAAGTGCCCTTGTGACACTGATAAATGCCTTTGTTGGGGGTCCTGCAGCTTGAAACCAGGACCCCCATTGGCTCTTAGAAAAGCCCTTGTGGCTCTAATAAGAGCCTTTCTGATAGGGGAGGTCCCACGACTCGAAACTGGGACCACCCCTGGTCCTAAAAAGGACCTCTTAGGGCTAGGCCACACTAGCACGTTTTTCGCGCGTTTGCGCACGCGTTTCGCGCTCGCGTTTGCGCCCGCGATTTTCGCTAAAATGGAAATCGCGGGAACGCAAAAATTCCCGCGATTTCCGATGCGCATGCGATTGCGCGTCCGTTCGTTTTGGTAACGCATGCGTTCACCATTTTTGGTGCGTTAACGCATGCGTGTCCATAACGCGAAAAGACGAAACCGCATGCGCGAAACGCGCAAGAATCGCGCACGCGCGATTCCTGTGCCTTGCAGTGTGGCCTCACCCTTAAGGTCTCTGGCGTCTTCTTTCTTCTCTGCTGTCACAGCCAATACCAGTGGTGACACCAACTCCGCCAATGTCTCCTATACTATAAAGGGATGACAGGCCCGTAGGAGTCCAGTACAGGGCAGTATTATTTTTATTTTAAAAGATTTTTGCCAATTAGAGTGTGTGGAACCATGGAGCAAGCTCTAGGTTTTGGTCTAATTGGGCAGGAGACATATAGCACTGGGCAGACAAATGACAGAATAAAGCTCTTATTGTATGTACAGTACTACATTTCTGTGTACAAGGTTAAGTGGGAAGTTCTTATAGCCTTATAGAACAATAGTATACACTTGGCAATATGTAAAAAAAATCTGCAACCTTTTTCATTAATTAACGTACACTAACGGTCACTTGGAATTTTAAATTCTGTTCAAACACGATGTGCTTATTAAAGATTTCTCTGTTTTCTATCTCCCTACTGCCCACAGCCTCCTGACGTTTCTCACTCTACAATATATTCCTGTCTAATGAACTATTCACACTTTATAATGTATTCAGCATGTTATGACATTGGGACATGTCACCCGTGCTGGAAACCAAAAACAACCAATCATATTCTTTTCTTCATTTCTAACAAAAGTCAAAGCTGCTGTAGCAGCTAATTGGTTGCTATTGAATTTGAATAGGGGCATTTTAGCCCCTATCATTACTTTTCCCCAAGTTATTTTTCTCAAACTACTAACTACATGTAAAAACTATGTATATGTAAAAGAAAGGTTAATGTAGGCTCAGCTGTGTTTGGTGTTTTCTTTTAACCCGCACTGCTTTGGGAATTTATATTGTCCATGTTCTGATTGAAAATGACAATAAAAGACAGGGTTAGCAGAAAATAACCAGAGGTCAAATGGTCCTACTATCTGGATGAAGTAACCGTTCTGAGACGTTACAATGTAAAAGCCAGTTTGCTATCATATAAACTCTACATTTAGTACTGGTGGCCCAGTGGCAACTTCATTACCTCACCGTCAAATGGGATTCTCTGCTCCAGGAATTGGTGTTGATAAATCTTCAGTTAATAAGACACTATCAGGGAGATTCAATAAAAGTTTTGCCCCAACCAATCAGATCTTATTTAACATTTGAAAGCTAACATCTGATTGGTAGGGGAAAAATTAGCACCATTTTAACGATAAGAACTTTTATTGAATAACCCTATATTGTTCTCCGCTCTAATCTATTTATAACCTGACATACTGTATGCTAATAATATCACAGGTTTCTGAAACATACTGTTGACATATAAATTGCCCCAATCGGCTATTCGTACTGCTAATTTATTGCTGTAGACCAGTTCCACGCCACAGTGCTCAATATTTCATGCATTAAAGTACAGATTCACAGTACTGGGCCCTCTCCCGCACAATGATTGGAATTGGAACTAAATTGAAAAGCTTGGGTGGAATCATTGAAATGTCTCCATCTTTTCCTATGTGGAGCTTTCGTTTCTCTCTCTATGCCACTGTCACCCGGCGCCAGATGAAGCTGTCGGGAAGAGACATGCTGTGCTACCCTACACTGTCTGACACCTTTTGAAGTAAGAGGATGGACAGGCTTAAGGTTCTATAGGTCCTTTATGTGTGCGTGTTGGCATAACATTTCTTTATCAGAGAAGGTTGCAGTTTGGTGCCAATTATATTCCTGACAACACGGATTTCTGTGTGATGCTTTTGAGTATGAATCCTTCTCCTAATCTTTTCGTTCCACATGGCTTATCGGGCAGCTTGCATTTCATTAGCCATTTTACAGCCAGAGGTGAGAGTAGAGTTGGAAATCTTTGTGCTGCCGCTGGTATAAAGCTATCTGGGTATATTTTAACGAGGAAAGTAAAAAAATAAATAAAAAACCCTCTTCATAATAATGGCCTGTGTATCCGCTATCTCTGCACACAGAATGTCCGGGTAAATGAGTTATCTCGAACTGTCACATCTCTTGGAGTTCACCCAGTTGGTAGAGCTTGGAGAATGATGCAAAGGCACCGAGACAGAACAGGTGTAAGAGGGGAAAGTGGGTAAAACAGAGAGATCATGAGAAGGAAACGGATCTAGAAAACCGTCCATGGGGGAAGATAGGGACAGCACACTGGAAAAAGGAATAAATATGAATGAAATAGTATTGGAGAGTTAGAGAAGAGGGAAAGCAGATTAGTAAGTAAAGGAAAACATCTGGAAATGGAGCGAATAATAATGGAGCAGTGAACCAGAAGGGGATCATTCTAGGGAACCACGGCATGTGCCTGTGGCTTTCACTTATGTGTCTGAAATGTGTTTAATACATGTTCAACTTATATATATATATATTTTTTTTTTTTTTTCACTGTACATTTTTTTTAGATTTTTTTTGTTGTTATAATTGATATGAAGCTTTCAGCTCTCTAATTACAACTCTCTAGTCGCAGGCAGCCTTAAGCATTAAAAGGATTGTTACAGTAAGAGCTGAACAATAAGATGTTGGCTTTTTACTGGCTTACTGCAGTTAGAGACCATTTGATTGGTTGCTGCAGACTAATAATACAGGCCAATGTTTACACTTTTCATTGTAGCAGCCCAGTTTTTTCATGTTTATTCTATTGTACTTGGCCCTTTTTGTTTAGTTGGTAAATAGAGATGTTCGAAAACCCGAAAACAAATCCACAAATGACAGTGTGGCAAAGGAAAAAAATGTGAGTGAAATAGAAGTAGAAAAAGCTTGGTAGATGGGAATAGATGGCCCAGGCACCTGAGAAATGGTCAGGGGAACACGTACAAATGACCAAAATGTTATTAGGGCTAGGCCACTCTAGCGCGTTTCGGATCCGATTTGCGATCCAATCATGCTAGTGTAAGTGCAGTGCATGTAGAATCCTATGGGACCAGCCACACTACATGAGCTGCGCTTCCGCATGTGCACAGAATCGTGCACAATCACACCTCACTGCGATTGCACATTGCACCCTGTACATGCAAGCTATTTTCGAGTTTCCTCATATATATGGGGACACTTTGGGAAACGTTTGAAAGTAACTTTGTATTTTCGAACATCCAAATAATCCGTGATCAGAAAGATCTCAATGGTTTTGAAGGAACTTTGGAACCAGGTTCTATTCGAATTCGATCTTTCAGGGAGATTTAATAAAATTTCTTATCGTTAAAAATGGTGCTAATTTTGCCCCAACCAATCAGATGTTAGCTTTCAAATGTTAAATAAGATCTGATTGGTTAGGGAAAAATTAGCACCATTTTTAAAGATAAGAATTTTTATTGAATCTCCCTGATTATCTCTATTGATAAATTCAAAGACATCTAAAAACACCTGTTATGGCGGATCTATGACATTTCTTAATAAAAAAGGAGCCCTATATAATAAAGGTACCATAAATTTACACATGAACTCTCACATTCCAAGCAGCCATAACATTTTAAAGGGGCTGTTGCAGTAAGAGTTGCACGTTAGCTTGCAGCAACCAATCAGATGTTAGCTTTTTACTGGGTTATTGCAATTAAATAACATCTAATTGAGTGAACTGTTCTACTTATGCCAGGCAAGGGGTTTTGTTAGGATTTGTTGACCCCTAAGGTCCCATACAGATTCAATGACTAGTAACCTGCTTCAGTGTTGTACCAGGTACCCCAGGAGAAACATTTGCTTAGTATAATAGATTTCTGTGTAAACTTTAATAAATGTTTTATGTGTAAATGCTTTTCTCTTCCACAGACTGAAGACATGCAGTGGACCAATGGAATGCGGGAGGTGCCACCTTCAGTCTGCAGCTTGCCCTGTACCATGGGTGAAAGAAAGAAGATGGTAAAGGGGATGCCCTGCTGTTGGAACTGTGAGCTATGTGACGGCTATAAGTACTTGCAGGATGAGTTCACCTGTAATCTCTGCGACTACAATATGCGACCAAATCGAAACCGCACTGGTTGTGACTCAATCCCCATCATTAAGCTGGAGTGGCATTCCCCCTGGGCTGTTATTCCTGTTTTCTTAGCTATGCTTGGCATCATTGCTACCATCTTTGTTATGGCAACTTTTATACGTTATAATGACACCCCCATTGTCCGAGCATCAGGCAGAGAGCTAAGCTATGTCCTGCTAACTGGAATATTCCTCTGTTACATCATCACCTTCCTCATGATTGCTAAACCTGATGTGGCTGTGTGTTCCTTCAGACGCATTTTTCTGGGATTGGGCATGTGCATCAGTTACGCAGCTCTCTTAACCAAAACTAACAGGATCTACAGGATTTTTGCACAGGGTAAAAAGTCAGTGACAGCCCCACGGCTTATCAGCCCCACCTCACAGTTAGCCATCACTTCCAGTTTAATATCAATCCAACTTCTGGGAGTTTTTATTTGGTTTGGAGTTACACCTCCAAACATCATCATAGACTACGGGCAGCATACAGTGTCTCCAGAACATGCTAGGGGGGTTCTGAAGTGTGACATTACGGATCTACAAATCATTTGCTCCCTGGGATATAGCATCCTGCTCATGGTGACGTGCACTGTGTATGCCATCAAAACAAGAGGCGTGCCAGAGAACTTCAATGAAGCCAAGCCTATAGGTTTTACTATGTACACCACCTGTATAGTATGGTTGGCCTTCATACCAATATTTTTTGGAACGTCACAGTCAGCAGAAAAAGTAAGTAAATGCAACTGAATGTATATATTATAGAATTTGTTTGGGCTTGTTAATATGGGCAGTTTGTTTGGTAAGTGGAAACAGTTGACATAAGTCATTGGGCTATTTGGTGCCAGAGTTAAGAAATGATTCATTGCAGAAACATTATTTTTAGGAATCTGTTGACCTAACTCCCATGATGCATTTAGAAAAAGAGCATGTGCGTCATTTTTTCTCTAGTGTGTTGTAAAGGTAAATGGCATTCAAACCTTTACAAATCACAGGACATCAGTTAATACACTGTTATACCAACACCATTGTTATCTAGCAAGAATCTTGGAAATGACCACATGCAGTGCCGTTAATTCAGACGCTTGTCCATTTTGCACCTGAAACTGAATATGACAAATCAGAATCCTCTACTTGCTATTCCTTTATTTGTCTTTCACAGACGTTAATGGTGGCACAAAGGGAGAAGGACTTAGCACTTTGAGATCCTGACAGAGCGAGCAGGTTGAGTGTATAAATGAAGGCGCATAAATTGTTCATATCTATTAATACATTTGGTACCTGGAGTGGCAAGATAATAGAGTTTTACAGAATGTAGATAATCTGACTGATGGACAAAATAGCTTCTCATTTTGTAATACATTTCAACTAATATACTGTATTGCTTTACGGTAACATGAAATTACAGAGCCCCAATGTCTAAACATGATTAATATGGTCCTCTAAAAAATGAAGTGTATCGCACATACTGTTTGTCTATCAGAATTTCCTGGCAGGCAGTTTCACGCTATCACCCACCTACTCCTACATTAATTAATCAGTCCTCTTTGTATCTATAAATTATGCAGCAAAGCTGTCTTTGAACATGCCATAGAAAGCCCTGATAGATAAAGGAAACATCCCCCTTTTGCATGCATCGTGCAATAGAACAGTTCTTAGCAGATAGTCAGTACACTGTTAATTAGATAAAATGGCACCAGATCAATAAGAATCAGTTCAACCATTAGTTTCATTGTTGCATCTGTTTCAATTGTACCCTGTCAACATGATGAATGCGGCTGTGCTGTCAGTGAAATGAAATGGACTTTTTGCAACTAAATCATTTTGATTAGAAGAAATAAACCTGGCGCCTTTTTTTTTTCCAGGCAAGAGGAACATTGTAGAAATTAGGAGCAAAGTGGTGCAGTCATGAATCCAGACAGTAAAGGGAAATTTATGTCATTAGATTTTCACAACTGTGACCTGATCAAGAACATTGATCTGAGGATCAGAAGTGAGAAACCGGATGTTTCCTCCCATGGAGGTTTGTGGGTAGAATTCCTTTTTGTTCAGGATTTCCAATCTGCTTTGGGGATGGAGTTCCACACCAGGGGCGTAACTACCAGGGGAACAGGGAGTGCAACCAAAAGGGAGCCCCATCTTCTTATTTTCCCTATGACAGATATAGCCTCCTCCTAGAAAAGCACTGTGGATGAAGCACGGATTGAGACCCCTTCATAGTTTTGCATGGGGGCCCTGTGATTCCTAGTTATGCTGCTGTTTCACATGTAGATACTGGATGATAGACACCGTCATTTGCTTTGTGTATCGGTGGAAATTTATCTGCCTTTTTTTCCGATTATAGTAATGTCCAGCAAATTTATTATAAATGGAAGAATTGATACTCTTTTGCAGTAGCTGTGATTATATGTGTTAGAGGTGAAATGATTGCAATGCAGGGCAAAAAAGCTTCTTGTGTTACATAGGTCTTTATTTTATTGGCTCGTGATTTCTCATTGGTGGATTTAAGTTTTGGTTTGATAATATATAGAATTACTATATATTTAAATGTGTTCTTTTGTTAACATGTAGAGAATGTGTGTTTCTTTATAAAGTGTTAATGCATTTCTAAAGCTTGCCATACACTCAACGTACCTCGATGTTTCAAAAATTGCCTGGCCCAATCATTTTGCAACCTGTAATGTCTATTGCAAATCATAATCTGTTATTTATATATCTATATTTTCACCTAGTTTGTCACTGCTCATATAACCGGACTGTTATGTTTGAAGGCCTTTTTAACTACTTTGTTCAGATATTAAAGGGTAAGTTAAACCCCCCCAATAACACTTAATATCTACAACCCCAAAAGTTCACAATACTTACCAGTCTCCAGGACGCTGCAGAAGGAAGATCTTCTCCTTGTTCACGTCAGCACTGGTACTCTTTTTTCCAGTAAACAGCCATCAGCAGACCTTTATTTTTGTAGTGTAAACAATTGTTAAGGTGTCTGGTATTCTCTGTAAACATTGATGCATGATGTATAGAGTTGCTGGGATACACTAAACCTACAGGAGCAAACTCAGAATTCAGTATTGCTGCAGGATGGCGCCAAAATGTTAGCCATACTCACTTTTAAAGGATACCTTAAAGGGCAAGTCCACCCCCAAAACTAACTTTTTATATTTATTTGGCCCAAATAAGTGCTCCAAAACAAACTTTACAGCATGTAAATCGGTCCAGTGGTTCAAAAGTTACAGACCTTGAGATATATATCAGGCTGCACTTCTCTCCACTTCCACTTGATGACCCTGAGCTGCAGCTTAGAAAAAAAAAAATTCTTGCCTGTGTTTGTGTGTGTCTCTCTCTATCTCTCTCTCTGGGCTGGCTGGCTGCAGCTGTTGATCCTGGATTTCTTCAGTACACATAACTTTACAGCTGTGATTGGTTGAGAGGGAAAATCCATGGATCCAGGGGTCAGACCATTACTGATGCAACTTCCTCTGTTCTCACTGCTGGATGCTAACAGACATGCTCAAGAACATGAAAAGAACAGAGGCAAGGTAATGTAACCTGTCTCTGTTCATCGCTGTATTGGTCCATGCTGCAGGATTAAGCCAGCTACAAAGGTCTGTAACTTTTGAACCACTGGACCGATTTACATGCTGTAAAGTTTGTTTTGGAGCACTTATTTGGGCCAAATAAATATAAAAAGTTAGTTTTGGGGGTGGACTTTCCCTTTAAAGGATGCCTTTTGTATATTGGTATTGCCTTTCCTCTGCAGATGTACTGACATTGTGGCAAACCATCCGATATTAAGAGAGCACAACTCCCTGATATCTTCCCTTTCTGAACACAGGACATATTGTCCAGGATTGTAGTATCACTTTTTTCAGGTTAATAACGTACCCCTTATTATAAAATATAAGGATTTTAGAAGTACCCAAGAAGTACAAGGTATATGTGTGTATGTAGTAAACATTCTTCTGTATTTTTTTTCTGTCCCTGTATAAATGCTTAGCACAGTGAGAGAAGGGTTGTTGGCAACAGCTGATATGTTGTATTGAGTTCAATTGATATGAGTTCAGCTCATGCCAATAATGGCTATTGTGCAATCTTGTGGGCTTTATCACTATTTCACACCTGTCCAAAAACTATTAAGTCTTATTAAGTATATTCTTATATACACTTACAGGGAGATTCAATAAAAGTTCTTATCGTTTAAAATGGTACTAATTTTGCCTCAACCAATCAGATCTTATTTAACATTTAAAAGCTAACATCTGATTGTTTGGGCACCTGTAATTCCCTCGATCACGCGCTTCCCTAAAAAAGACACAAATTCTAATATTAACACTTAGGGGCATATTTATAAACGAGCAGTAACTTTACATGACCGAATTTCCCGCCATTTCCGCTAAAATAATGCGATTAACGCGATTTACCAATGCACGAAACCCGGTCGCGAAAAGTTAATGCCTCGTTAACTTCGCATTAATTACCGCTCGCTTCTATTTAGAAAGTGGCGGTAACTGATGCGGCCCGTTAATCTCGTCCGTTTCACTTTGCCAACTTGGGGGTGGCGAAAACGGCAGAGATTGCTGGGGGCTGGGAGGGGATACTGGGAAAGGATCGTCGCAGTTGGTCGCATTCCTCAGAGGGGAGCGCCTGGCAACATCAGCTCTGCTGAGGCCGGCGGTGCAAGCAGGCTCACTGGCAGCCGCAGTAAGCCTGCCTGGCATCGGCGATCTCAGTGGGGTTGGTGTCACCAGCCCGAAGACGTTGCAACGGTTCAAGACGCCAGCAACATCGGGCTTGTTGAGGCCGCCGGCGCCTGTTGGGTGTACCCCTGGCAGCCGCAGGGGTAACTCTCGAGGGTTGGGGCCTCATCTGATCTGGTGTCGCGGGATGGAAGAAAGAAGACGCTGCCAAAGAGCTCTTTTAAGAGCCGCTCTCTGGGGGTCCCGGTTCGAGCTGAGGGACCCCCGCCAAAGGCACTTGTAAGTGCCACAAGGGCCCTTATCAGGGCAGGGGAGGGGGTTCGAGCTGCAGGACACCTTAAGCCCCAAAAGCCGTTCTCAGAGCCGCAAGGGCACTTGTAAGTGCCGCAAGGTCCCTGATAGGGCCGGGGAAGGGGTCCCGGTTCGAGCTGCGGGACCCTTAAGACCCAAAGGGCTCTTGTTAGAGTCGCAAGGGCACTTGTAAGTGCCGCAAAGGCCCTGATAGGGCCGGGGAGGGGGCTCCCGGCCTGAGCTGCGGGACCCCTTAAGCCCCAAAAGGCACTTTTCAGTGCCCCCGCTGGAGGGTCCCTCCACCCCGTCAGCGGGCCCTTCCCTCCCCCTCCACGCGAGAGTCCGTGGGGGCTGGGAGGGGCTGTTGGGAAGGGGTAACACCCCCCGCGCCCCTCTGAGGAATGCGACCACCCACGGCGATACTTTCCCGGCATCCCCTCCCAGCACCCTGCTCCGGAATTCACGGCGGTATTGTACTTAGTGCATTTCGCTAAGTGCAGTATTGTCGCAAAGATAGTTTAAATTACCGCCGCACATTGCGGCCACAAAACATTTTGCCACGATGCCGCTCGCCATTATAAATATTGCGATAGCGGTATTTTTTCTGGGGCGATGTGCGGCGGTTATTTTATGGCGCTATTATTGCCCGTTTATAAAAATGGCCCTTAATGTGAAACTTACCAGTCATATTTTAAAAATGCTAATGTATTCTTTACAAACAGATCTATTATTAATTCTGTTCCTCGTATTGCTTCTGGACTTCTGAGGCTGGTGATGCCAGTCAGGTTTATGGTGGTGCCATAAGATGTTACAAACAGCAGATGGGCTGGGAAATAAGAGCAAATACCGTACAAGCATCCATTTCATTACACTGTGATGTGAAAAGTAGCATTTGCATATTTTGTAGCAGGTTTGAGGTTCCATGCCTAAAATATTAATGCTGATATAAGATATATTCCTAAAACAACTGGAGGGTAGGAATGTACTGTACCTTTGATTCTTCTCAAACCCTTGAGAATCTCATTGGTTTAAACTACCTGTCAAAATTTCAACAGACCTAAGGAAGGGGCTTGTACCCCTGAACTATGTGTTTTGATGATTGGTTTGGAATAAAGCACTATTCACCCTGGAGTGCAACTTGTTGCCTTGTTTCCATTTATAACTTCCCTTGGAAGTGGGGAGTTTTTGGAAGTCTGCACCCACATGGGCTGTGTCCACTTGGACTATCTACTTACCTGTCAAGATAGACCTATAGCCATGTATAAAATGTGGGGAAATGTCCCTATAATAGAAGTGGTATGCACTCACCTAGACTGAAAGGAGGCACAGGTGTCTTAAACCCTGTGCCTTTCACTTAATTCACGAATCTGCAAACAATGACATTTTTATAGCAATTCAGAAAGCTCATACTCACTGCTCCCTCACGGTGGTCTGGGTGCTGCTTGCCCTAAACCCATCGCTTAGGTAAAATCAGGTAAGTTTATTCGGCACAATCGGCCATAGACCAGCAACAAACAAACAAAAGTCGTGCCTTACTCATTTTGAACTATGGATGGCTCAAACTTATAGGCTATGAGTAAGAGCCATCTATAGTTCGAAACGCGTAAGGCGGGACTTTTGTTTGTTTGTTGCTTGTCTATGGCCGATTGTGCCGAATAAACTTACCTGAGTTTACCACGCGGAGTCCTCCTTTGAGAATTACAGTGTGCGCACTACATAACTCCAGATGGCGACTGTTTGAATACTGTATCTGATTACCCAGGCGCAATAACCAATCAGATATTACCAAATGTTTTTCAGACAGCAAAAAAAGTATCATTTGATTGGCTGAGGCAAGTTAACAGCCTGGGTAGAAGGGTCTCATTTCAGAAATGGGCTGAAAAGGGTTAAAACAATTAAATGGACCAATGAGAAGTCAGCTCGTCTTAATTAGCTGCTGCTTAGAATCATCTTTCTCTTCTTTCCTGCATGTTTTTTTATTCCGTACAGTCCCTATGATCATGGCCATAATAGCCCAAGCTGTCTGGACCAGTAGCACAGCTGTAATCAAAAAAATAAATGATTCTCTTACTTTAGTCATTCGCCTCCTGACCGCTCACTTAAAAAGCCTCCTTTCTAAAGAGTGTTTTCAGCAGGACCTATTGAAATTACTGCTATTAAACCAATGCAACTGAATATCAGACCTTTATCAGAGCAATTTTCTATTGCAATTCCACAAAATGAAGCAATTTGTTTGGGAATAAGTAAAGGAAGGAGAAAAACTCAATTATTGTGCTGCCTATAAGGTATCCCAATGGTCCTAAAGGGATTTATCTTCCCCATCCTACAGAATGCTCTTACAGCAGATTAAGTTTACCCTTTAAAAACTGTATCCAAGAAGATACACTCAACATCAAATGATATTATTTCGTCAAATGTTGGATTTAGAACGCGAGGGAAAACCCATTGCGGCGATCTAGATGTGCCTCCATGGTTCAGATTACTCCATTAGGTTATAAATCAGCTTTATAAATAAAAACTCCAATTAGCAGTTTTATGGGCTGATGCAGAACTAAAAAAGATTCTTATCTATTTTAGTTCTGCATTGACCTGTGCGCCTCAGTAATAAAGGCGTTAAGATTACTGCAAAATGACTGCGCTAATGTTAACTAAGCCTTTCCAACATAGGCTAAGCCACCATATTTCCAAACATTTTCGGAAATGGCGTGGTCAGAGTGAAATTAGTGCAAAACACATGCTAACCTGATAATACATCGAGTAGCGTGGGCTTTGCACTCAGCCTCCTAGTCTGATTGAACCGAGCATGTGTCCGATTTGTTTGTGCTTCTCCAGTGGTTTCAGACGTCTTGCCATCAGAAAAAACTGCATTTAGCATTTTGCTATTGGCATTTGCTAGAGAACCACGCTTGCCAGAGTGGGTCAAAACCTAGTTGCACCTGCTCACTAAGGTGGGCGATGTATATTATATTGTTATATAAGGAATAATAGGCTACCTACAGTGTAATATAAGAATATTACACCACCGAGGAATTCCATGCCCATATAGAAGGGCTTTTATACAGGGCATGGAACTCCAAGGTGAAGTAAATCCATATATTACACTGTAGGTAGCGTATTATTTCTTATAATACATATGGCCAGCCAAAAGAAAAAACTGCCCATTACCACTGTCTCTCCCCCTTCCTGTATTAGTCATTTATATAGGAATCCCTGTTTAATGTATAAATAGTTAATTACCGTTCCTATTGAAAAGAGAAAGAAGGACCGACCATCGTCTGTCAGGAATAAACAGGGATTCCTATATAAATGAATAATACAAGGAGGGGGAGACAGTGGGAGGGGCAGTGGAATACAGGAAGCTACTCAGTGACATCACTGAGTGATTGTAATATAGATTCTCGCCACTGCACCTTCCCATTAAAAATGCCTAGCCTTATGTATTATATAGTTATATTGGCCATTTTCGTGCAAAACCCACGGTACCCTGATGTATTATCGGGTTTGCCACTAATTTTGCGTGGTTTATCCTATGTAAAGGTTTAGGTCAGATTAGCGCAACAATTTTGTGGTAATCTTACCGCCTTTACTACTGAGGTGTATGGGCATACGATATAGGTTTTAAATTTACATTCTCTGTCATTCCCTCTACCGATGGACACTTTAAGGAAAGGAAACGTTTTCTAAAATGATTTAGAAGTTTGGGGAGGGGCTTATGATGCAGCTGATGATGCTCTGTCCCAGCAGTGAGCATGCTCCAACCTTAAACTTGGAGGCAGACCCCAAAATTCTGGTGATGTCACAGATCACAGTACTAGCAAAAAAAACAACCATTTATACTGCTGTAACAATTAGTCTAAAGCTAGAAGCATGACCCTGAAATCATTTTAAATGCAGCAGTGTGCCTTTTTTAATAAAGGCCACTTGTATGGAGACCACAGTTTCCCTTTACATAATCTCTAATGAAAATGCAGGAGAAACGTCCTCTCCTCATTGCCATAAAACTAGACCTTATGGTGCTTTGGAAAATTTCTGTGATAATTACATCGACTAGCAACACAATGAAGGTCATGGAAGGCAGATGGCCACACATCACTGTGTGCCATTTATTAATGAGCATAACCTGTACACCTGTATAATTTAGTTTATGCCAGGGGTGATCATGCTTTGCATGTCTAATATCTTACAGAGCACTGAAGGTTGAAGATCTGTGGTTTATACATTGCTAATGTATTGGTATTAAGAAGCTCTTTCTTTAAGATATCGTACATTTCTGGATGACATAAACAATAGCATCTTGCAAGAGACAGAATTCTTGGAAGAATTTGAATGTTTTTGGCAGGGAACGTGTTTATTTTCTGCCTTATTAAATGGGAGCTTTCAGCACAAAATATTAGCAATTCTTCTGGCTGATCCATCCCCAACTAAAAATGTATTTCGACATTTCAACATTGTATTTTGACAGAATTTCGCAAAGTCCTGTATGTCTAAATTCTGAATCTTTTGCCAAATCTGCAACTTTTTAAAACCCTAAACCAGGGGCTGTATTTAAAATCTGTATCGTAACTTTCCGATTTTCGATTTTTCCCTACATTTACGCAATGGTGTTGTATAGGCCATCATACGATTGTTAATATATGTCCGCGATCGTAATTGTAAGCCCAAGACTGTAAATGTACAATCGCGGGTAAGAACGTAAAGGCTATTTTGCTATACCGCACCTTTAACGATCATACATTTACGATCTCAGGCTTACAATTATAATATTGGTTTTATATTTATAAAAGGGCCTGAGATTCTGGTATTAACCCTGTATTAACTTTAAATTTCATATTTCCTTTCTTTTAAGACAATATTCTGGAGCTTTCTCCATAATCGTTTTATTTCCATGCAGGGGAAGGTTGAATTATTGTTCAGGTTGAGTCATTTTATTATTAAGGTTTGCTGGGAATTTTGAGTTACTAGGGATCATCATTAGAGATGTTCGAAACTGTTGAGTTTTGTTCCGTTTTAGAATTTTCGAGATTTTCAGAAAGGTTGAGAGTTCGAGTTTCGAAAATCATCTACTTTCGATTTTCAAAAATTGTCTACTTTCGATTTTCAATAAAAATCCGAACATTTCCTCAAATTTGATTCAAAACTGTGTTCTATTCAAACCCACATTACATCTCTAGGGATCATCCACATTGCAGGTGATATCAGGGCCGCATCTATAATTAGGCACACTGAGTCATGTGACTCAGGCGGCACCCTGACAAAAGCAGCACATGAAAGTAAAAAAAAAAAAAATTGTACCTTTAACTGGCGCCACGGCCGTTAGTAATGGATTAAGCGTGTTAGCGCATGCACGACCGGTGCAGGAAGCCCTGCTTTTGAGTGGGTGGGATGTCACGTTCAAGTTCTTGTGGGTCAGGAGGAACTTGCGCGACAAGACTGTGGAGGGAGAGGCCAGCCAGACTGTGGAGGACTTACTGAGAACAGGAGCCGATGAGTCCACGATAGCTCCTTCCTGTGGTCCTCAGCTCCGTCACCTCCCCGGCCCCCCAGCAGTGACCGCGGTCCCCAGGTGCTTGGCCAGCAGGTCAGTGATACTCAGACACTGGATCACCATGTTAATGTAACAGGTGTTCCCCAGGTTCTTCATCCCCTGCACCCGGTGCACCTTCCTGTTCTCCTGCCCCGGGTGGTTGTTGTTTTTGTCCTGACCCTCTGGCTGCAAATCCTCCATCGTCCTCCTGCTGGTCCCCTCCCCCCCCCAGAGGAGACAAGTGGCCGATTGTCCTCAGGATCTGCTGCACGAAATCCCCCACGGATCGCAGGGAGTGACCCCTCTTGGCTCAGCCCCAGCGGACAGAGTGACACTGACTAACCCATAGACACAACCAGGGATCCCCGACCATGTGTCCCTCACCTCAGCTCTATCCCCACATGATTACTGCCCAGTTCACTCTCAGTGGCTGGAAGGGAAGGTGGATAGATAGAGAGAGAGAGAGAGAGAGAGAGAGAGATAATAGATATATAATAGACAGACAGACAGATAGATAGATAGATAGATAGATAGATAGATAGATAGATAGATAATGGATGGATAGATAGATAGATAATGGATGGATAGATATATAGAGAGATAGATAATAGATATATAGATAGATAGATAGAGAGATAGAGTGATAGACAGATAATAGAGAGATAGATAGATATGCTTGTGAAGGTTCTCATCCATCCAGGTCATGGTATATCTGTTGTATTCAATTAGATCAACTGGACTTGAAGTTTAGTTCTTGAAGATGTTTCACTAGTCATCCGACTTGCTTTCTCAATTCAGAATGACTTGTACAAGAATCTGTGGCAATTATGTACCCTGGAAAATCCCAATTAGCATATCACAGCCAGGTGTTAAGGGCGTGATTGGATAGTGGCTAAGAGGTGTTATAGGAACGCCCAGAGTAAGGTGTCAAAACAGCATTGTACATGGCAAAAGTCATTCTGAATTGAGAAAGCCAGTCGGATGACTAGCGAAACGTCTTCAAGAACTAAACTTCAAGTCCAGTTGATCTAATTGAATACAACAGATAGAGAGATAATAGAGAGATAGATAGATAATAGATAGATAGATAATAGAGAGATAGATAGTCCCGGCGCTGCTTCTGAGTTCGGGGTCACTCACCTTCCTGCCTCGGCTCATGCTTGCGGCCGCGCGGCAAAGTCACGTGGTGGGTGACCGTAACTCAGGAAAGGTGGAGCAACTTTACTTGCACAGCCAGTATTTAAGAGGAGCAAGGAAGAGCCAAGCCTGTGACTTGAAGTCTCACTTCACTGTCTGTGGTGTCAGTGTCACATAGTGTCTTCTTTCTTTGCTAACTGTAAGTAAACCACCACCAGTCTGGGGGGTGTCTCCCTGGGGTCTTACCATTCATGGGCCTATAAATGTATATAGGGAGAGATTATTAGGGTATGTGGTCATAGGGGCTGCTGGGAGATATTGGTGATGGGTCTCTGACTGTATAGGGAGGGGGTGGTTAGGGGGTATAATGTGGTCATGGGGGGTGCAGGTGCTGGGAGTTCTTATTGGTGATCATCGGTCTCTCTATAGGGAGGGGTTATGGATATAAAGGGGTCATGGGGGCTGATGGGAGATATTGGTGATGGTCTCTGTATAGGGAGGGAACACAAGCTGTTTGAGAAAGGGATGTAATATCTGTTTATATGAATTTACATTATTGCTAATTGACTGACTGAGGAACTGTTTAAATACATGATAGGAAGCTCAAAATCTTAACATTTTAGCCACGCCCACTGACAAAACCCACTTTAATGCGGTGGCGGCACGTGAATTGGCATTCAAAAGTTTGGCTCGGGCATCAAAAACCCTAGAAGTCCCCTGGGTGATATGTAGGTAACTTGTTAAGAATTAAAGAGTTACTTGCCCTTTTCTGTAAGCTGTTACTTGTTTGAGTACCTGACGAGATATATCTGTAGTTGATATAATACAATTGTGATTCAGTGCCAGATTTCTAATCTGTGCTGCTCTTGGCATTGAGTATAAACGGTGGGGGGAAAAGTAGAAACTTTGGCTGGCAACTTGCCAATGCTCCGTCAGCCTGAAAACCAAACACATTTACACTGATCTTTATTTTTTATTTTGCCAAGCTAAGGAATGGAGGCGGGTGTGAGACCTATTCAAAATGCTTTGAAACATTTAAGATGACATGTACTAAAGAGGAAAGTTGTGCACTAAGACTGAGAGAAATTTTTGGTCGTTATATCTTTCCTGATATATGAGGGAGGAAGAGATTGCGGCCATTTGTATCTCAGAAGGTTGAGACCAGAAGCTTCACAGGAGGATGAAAAAGTCAAACATCAACTGAGCTCTTGGTTTTAGAAATAAAGGGATACAGGGAGAGATAAAGGATGTGTTTTCCCCTTACATAAATTTATACTTACCTGCAATACTTACTCATAGATATTCCTGAAACCTACATTTATGGACACCCCTTCCTTCCAAAGCTCATGACTTTTACTTGCTCAGTATAGACAGTTTGGGAGCAGTCAGTCATTGTCTGTGATGTCAGCCATCACAGCCATTATTAACTGCTGCTACCAGGAAGAAGTGTTAGGGGTTTAAGGGTTGGAAATGTAGGTTTACATTTGTTTATGGGGCTGGACATGCTCTTTAACATAACATTTTATAATATGCATGAGGAAAATGGGATGTAGTACAAACTAAAATGTTATTGACCATTTACATTTCACTCCACCCCATATCAAATAAACTTGTTCCAGATTTCAGTCAATTAACTGCCTGAAAATGAACAGAAATCCTAGATGGGAATGTTGGGTGGTAATAGATGTTTAGAAGATTGTATCAAAGTAATTATATCTGCCCAAAAAAAATATAGAAATCAAATTTAATCTTAAACCGCAACATGCTAAATTACCTATGCACAGAGACTACAGGTACAAAATGTCTGGGTCCCTAATCCCACCCCTAAACATAGGAAAAACCCACAAACCACAAACCAAACCTGCCTACAGGGAAGGATAAGCAGACTACAGTATATCTATGCTGAAATGTGTGAACTACAATAAACATGGGGGGGTTATTCAATAACAGTTCTTATCGTTTAAATTGGTGCTAATTTTGCCCCAACCAATCTGATGTTAGCTTTCAAATGTTACATAAGTTCTGATTGGTTGGGGCAAAATTAGCACCATTTTAAACGATAAGAACTTTTATTTAACAACCATGATGAACTGTTTAAAATATTTACTGTAAAGCAGGGGGATGTCAGATGCTTTTAAAAATGTGATGTGCTGCAAATCAAAGTGCCCTTAGCAGGGGATCAAAAATGACACAGATTGGCAGCCCCCCTACAGCCATCTAGGCAAAGGCCTTCTGTGCCTAATGGTTAATCTGACCCTGCCTACAGAACCCATTTTTGCAGATTTTTTCTCACAAGGTATCTCTCCATCCATTAGATCTTAGATGGACCAAGGTTCGACATGGGCAAATATTGCAGTTTGTTGAGAGAGGTAAATATCAAACCCAACTCTTCAGGGCTGTAAATGGAAATCAGGCAATCCCCTGCATTTTAGTTAGGAGAAGGTTATGATTGGATGGTTTTCACTAACTGTAGAATGTTATTTTTTTCCAAATTAAAAGTCTCCATTATGTTCAAATGAATTGTTGACCCTTCTGGCAGTGTAGAGTTAATTATGGCAGAGACTTTGGAATCTTTAATGATTGAGAAACTGCAGGTTGGTGCCTCCAGGAAATTCCTCTAACGGCCCAATGTTAACCTGCATCTGCCTCTGTTTCACCAATGTCCCCAGCCCATCTTTTCTGTTACTGGTTAGTTAGTATTCATTGCACCGTTTGTCCCCATAATTGCATGTTTGCAATTTGCTATAATAATCCTTTAATGTGAATGTGTAGTTTGGTTAATTAACAGCTTTGAAAAGAAAGTGCCCAGGGCAGGACTCTGCCCCACATTTCTAATTACTTGGCATACAGATCTCTGTTACCTGGCGTTTAGGGAGAGACGCTGCTGATAATGTGCCTGAGTTATGCCAAAGCTTCACTGACAGGAAGTCTTGACAGTGCTATAATATCTTCTTGTCTAATTTAGTGGCACATTTCCTTGTATTTGTGCCTTCCAATAAATTGTCAAACAAGATGTAAGGATATGTACATAGGCTGCAACTACACCAGTGTTTCTCAAACATTTAATACTGTAGCACACTTGCCAATTAAAGGTTCTATAATGGTACACCTATGAACACAGGCAATAAGCAGCACATTTACATTTTAGTTAGGCAATAAAAGGTATTATTTTATATTGAAGATGTCTTCATTGTCATCAATGGCTAACACAGTACAGTTCTCTAATGCTTTACATTGTGTCTAATCAATATATTGCTTAGTCACTAACTAGAAGGAGAAAGAGAACAATAAGAAAAATAAAACAAATAAGAATATAGTTATACTTATTCTTACAGGCTTGTGGCTAGCTTTAAAAACAATTTCATAGTTCGGGGGGCTTATGATGCACATTAGTGGTGCTAGTGATCTCACAGCTTACAGTGCTAGCAGGAAACCCCATTATTTTTACTGCTGTAACTTTGGATAAACTGCAGCAGAGTCATTTTAGAGCTATGTGTGTGCCCTTTTTAATAAAGGACACTTGATAAAGGCCATAGAGCCGAAATGTTGTGTGTTATCTGCACTTAATAAAGAGGGATTCCCCCTTTTAAAAGCAATGTAACGACTGGACAGCCCTATTTTTTCTTTTATAAGGTGAATTATATGTGTGGCAGTGAGGTGGCCAATAGGGTGAAGACACCTAGCAGGTACCCAGCTTATTTTTATTCTTGAATTTTTTCTTTGCCCATTTTTCTAGGAATGAGGATTGTTGGGTGACACCATTTTATAGCCTGGTTATGTAAAGTACCTTTTTTTAGGAAGACTCCTGGTGCTTTTACAGAAAAACATTTGAACATTGTTTCTTCGAAAGAGAGATTCTCTAATAACTGTTTTATTGAATTGCTTTGATCCATGAAAGCTATATACACAGATTACTGTAAGCACATATCAATATTACTGCATGATTCTGGGATTTAACCTCTATTCCCATCGGGAACCACTTTTCATAAATCTTTGCATTACTTTCATTTTTAGCAAGGCTTTTTGTACTGTAGTGTAGATCTGATTATAGTGAAGTCGCTTTGTTTCTATTGATTGCATGTAACCTTATAATGTATGGATCATAATTGTTTTAAATTATATTCATTGGAAACATAGGTCAAGAAAAGACATTTTGATTGGAATAGCCAAATAAGTAACAAAACTCTCCGCATGCCACATTTATCGGTGTAGGACTAGACTAGATCTGGACTAGACTGGACTAGATGAACACATGTCTTTATTCAACCTCCAATAATATGTATTGCTAAGAATTTTCAAATTTTCAATAGAAGGTGGTGCACCTCTATCCAAACATTTCAAGCAAAACCTTGGTGTTTGTGGCCTCTTAACTGTAGATCTAATCCTCAAAGGTAGTCCACATGGATCTTTTTTCTGGATTAATAATTTTTGCAGTAGGGAAAGGCCGAGGCAAGTTGGGTGCAGTTAGATATGTCAAAGTTGGGAGGAGCTTAAATAGGCGACCCGTCCCCCAGTGTTGGTTGGTATGCACAAGGCTAGATTTAAATCTACTGACTGAAGTTTGTTTTATTGAGAAGAGAATCTTTTGCATGTATTTAAGGCAGGTATTATTTTGGCTGCATCAAAGAATTTGCATGCCTACAAGTGCAAGCAATGGAACAGGAATTATAGTGCCTATTTTACCAGGCAACACAACTGTCCTGACTTAACTGAGACACAATAGCACCCTGTTGCACTACCCTTATCATGTCCCAGAATGGATGGGCATTTGGGAGATCAGGGTTACCAGCTGGCACCACCCATGTTGTGCCACCTTTCCCAACCAAGTTATTTTAGTTCATTTCTAACCTGGACATGTCTTCCACCCCCAGAATGTTTTCTCCAAAACCACAACCCCCCGAATCCTGGTATTTCAATATTTACCTTGCACCTTGCTCATTCAAAAAAGAAGATATCCTCCATGAAGTTTGCTGGTCCTTCTTCTTCTAGTGGTCAGTCACAGCTGTAATGTTGATGTCACAGCCAATGACCTATGACAGCTACACAAGCTGCCTCCTTTACAGCTGCATGAACACATGAAGATTATAAAGCCTTAAAAGGACACATTAATTGCCATGAAATTCATCTAATCTGAAGGAGACATAAAGACATTTTGCATTTTTTTTATTGCAAAAAGGTTTTCCATATAGATGAATAATTTACATTTCTATAATTATGCTTGATCTTGTTCTGTTTCATGCTGAGAGTTGGTCTTATCTATGGGCTCAAGAGTGCAGAATAATTTCTGTTTTTATATTCTATTTTTATAGCATGGGGGGTTGCTGTATTTCTGTTGTTCGGTTGGCAGCCATGAATGAAACATTTAAGATTGTGGTAGAATATAGTGTTAGGGTATTGTATGTGCTTTTAGAGGGTCTAAAAACATTCAGAAAGAACAAGTTTATAGTACTTTTCCAATTCCCAGATATGAGGGATGTCTCACTAAATTAAACATAGAAGACAAGCATGTTCAGCCTTTGTCCTTAAACTCTTTACAAGTTGACAAATCGCATTACCTTCAGGCACTGAGATGTTGCTTTGAATTAATGCACATAAACACAGCCAGTGTTCCAGTTTAACAATAGGACCAGTCTACATACCTGCTCTGGCCTCTAATACCTTTGTTCTTATATCCATTAACAGTTGACAGTTCACATTACCTCCAGGTGTTCAAGATGTTGCTTTGAATTAATATGCATAAACACAAATGGTGTTACAGTTGAAAGACAATTATACTGTACCTGGACACACACACACACACACACACTCACACACACTAAATTGCTAGGTCCTCACCCATGTGTTTGCACAAGGTGCATGTCTTCCCATTGGTCATTCCAGGAGGTGAGTGAGAGGGGTGGGGCAAGACTGGCAATAATGAAGCAACTTTTAGTGCTTAACTTAAGATACATAGAGAAACCTAATGAGTAAGGAACTAGTGGTTCAGGTTTTCACCCTAGTTATTATTCAAAGGGACCAACTTAATTTCTCTTTAAAAATGGGACCAATCTACATACCTGCTACGGCCCCCTAATATACTTTAAAGGGCATTTATACGGTTTCCACCCCACCCCATGCCTTTAAAGAAGAACAAATCACAAAAATGCACCTGGACCCTCCAAAGCTCTTTGAAGCTTGATAAAGGGTGGAGGTCCACCCGAAACGTTGCTGGAGAGATCTCATATATGAGTGAATAAACTAGAATTTTTCAAAGAGCTTTGGAGTGCATAGGTGCATTTTTGTGATTTGATGTATTTTAAGACTGAGGAGCAGTACAGTCTGCAGAGTGGAATCCAAAAACTTGTGAGTTACTTTAAAGAAGAACAGCCATAATGTTTAGTTAAGATTGCAAATGGGCGGAAGTTTGCAATAAAAGCCGAGTTGACATGTTAGATGTTCATGTGTTTTGAATATTTAGATGTTAAAAAAAATGTTCCAGGGCCTTGCTCCTACAGTGCATTTGTCAGAGATTAATCTGTCAGATACTAGTTATGAATCGCAGTTCCGTAAAAAACCTGGAACATTTGCAGATCCAACGGATTTTTCAAAATTTAAAACTTCCGAATATTAGAACCTCTGAATATTAGATTTTTGACTTTTCATGGTAAAGTCAAAAATCGAATGTTAGAATATCAAAAATTAGAAAAAATTGCATTTTAAAAATTGTGATTGAGTACTCAAAAAAATTGCAATAGAAATAATTGAAATTGGATTTTCAAAACCTCTGTCGGAATGAAACTCGCCAGTTTAGTTCATCTCTATTTAAGATATTGGGCAAGACTCTGTCAGGCTCATTTACCCAGACTTGCTGGGCAAATAAATGGCGTTAAAGTCGCGCTAACTGGTTCGCTACCGGTTAGCGCGACTTAAACTCCCTATTAGCGTCGGATGCGCAGGTTACGCAAAAATCACCCGCGCATCCGACGCTCGCGATTCAATAACGCGTTAGCACTAGGTTTAGCACAGGATTTTAACACCAGCAAATAGGTGGCGTTAAAATCCAGCAGTGCGTAAATCCCTTTCCGAGGTTTACCCACATTTGCAATCGCGATATTAAATTGCGGAAGGAACATTTACCCAAAGCAATAGCAGCTCTAGGTAAATGAGCCTGTGTGTCTCTCTAAGGAAAGTTAAAATGGTTAAATAATTTAGAGGCATCCAAAGGACAGCAGTTAATGAATAGGGATGGACTAGAAATTGAACCCAAGTTCAAGACAAATTTTATAAGTTCGTACGAACTCGGAATTTGAACTACAAACGTTTGAGCTTTTTGGACTCGCGAACATATTTTCAATAATTATCGAAAATTTGAGGACTTTAGTGCTCCATAACCCTAGAATGCGTGTTCAGTACATTTGAGGGTTATCGCCGAATTCGAGGGCAAACAAATGCTGCATTCCAGGGTTATAGCCGAATTCGAGGGTAACCGAACGCAGCATTTGGGGGTTATAGCCAAATTTGAGGGTAACTGAACGCTACATTTCAGGGTTATCGCTGAATTCGAGCGTAACCGAATGCTACATTCGAGGGTTATGGCCGAATTTGAGGGTTAGCGAATGGTGAATGTAGCATTTGCAAAACCTCGAATTTGCGATAACCTTTGAATGTGGTGATCAATTTTGGTAACCCTCGAAAATTCAATGCAGAAGCCCAAAAATAGCCCGATTATGAGGAAAGTAAGTATTTAAACATTTGTACGTGTTCCCCAGACCATTTCCCAGGTCCCAGAGACATGTACAGTAAGTTACCATTGTTATTTTAACTATTTTATCAGAACCTTTTCAAACAATTATTCCCCATTGACTTTAATGGATCCATTTTGGAAAGATCAAACTTTTACTAAAGTTTGAAAACGAACGAAACTTCAGAAAGTTCAGCAATCTCTATTAATAAAAAAACATGTCATGTAAGGGCACCAGTGATTCCCATATTCCCAGTCTGTCCCGTGTGTGAGTCACATGGTTTTTTTATATGCCTTAGAACAATTATGCTTTTTTTCTTCTCTGTACATTACTAACTTTGTGAATTAAACTAACAGGTGCCAGAGGGGTTAAGCGCTCCAGCTGAAATAAGAGGCAGGACACAGAGAATCTTGGCACTTTTCCTCCTGCCGAGCCAGATGTGTTAGGACGAGCACACAATCTATAATTAGGCATATGATTTATAAAGTACCATGCTGTCATCTGGGCTCTTAATTGCAATAGGGCTCAGTAGGAGTTAGTTCCCATCAGATTAAGCTGACTCACGAGAATCAATGAAAGAACTAAGTATAAGATATATCATATTGTAGGGGTCTAATTAATATGCAAATTATTGTTTTTATTTGTTGAACATTATACTGGGTAATTTCTAATCTGCGTATCTCATCCTAATAGAGAATTACCAAGGAGAAGACTCTGTTATGGGATTTAAAGCCTGGTTAGTTTTATTTCTTATGATGGCTTTGCATTTGTTGTGCAGTATGCAAATTCTGTCTTTCTACTCCTAAAGGTATTATTTAGCCTATCACAATTTTGCAAAGATAAAAGGGTCACATTTGATCACAGTCCTTTTTATTTTGGATTTGGCAATTAACAACACATTAGAGACCAGATCCAGTGTTATATCTCTGTATTTACCATAGAGACCAACAGGTTATTATTAAAGGGGCAGCAAGGTATTGGCTTGGTAGATATGTAGACATGCCATTTTATGTGGGATTTAGCAGTAACATGTGGCATTGAGATAGGGGGTGGTCTGTTTGAGATAAGGTTAAAAAGGGAACTGTGGTCCAAAAATGACTTGAGGTAAATTGATAGGAATTGCTCCCCTGAGAATTTTTGCAATTTATTTCCATTGTTAATTTTGCAATGTTTTGAAGATATTTATATTTTTGTGTGTGATATGGCAGCAGCATCACCAGGTCACCTGCACTTCCTGCTTCCTGCTCTGAAACTGTCATGGACCCCATGGTCCCTCTAGTTGCAGGCCCCCATGGCTCATTATCTTACAGCCCCATGTGGCCACGCCCACTCATGGTGCCATGGCCCTGCCCATTCACATGTGTCTAAGCCACACCCACTCGTGGGTATCTAAGCCCCGTCCACTCACAGGTGTCTAACCCCGCCCACTCATGGGTGTCGTGGGTTACTCAGACACCCCCCAACCCCCTACAGAAAACTCTGTGGAATCAGCCTTTTCAGGCAGAGTGAGAACTCTTCAAAGCAAGTTTTATACAGAGGTAAACACTATCACACGGGTACTTCTGAGTCCCCCTACTCAGAAAAACGGAAGAAACCCCGTAGGGTACGACCTAATAAATAATAAAAACAGATAGTACCCTGCTAGTGGCACACACAAAAAATGTAAACAGCAATATCCATAAAATGTAAATTTAATACAACTTGTCTTAAAATTCAAAGAAATAAAAATATCCTATAGGAAAATATATGGCTGGCCAGCCGCAATCAGTATACATAAATAGTAAACCCCCTAGATAGAATTATAATTATATGCAAATACCCCACTTAAAGGTATAGTAAGTTATAGCATAATATACACCGTAACCATATGTGGGAATTCCATATACGGGCTGTGTGACCAATGTGTATAGCCAAAGGGAATATAACCTCTCGCAGCGAGTGTAGTTGCTACAAAGCGTCTATGTAATGTTCAAAAAGTCTCGTAAGTGTGCGCACACTATATCAACAGGTATTCAGGACAGATGGAGCTGGTAATACAAACAGTTATACTGCACCGTCGATCTAGTTGTGGTCGGAGAGTGAGACAATCCTTCCCCACTGGTTCCCCGGACGTAGCAGGTCTGTGGCTCGCTGAGCAGCTTGGAATCCAGTGATGTGTATTGGTAATTAATATAATACGGCAGCGTCCCTTCACATCCGTCGCCACCATATATCGGTGCTTAGGAACCCCTTTCAATTTGAGGTCGATCCTTCGGGCAAGCAAGCCCTTATCCTATCCAGCTCTCACCGGGTCCTGGAACAAACACTTCGCTTCCGCTACGCCTTTCGCTATAACAAGCTTCGTCAGGCGTGACGTGTGCCTCAAACGTCTATCCTTTTATAGGTTGCAACTACACTCGTTATTATCGTTCCTGAGCCCAAGAAACTTCAGATGTGGTTACTCAATTACAGCCCCATAGTGGAATCTGAATGGTTACACTTAACATATTCATTATTATGGTTAAAGCTATGATAAGGGAGAAAAGAACTAGTCTCCCCATATCCTCCCCATAAACCTGCCCTTATGGCAGACACATATCCTAGCCCCTAGGGCAAGGGGGCACACAGTGGGGAACAATCATAGAAAAGGGGCCAATTCTATGTGGTCATTTAGGCCAGTAGGTTGTAAACTAGAATAAGTAAATATAAGGCGTTGTTCCAATTTCAGTAATTCCCTATCACCATCACCCCCCCTCACAAGAAAATTTCTATTTAATCCCCCTAGTGCCATGAACCTTGCACCTTCAAAAGATGATTTGTGTTTAGTCTTAAAATGTTCGTAGATATATTGAGAATGTCCCATATTGGTGTTACCCTTACAGTCCCCTATAGTGGTCGGATTCTTATGGGAGGTGATTGCTCTCCTGTGCTCCCCAATTCTCACAGTGAGTTTCCTATGTGTTTTCCCTAAATACCATTTGTTACATGGGCACCTGATCCCATAAACCACATTCGGTGATTGACAATTGTAAAACATATGCCATTTGTGCTCAATTTTATTAATATAAATATAGTCCCTTTCTACTCCTACATATTTACAATTTATACATTTCCCACATTTGAACATCCCCCTAAGGGTATTCAAACTTAAATCTCAGGCAGAGTGAGAACTCTGCCTGAAAAGGCTGTTTTCACACAGTGAAAGAGAAGGGCTGTAGATTCCCTTACCTTCTCTGTCAGGACTTCACACAGCAGAGAGGAGGAGGGACTTCCTGTCTCCCTCACACACTGAGGGAGTCTGAGCTTGCCGGCAGCACTGTGCAGGAGAAGCCTCAGGAATGTCACAAGTCAGCCTCCCATCCATTAACTTTCTGGTCAGTCATTTCTGTATATCTTGGGCTGTGGAGCACGTAGAGAGGTGGTTGATGGCTCGTTTTAAAGGTAGTAAACTGTCCCTTTCATTTAAACTTAACTTGTTTGGAGACCACAGTTCCCATTAATAATGCCTAGATGGCCACCCCTTTAAACCTGGATTTATATAAAATCTGCCTCTGTGGCTAATATGTCCTTTAAAGTAAATTAGCCATTCTACATTTATATTTGATTTGGTTCCTACTTTAAAGGGGTGAGGTGGACAGAAGTCCATGATAGGGACAGGTAGAGAAACTATCGGAAGCGAATCGGATGAGCAAATTTAAGATATTTATGAAGGCGCAATATTTTTGCCGATTTGATTTCGCAATGGCGATTTGCATTATTAACTCCATATTTCTAAAACCGCTTATTTTCACTGTGAAGATTTCCTTCAGGGAGATGTAATAAAAGTAATTTAAATAACATCTGATTGGTTGGGGCAAAATTAGCACCATCTTTAATGATAAGAACTTTTATTACATCTCCCACTTTGTGTTAAAGTCAAATAACGTGGCAAAAAAGAGAAATCTCCACAGAACTTCTCCCAATACCAGGGTAACCTAGCATGGGGTCTTTAGCAGTTAAAACATAAAGGGGACGATTCTGTATCTGTGGAAATAAGCCCCCAGTCAAAAAATAGCGAAAATCGAAATTCTAAAAAAATTGGAAAACCAGAAATAGACGATCAATTTTCAGTAAAACCTCCTGAATTCTTATTTGTATTTGGAAGCTCACCATGGGGCATTATGCCCAATAATACATTCAAAAAAACACTTTTCACCACTATATAAATACGATTGACTGGTTTTCGTTGTTATGTACTGTATGGTGATACGTGGTGAAATGAGGAAATTCGGCACTTAGCGCACCTTTATAACCCTTAGTCATCAGTAGAAGTATCCTAATAACCATATTGGAGATAGTTTAGAATGTCGCCAGGCCCGCGATAATCCTTATTCGAAAAATCCCAGGGAAATGGTCTCCTAAAGACTATTCATTGTAAAATGATTATTTGCAAAGACAATCAAATGTAAATAATATACAAAACATTTACTTTCACCTCCAACATATTGTTTTCCTCTTCCCTTGAATATCCAATGTCCAAACAGCACAGCCCTTCATATAATCATTAGGGAGCCTCATAAAAATACAAAGAGCTCAGCAAGAGGGTGACTCTGACACAGTGCACCAAAAAAGCTGCCTGAAGTGTCAGTTTCTAATGTATTTTGCAGACTCCCAGCTCACTTCATGCAAGTATTAATGAGCTTATTGACTACCACGTGGGGCACCTTCTGCTGGGTCAGATGAAAGCTTTACCTCCTGAAGATGTAGATATTAAAAGATTTATCATTTCAAGCCAACAGAAAAATAGCCCGCAAGTAGTTGCAAAAACACAGGTACACTTCCTTCACTACAGTTTACTTTAATGGTAAGCCTTTTAGTATATCCAATGATGTGTTTATGTAATGAATGTGAGTGTATTTATTTACAAGCACAAGCAAAGTGAAAACGTTATCCCATAGAAAATGGGACCCTATAGCCCACCACTCGTCTCCAGTTCTTTCTGCTAACCAAATTGCATTAAAAATATAGATATTAAGCTTGGTACACACAAAACAGATCATTGAAAGATGACTTTCATCTTTCAAAGTTCTGCATGCACACAGTCCAGAGCATTCTCCCTATTCAGAACGCTTTGGACTGTGTGTTTCCCTCGGCTGCAGCCGACCCCTCTAGCGCCGCCGATGGAAATTTTCAGTCTTTCCCGAACGAGCCTTCGGCTGACCCGATTGGTCATCAGCCACGTGCTCACTCAGAAAATGAAGGTACACACAGTACCGATAAAGCCCCGATATCATCGGATCCGATGGTATCGGGGCTTTATTGTTACTGTGTGTACCCTGCTTTAGTCCTTTTCCCTTCCAAAAAGAGAATCTTTTAGGCCATTAGGCTTCGCCCACAGTAGAACACACGTGAAATGCAATAACTGTAATGCAATTTTGCGCATTACAGTTATTCCGCCAATATTCCATTATCAGAGTGCATGCGATTTGCAAAAAAATGGTGATCGCATGCGCTCTGGCCAAAGCAGGACATTTTAAGCTGTTGGAGGCTTAACACATTCACACATACACAATCCCGTTAGCTTTTAAGGAACAGTTAAGCGAGTAATTCCAAAAAGATTAGAAACCATATATGAAGGTCTAAAACTGGAGCAAGTTCATAGATGAAAAAAGTGTCACTGCCAAACTGATGCAAAGCTGTTTTTGTGGCAATTTCCGTGATTTTCATGATAACAAATCTCGGTGAATAACCCCCCAATTCTAGACTAGGGGTTGCCATATAAAAGCACATTTTCAGTATCTTTAATTTCTAGCTTGTTGGAACTGAGGTCAAGACTGAAATCTTCATGTCTTATTTATCCCTTGAAAGCCTCAATTCTCAATATACTTTTGCAAAAAGCTTTTTTTTCACCCCTCTGCTGACTGCTGAGATTGTTTAACAGATCCGTGCCACTGCTAAAAATGAAGCCAGCCTTCCCGACTCTGAGATTTAATTGCCTTCATTAAACATCACTGCTTGCTGTGACATGTAAAATGTTCACCAGACAAAATAGGAAGATGAGATCTTGACATATTGCACATCAACTTTGTGAAATCTTTCTTGTAACTTGATAAATGTCATTGCCCCCCATGTTCTTTGAATGGACACAGAGCCTGGGAGTGATCAGATGAGATATGGCTCTGCTAGAAAAAGCGATTACTGCTCAACCTTAGTTCAGCAGAAGACAATCATCTAAGTCCTATGGCTTTTACTGAAAAAAGCTTCATAGTGGTACAAATGTTTCAAAACTATAAAGTTTTTAGGTGGAGAACACAATCCATAATTTAACTAGACAATGCAAATGTGGGTTAATTAAATTAATACCTATAATGAACTAGCTGGAAGGAAGTAAAAGGATTGCTTTTGTAAATAATGCTTTTAAAGGGCTTACTCACCCTTTAAACAAACAAACAAACAAAAACATAAATGGTAACTTGTCAGTCATCTTCCATCAACCCCAACTTATTTGTTACATTAGTAACCAGATATTTAATCATAAGTTATTTTCCATTCTGTACTCCCTCTGCTCAAAGAGCTTTTTATAAGCTTGGGCACGTGCTGAGGAGGCAGTAGGGGAATCAGCAGTCAGTCATTGGATGTGATGTCCGCAGTCACAGCCTTGATTAACTGCATGGAGGGAGGGGCCTTCTTACTATGCCAGAATAAAGGCAATTTTAATACATCTAATAATGTGCTAAATATATCAGTTGGGGGTTGGGCAGGTAACTGGCACGTGACCAGTTTTTTAAGGGTGGGGGCATGCCCTTTAATAGTCTGGTGGTAGAACTGGTACAAATAGTGTGGTCAATAAGAGCAACCAATAAAACTTTACAGAACTTTGATCAATAGCTTTTATGGGTCTTCAGATATATTTTAGTTATGGGATAAGTTCATTTAAAAAGTGAACCTGTCAGTTTGCTCATTAATTGAAGAATGGGAGGTAAATTAAGGCTTCGTTCCTGGTACCTGATCCATTAAATGGCATGTCCAGGCAAAAAATAACTTTAGATATAAAAGATCTCCACCCCCTAAACCCCACTTCCGCATTAACAATACATTCCAAATATGCCCCTGAAGGGACTTACCTGACCCGGACCCTAGCAGCCTAGGCGCCACCCCTGCTCCTGTTGCAAGATTGTTTCGAGCAAAAACAGGAGCAAAGGGTTTTCTACGCTGACAGATGCTCTTCTTCCTAGATGCAACCAGTAAGTGGAACCGCTGTCAGACGCAGAGCAGAGGAGCAGCGTAGAGGGACCGGGTCAGGTAAGGAACTTCATGGACATATTAGGAAAATATTGTTAATGCAAAAGAGGGGTTTGGGGGTGGACATCATATGTAGTTAAAATAATTTGTTTGCCTGGACATGCCCTTTAATTGAAGAACGGGAGGCAAGACATAGCTTCTTTAACTCCTGATCTTCAATTATTGAGGAAAAGGATAGGTTCACTTTTTGAGTAAACCTATCCTGTAATGTGTTTGAAACACCACGGACCAGACAATGGCAGAACAAGGGATAAGGAGATTCATCCTAACTAAAGAAGTTCATAGAATCATCTCTTTGCTATTGTAAATAGGGTCTTTGAATGGTTCTTCTGTTTTGTTAATGGTTTAATAGTTTGAGTCCAGCCCTCAAATGAAAACTTATATACAGGTAAATCACCCCCCAAAATTCTTAAAGGGTATCTCCACTGGTAAAAACCCCCTTTTTTCTATTATTCAGTTTTATCGAAGAACGAGAGGTAAAGGTGCTGTGTCTTACCTCCAGTTCTTCAATAAAACCTGCAGGAGCCGGGAATTAAGGGAAGAAATTTACTGATCACTCGCTTCTCCACCACTTCTGACAGACAGATCCCGACGGACTCTGTACTCCACATTTGTGCATTGCACATTCTTTCTTAAAGATGTTATTATGAGGGTGGAGTTGTTCTTTAACTTCCTTGGAGTACTATGTGTGCAAATACTAAGTATTATTTCTAATGGTAAGAGTAGTAAAGATGTTGTACCATGTTAGCCAGTCAGAGTTACAGGCTAATACTTTTGAGATTAAATTTGAACAAAAGTGATATAAAGTTAATATCTGTATTAGCTAACTGAGATGATTACCATAGCAAGCTTTCAGAACCTATGGATCCTTTTTCAGGCTAATTAACTATAGGTTGCAAAAGCTTGCTATGGTCATCATCAATAAACGTATCACCTTTACATCACTTTTTCATGTTTCATCTCAATATTCTTACCCTGTTTTTAAAGATGGAACTAAATGATCTGAAGGGAAGTTTATTGTTTTTAGGGGGAATCCATGTTCTATTGAATATTTTTCTTACATCAAAGTCATTTTGTCTTTAGCGACAGGTTTTTACAATCACATGAAAGCCCAGCATGGCGCATTTTAGCTAATGTTGAGACCTATACATGTTGGCAAATAGGCCACTGCCACTCACTACCTACTTTGTTGGCCAGTGATAACACCTTCCATATAAGAAACTGTTGTTTTTTTTCCATGATATTGTCATACAGTACTTGTAAGCGTGTTATCGTTCACAATGTTATATATCTATATATCACAATGCTTATTATTTCAGTAATTCTATGGTTTGGGACAAATATCTGTGTTAATTAATGAAAAATCTTGTTCTAGATTTAAGTAATGGTTTGAAAAGACTTGACCTAATATGAGGGCTGTCTCTAGGTACATCAAGGCCAACCCAGGGCTTTAGGAACAGCCCTCCATACCCTGTAGCTACTGCATAATGTCACTGGGCAGTATATATGTGATGAGGGGGGGATTTTATTAAACCTCTGCAGTTGGGATGTCCGAGCTATAATTGGAGAAGTCTCAGCTATCACTGCAGCAGTGACTCATCCCTGTACCTACTTTTCTATTGGCAGCTCCGCACAATATGATCCTATTATTTAAAGGAATGTGTGGTTTGGGCACATTAAACTACATGGAAAGGGTAGAATATTAGAAACTATTGCCCCCTTCCTATGATGTGTACTTATAGATTGGTTTCTAGAGTGATCTAGCTGAAAAGAATTAATCTTTCCAACTCTGATCTACATTACTTGCTTGGTCTGTTTTATTTTAATTGAAGGATATAAAATTGGGGGAGAGAAGTGGAAAGATGTGGTCTGCCAACATTCTATGGCTGAGAACACATGGAGGGATTTTCTTATCTCGACTGACCATTCACCACTAGCATGTGGTCGGCCGGGAACTTGTTGCGACAAACAGTTCACCCTAACCGATCGTGCAGTCTATAGGCGAACGTATATTAGGCAGTGAGTTACCCCTTTCACTGATCCAGACAAATGAACTACCGACATCAGTCTAAATT
Organism: Hymenochirus boettgeri; assembly: GCA_019447015.1. Lineage (NCBI taxonomy): Eukaryota > Metazoa > Chordata > Amphibia > Anura > Pipidae > Hymenochirus > Hymenochirus boettgeri. The sequence goes on from CM033472.1 coordinate 237,708,556, forward strand.
CTTGTTCTAAGTTTGCTTAGGCAATGCAGAGTTGAACATTAGTTCTAGAAGCCAGAGAATCCATAGAAGCCGAAATGACTTAAATATAATCGTTAATGAGTTAATAATGGAGAAAGGAAAGAAACAAGGTGGAGTGACCTATTAATCTGAACTAAAGGGGCATTTGAGTGGCTGTTGAATTCATTTAGCACGGATGGTACTTAGCCTTTCATTACTGCCAGAAAACACTCTAGAGGATCATTAAAAAATAACTTGTTTGTACTTCTCGAAGATACATATTAAGTTCCAACTGTTGTGCTTTGTATATTTTATGTGCATTTTATCTAAAGGAAGTACTACGGGGTGTCTCTTTTTTTATTTCCCGTGTTGAGTCATAGTTGACGCTTCAGGCTTGTCTATCCATCAAGAGCTCCAGAAGTTATTATTGAATTTGCGGGACATTTTTTACCTAACTCTATCCCGCAGTGAAAGCGTAGAAGGATTAGAAGGAAATATTCAGTCATTCTGTGATAATGCATTAGAAAAAGCTGCGTAAAATTCTATCAGTGCATATACTTGGACCCATGTCTTACAAGCTGCTATGCTTCTTTTTTGTGGAGGAATCCAGCAGTTTCCATGGTTACCATCAGGTTCTAATTGTTATACATAAAGAAGCACAACGATGGGATCCTTCAGTAATTTAGTTAATTCAGAACAAGTATGGACAGAGTCCAGAGTGATGTATAGGATAGGGGCCGTACCATGAATAAGGATTGGTGTTTGGACTTTAGCATTTCCTGCATTGCATGCTAATGCCAAGCAACATATTTGTTTCTAGAGTGCAACTGCAAAGGCTTTGTAAAACAGGACAGGCCCCATCCCATTTGAAGGACCAGTACTAGAAATGAATAAAACTGTTTTGTTCTGGTAGTGTTTCTGCCGAACCAATTGTGAAAATTCGATTGAATCTGACTTTAGTACCAACACACCAACTTTAGTAAAAATGAGCACTTTAATAACTGTGGAGACAACTTTTAAGACATATTATATTTCATCATGCACTATGTAAAGAAAGGGAATTACCTATAGATACGTCCCTAAAAAAAAAAAAAAGCAGACTTTTTCCATCCCAATGACCTTAACCTGCCCATTCAGCATTTTGCCTGTGTGTAAATAAATACTTCCGAAATACTGACTTCCTGCTTGCAGGACCCCTTGAGATCTGAGCATGTTTGACCCATTCAACAGCCAATCAGTAGAAATTACTGTTAGGAACATTCCAAGGAAGTGGTGCATCCTGGGAAGAAGAAGGACCGTTAGAACCTGAAATGTCAGCTCACTAATATCAACAGCAGAGAACAGCAAGGGATAGAAATTCAACTGATTTTTCAAAATGGGAGAGAATTTCTAGAATAACTAGGTATGTATAATATAAACTAATAATTTTTAAAATATTGATATTTTCCACTGAACATTCCCTATAATAGCTTAACTTCTGTAAAGCTCAGGGTGACTAAAGTTCCATTGCCCTTAGGCCCTGTGCAATCGAGGCTGCAAGTGACAACGCTACGAGAGAAAGAAAACGAGTGTCACTAGGTAAGGTGACCCTTGTATCCTCTTGACTGCACTTTCTTTGTAGCCCATGGGCTGCCCAGAACATCACTTTGGGATTTTTATTCTGCAAACAAATAAGAGCTGGCCTAACTTAATGTTTGGTTTTACAGAATAACTGGTAACTTTACAGTTTAAAACAGTATTTAAAACAGGCTTTTCACGACGATGTGCTTCGCCTTTATAAATATGGCGAAACCGTTATTAACGGCCCTTTATAAATATGCCCCAAAGTAACCACACAGCAAAATGTTTTCTGTCCACTTTTGATGTCCACTGCTCATTGTCATCTTACCCTTGCCAACAAAGCTTAACAAATCTTGGAACAACCCCCTCCACAGCAGAACCATTCTATGAAGGGCTTTCAGGCTCCATTAAACACTCTTAAACACTTATAGCTATCTGTTAGAAAAATCTTGAACTTCATAAGCATTGATGGGTAGAGCTCTGGAGCCTCCATCCACAATTCAGTTTGTTGAATATACAGTAAGGACATTACACTATCAGAATTTCATTTCAAGGGCAATCTGAAAATAGATATTCTGCCATTTTTGTTACTACAGAAACCATTATTCTTTATTTGGCTTACACTGCTGGTTATGTAACTGATTGTATCTGTACTTTTGTGTCAGTCTTACTTCCTAGAAAGTGCTAGAGGGCTACTCGACTTCTGCTCTTGTTATCTAATAAAATCTGCCGTGATGTTGGTGCTGCATGCTTTACGTGGGAAAGAGTTCGCTCCCATGACGAACATGCTTAAGGGCAACTGTCTGTGCATAGAAAGTAAATCTGCAGCTGCCCCCCCCCCCACACACACACACACACAAATGACACCAGACCAGTTGTTGTTAAAGAGCTAGTAAAAAGGTTATTAAAATATGTACACATTTAATTAAGCATATGTTTTAATGTGTTTGACAAGCCTTTGCTAATTACATGATGGTGCCTAAAGGCTGGATTTTGTCGTCTCACCAGAACGTTTCTGCCATATTTAGTTTAGTGTCTTGCTAACTATGGTCTAGGCCTAGTTTACATCATTTTACAAGGATTTTCTACTTTCTAAAGTAAATAAGCTGAGGCTACTATAATACTCCAGTTAGGCCTGCACTCAGTGGTATTGGCACAAGATGAGTGATTTTGATGCCATTACATGCAATTTTGTTCATCCATCTTGTAAGTGTCAATACTAATCACCGAGAGAAGTCAACCATGATGGATTAATGGAAAATCCCTCTGCACTTGAAAAAGAGTTTTGTGGGAACAGGTGCATTGTGTGTTGCTGCAATGCCACTTGTTCTCCAGGTGTGTAGATCACAAGATCAGAAGTAAAGTGGTTCCCTATAAGAGTCTTCCCCTGTATATTTTAACATAAGAAATGGAAAGATAAGTGAAATAAAATAATATAATGCCAGTTTAAAATACAAACAATATATTTTATGGTAATCTGCAAAAACAATCACCTCCACATCTGTCTGAAATGGGTTTAGAATAACCAATTTTATTTATTTCAGCATCCAGTGATGTACAACATTATGCCTAATACAGTGTTATTTCTATAATCAATAAAAGTGTTTGACATCTATTGTTATTTCACATACATCACATAGTGCTATATAATGTACTAAGTAATTAGAAGAACAAGGATATAAAACCTGCTTTAGAATAACTTTATTATTAGTAAGGATAAAAACAAAAAGGTGCAGTGGAGAACGATGAGGCCAATCAGTGATTTATATAGTCTATAGACCATAGACATAGCACAAGGGAGACGGCTGATTGGAGAATTCCTATAGGTCTTCTTGGAGTAATTACACTGACCAATCCTAGGGTCGAGTTTGATTTGTCGAGTTGAGTCTCCATTTAATATCTGCTGATATAGTCTCAGTGAAAGAAAATCCTAATCACAAATGGAATATTTCTGATAGTCATAGCACCTGGCAACTTTCAATTTGAAATGAAAAGAAGCTACAGGAGTGAGCAGTTAATAAATAAGGAGAACGGCACTTTCAGTTTGTAAAATACCAATAAGTATGTTGAAACTTAACATGCCAGAAGCAGAGCCTTGGGTCATAAAGATAATCTTAAATATGGATGTCACTTTGCCTCACGGTAAATCAAATTTGTTACACTGTATAAATTCTGCATTTAACTTATTATTTAGCCCCTTTTAAAACATAGTATTATCCTAGTATATGGTTTAAGATCACAGAATATATATATATATATATATATATATATATATATATATATATATTTATTTATTTATATTTAGTGTGTGTGTGTTTGAATGATGTTTGATCAGCCCTACATCTGTCTGGGTATTGTCAATATTAAAGGACAATTTTAGTCACCTTATCCCTGGTCCTCATCTTCTGCAGGTCAGTTATACCCAGAGTGAGGACCTAAAGCGATTTAAAAATGCCAAAAGTTCGTAGTTCGAAGAGTCCAAAAAAGTCAGAGTTCGGAAAAACTCATCAAATTCGTCTCGAATGAGTTCTAGTCCATCCCTACCAGAAACCTTGTTTTATAGAATTGACACGTTTGTAAAGGAGAACTGTTGAGTTTTCTTAAAAAGCAGTACTTGGGACAGGGATACAGGACTGGTAATTCCTACTTCCCAATATTGTTTCTATGAGGAGCACCAGCCAAAAGAAAACTGATTTGTGCTGTAGCTCCTCAACAAAACCATATTGGGGGGTAGGAATAATCAATCCAACCTCCCTGCCCCAGGTACTTTCCATTTTAAAAAAGTTATTTTTTACAGTATAGTTATCTAGTAGATTTTTCATTATAATCTACTACTTTTTGATGTGGTTTCCCCTTTTTATAAATCCAGCTAGAGAACAGAAACTTGTGCCAACTCCCACACAGAAAAAACGGGGACAATTTCCTTACCTTATAAATATTCCTCTAAATCTCCATATTTTACATTTCTATCTTATGATGTGAAGGCTTTGTGGAAATCTCACTAACAAAGCAATATTTTATTGTTTACACAAGTAATGTATACATTTTGTATATTAAAAATGAACAAATCTTGTTGAAGAGAATCACCATTTTCCAAAGTAGGTGACATATATATATAAAGTACTTTGCATTGCACTGACACCTTTAATGTTGAGACACCTACATACACCTGTCTTCATACTAATGCAGAGTTATTTTCAGTCTTTAAGAGGTGCCAGGTTTCCACAGAACAGACTCTTCCTCCCACTCTCTGGAATCCTAGAGCTTCTAATTCCTTTTGCTTGAGTTACCCATTCTGTCTGAGCCTGAGGTGCATTCCTATATATTCTAGTCGAGATTCAAGCTTTATTTAGCAAATTCTTCACATCTCTGATTGGTCACCCATCCCTGTATGTTCCACAATACAGCGATCATGGAACAATGGCTGATTTTTTTTTTTTAAGCTAATATTTAAATGTTTTTACAATCTTATTAGGGAAGCCATAAGCTTGACAATGTGGAATACAAGCAGGTAAATTTGAGATGTTCAATATTATCTACATTTTACAACAATGCTACGTAATGAAAGAATTCTAATTAGGGCACATTCTGTTGCGTGAATTGAGCCCTTTTAAAAATAAACTTTTTATCTTTGCTCTTCTAATGTCAGCCCCTCAACAAATGGCTACTAAGATGGTGTCTTGTATCTGTGGGAGGAAGAGTATAGAATTGGTACACCCTGGTACCTAGTATTTTTATGGGGATCCAGTTACTGTATTACTTTACCATGGTCTTGCAACATTCTCACATTTTTACTGTTAACAAGACCTTGTTTCCTTTTTCAACCTAACTGACTTATGACATCATAGACACAAGGACTTTGGTCAAAATCAGGGGCATTGTGGGAACACAACAGGCACAAAAAAGTATATATTTCAGGATGTCCTCCATTGCACCTAATGTGCTGAATAAGAGGCTTTAAACTGTATGAAAGCCAACAGTACACATTTTATAGAAATTTATTCTCTGGCATGTACTGTATATATGCCAGACAGGCCAGCAATAAATTGCTTTGCTGGCAACTCTGTCTCATAAGTTTTAATGTTCCTTTCTAAACCTTTTGGAAAACTCCCTTTATCTTAGCTTATAAATTCTTTATGTAAAATTGACCACTTCATTTTTTTTAATGATCCCATAATTGTCTTATTAATAAATTTATATATTCTTAGTCAAAAAGAAATCCATCTATCCACCTGACATTATTATTCACCTTTATTGAGCAGCTTTAACTCTTCCAACCAGATTTTAAAGAAACCAGCTTTGTATATAATGCTGGGTACACACCATGTGATTTTTTTTGTTGCAACTGATCATTTGCCTCTAGTGAGCGGTCTGCCGGAACAAAGCACTGTCGGATGCGGGAAGAGTAACCGCAGAAAACAGTTCCAGCAACAGAGCGTGCAATCCATAGAGGGCCGCATAATTATCCAGGGTTTTCCAGCACGGCTTATGGCCTGTTTGTCCAATTCGGACAATGGACAGTCAGACATCAGTCACGGCTGTCAAAAAATTCCAATATTTCAAGCCGATCCACCAATACTTTGAATTGTCGCTTGGTCGTCCCAAAATATTGGATGGTGTGTACCCAGCCTAAGATACATATTTAAGGAGCAATAATCATTAATTGATATTTTTTAACAAAACAGGACATTCTACCTCTGTGTCTTGGTTTCATCACAAAATTTAGAAGGCTAATAATAAAAAATTTGGGGGCAGAATTTCATATTAAGTTTTGACAGTGATATTTCCTTGCAGCAAAATTACAGTCTTAAATAAGAAGAAACACTAACATAGGGATATGATCCCTTAGATTAGATCTATAAAGGTTCCTTACTATAAAGTCTCTAGATGTCTGTCCACCAAATGATGTACACAAGGGCATCCCCTGATAATAGAGGAACAGTTTGGAAATTAAAGGACAACTGTGATCTCAAAACAAGTTAGGGTTGAATGACAGCCTGCAGTATTTCCTTTAAAATGAGCTGTCAATCACATCTCTGGCTGGAGCCTGAAAGACATTACATTGGGGTGAATGTTCAAACTTCCTGCTTCCAGTAGGCTGAAAACAGGAAGTGTTCAAGCAGGAAGTAATATTGCTGAACCTTTCCAGCAATAACTTCTCACAAATTTCATCTAGAGATGTAATTTAGGTTTTATTTTGAAGGTACAATGGAAGGCTTTTTATATAATTATTACTAATTTGGAAGAATTCCAGACTACTGTTACCCTTTAAGGAAAAGACCACTGAAACTATGAATATCTTTTCTAAAAGAAGCTGAACCATCATTTCAAGAAAGGGGGATACAATTTTAGAAACAAAGAAAATCCTGTCCTGTTAAAATTTACACTAATATTCTTTTCCCTTTGGGGAAAGACTGGATTCCACTTTCTTTAAAGGGCATATCCAACCCCAAAACTAAAATTTAACCCCTTACTAGCCACATCAAGTAGTTTAAAACAATCCTTACCTTACATTCCTGCTCAAAATAGTTCCCCTGCTGTGCCCCTCCAAAGTCCAGGAAACTGCTGTGTAGGAGCAGTGTGTGACTCATGCTGTGCCTGAGTCTGCCTAAACCTCATCAAGGTTTGAGGCATGCTCAGTGCAGCCCTCCCCCCCTCCCTCTCCCTCCCATTTTTCTCTGTCTCCCCCTAACATTAAACCCTTTGGGTATGCGGTAGGGCATGCTCCACCAGCCCCAACCGCATTAATATAATTGTTAGAAAGTCCCCAAATCTTTACTTACCTTTCCTCTCTCCTCCGCTGTTCAGAACTCCTGGCAGCCGCGACCGTGATTGGCTGCCTCTTAGCCAATCACGGACGCGGCTGCCGGTCCCGCCCCCTGCTTGCAATTCCATGCAAGCAGAGGGCCGGAACACTGCGGCGAAGGAGAGAGGGAAGGTAAGTAAGGACTTTCTAACAATTATATTAATGCGGTTGGGGCTGCGGGAGCATGCCCTACCGCATATCAAAAGTTTTTATAAGGGGTGGACATGCCCTTTAAAGCAGTTTCAAGCTAAACAAAAAGTGTAAAAACTAAACCTTAACAACAATGTCAAAAGTCAGTAAAGGGGAAGCTACAGGCCATTAGGTAGGTCTTAATTCATTCAATGAACAACACATTACATATAGATCACAGTTTAAGCTCCATGGCAAAAGAGATGTGGTGGGAAGTTGAATTCAGAAATTTGTCAGCTTTGGTTTATACAAGTATAATGAAAAGTATAACCAGAGATACTAATCTTCTGAAGCCATTCAATAGCAGTTGACATTGGTTTTCTCTTCCTTTGATTACATACTTTAATGGACATGGATACCCCCTTCTGTAACTCCAGATGATCTGACCAGTTTATTTGGAAATTCAGATAGATCCTCATCTTTATAGACTTTTCATGGGCATTTTCCTGTATATTCTCATGTCACATATTATCTTTAAAAATTAGGTATTTTGTGTTCCAAACATGTTCCAGTTTGCAGAATTAATTCTTGCCAAATCAAAAGCAAGTAACCATTTCCGCACATAGAGGATAATCTATGATAGTAGTAGAGGAGCAGAATAATTGGACAGTCATTCTATTCAGCAACAGATTGGAACTTTTAATTGCATATATTCCACCTACATCAATAATGAGACAAGGAAGCTACAGTATGGAATGATTTTCCCTGGAAGGACACAAGTAGTGGACATTAAATATATACGGTACCTTAATATTACATCTCTTGGGTAGAAAGATGATTCTTTTAATCTGTAGACTAATCTGTAGTCTTAAAATAATTCTGATATAAACTTGCTCTTTCTTTCTTTTACCTTTTAAAAATGAAGGTCAACGGAAGAAGTTCTGTAAAGGATTGGATTTTGTAGCCTCTAGACTGTAAAGCCTTTTAGGACAGGTCTACTCTCCTCTAAGAAGACCTAAATGACCCTGCATGAATTGTATCAATGTTACTTAATAGATGGTTATATCTCTTTCCTCACAATTCAGAAACATTTTTACTGATTTAAAGGTAAGAAACAGCAAAGTAAAATGACTTGTCAATCATCTGTTACTCCATCCTGACAAATATACCTACAAATATTCGAAATCCATAAAGTTTTACTACAGAAGGTCTTCCTCCCTTTACTGCCAGTGTTTTTTTTACTTTTTTTCCAGTTAGCGCAGATTTATACAAAATAGCTGATTGGAGAATTCTTCTGAACATTTAGGGTAGGGGGCAGTAACTGTTAACACATATGGTTCAAATACCAAAGCAAACTTTCCCCTCTACATACCACTGCACCTAGGTGCAGTGAGGCTTAAGTGAGCGCAATTCAGACCAAATATCAAATTGAAAATTAATTGACACAATGACTCACTTAAGCCATACATATTTTATTATATACAATATAAGATTAATTTCTGAGTTTGGGGGTGACACTATCAACCTTTTGGATCTTACCATAAGTATAAAGGATGGTCAATTGATATTCTTCATTACCTTCATGCCAAATCTTGCCATCCTCCTCATAGCATACAAGCCATTCCATATGGCCAGTATCAGAGACTGAGACGTAATTGTTCCACCTTAGAGGACTATAAACAAGCAGCCAAAGTCATGACATCTCGGTTTGAGTCTAGGGGTTATGATCGTGACATTTTGGATAGGGCTTATCAAAAGGCTGCAGGTCTTGTTAGGAATGATATCTTAAAGGGAAAGTCTGGAAGGACACAACGCTCTAAAGAGGGCAACAACACAGTGTTCTTCACGACTCGGTATAGTCCCCAATACAGGGAAGTAGTGAGCATTATCAAAAGATACTTGCCAGTCTTGAATCAGGACCCAGACCTAGAGGAGATTATCAAACGAGGGTGTAGATCTCTATGGGATATACTATCACCAAGCTTATTTACTAATCCCCAGGAGCATCCGAAGTCGTGGTTAAAGTTTAAAGGGTGCTTTCCATGTGGGGCTCTTAGATGTGAATCTTGCTCGTACATTACTAAGAGTGATAGTTTTGAAAGCTCAGTGACGGGCGAAAAGTATAATATTCAATCATATATCAATTGTTGCACGAAATTCGTTGTGTATTTAATTACGTGCAAAAAGTGCAATATTCAGTACGTAGGTTGCACTACGAGGGCACTTAAAAATAGGGTACGAGAGCACCTTAGGGATGTAGAAAGGCAACGAATGGATAGCCCAGTAGCGAGGCATTTTATACACTGCAGTGAGGCTAATACTCACTTTTTTTCAGTACAAGGCATCCATGCAGTACACCCTGATCCAAGGAACAGAGATAGGGTTACCTTGTTATTAAAGACTGAGGTTAAATGGATCTTCACATTGGAAACTAAGAGCCCCACTGGGCTTAATTCTATATGTGATATTGCTTGTTATATTGAATAAGCCTGCCTAGCAGAAGCAGCTTCACAAGTCTTGTGCCACCTCACAGTTTATGTTTAATCATTATTCCAAATTGGTCTGTTTGGTTCCATATCCATTGTAGTTCTCGCTTTAATTATATGTTTCCATCATCTATATCTTAGTTCTGGACATCTATTCGCATGCTCCATATTACGAATGTGCTAATAGGCATGATATTTACATAGATACATAGACTATGGGTTTTCTTTTAAACTGGGGTACCTATAATGTAATTATTGGCTTTTATGTGTTTACTAGACATTAAGCCCGCTACAATAACGGGCGCTAGAAGCACAGAGTGCCCCCTTAGTGTCCCAAGGCCAGAGTACCCCCTCTGTCCAAGGCCAGGGGCTCCCTCTGTTCCAAATCCAGGGCTCACTCTCTGTCTCAAATCCAGGGCTCCCTCTCTGTACCAAATCCAGGGCTCCCCCTCTGTCCCAAATCCAGGGCTCCCCCTCTGTCCCAAATCCAGGGCTCCCCCTCTGTCCCAAATCCAGGGCTCCCCCTCTGTCCCAAATCCAAGGCCCCCCTCTGTCCCAAATCCAGGGCTCCCCGTCTGTCCCGAATCCAGGGGCCTCTGTCCCAAGCAACCTTACCTGCAGTCTGTTTAATTGCTGTTCGCCCTCCGTGTGTTTCCTGTGTTTCTTCCTCTAGTGGTGAGTCAATAGGAACTGCAGAGACTCTCCCTCTAGTGGTTAGTCCATATGAACTGCATTGACACACACACACGGACACAGGGACGCACACTTAGGGTTTTATTATATATGATTCTCATTGTGCATTGTTGTACATATTAAGTATCTGATACATTGTTTCCCTCAATATGGAGGATTAGAGGTGTGTGTATCCTCCCCCGCTTCTTACTGGGTGGGGACGGGGGCGGAGTTACTCCTTTTAAATAGGAATCAGCGGGAACTCTTTTTTATCAAGCATTCAACAGGTAGTTAAGTGTGGCTTCAAACTTTCAGTAGTATCAATCCCCACGGTGTGTCCGCTCACAGACCAAACATCCAATAGAAACAAATTTGCGGCAGGGAGACACAGCAGACTAAAGCTTGCAATTTAAAAGTGAAATTTCTTTAATGCTGCTTCACGGATCACAACATGTTCGAACGTTCATGCGTACACTTGAAAAGAACGCATGAACTTTCGAAACATGTTGTGATCCTGTTGAAGCAGCATTAAAGAAATTTCCACTTTTGGAATTGCAAGCTTTAGTCTGCCTGTGTCTCCCTGCCGCAAATTTGTTCCTCTTGGAACTCTTTTTTATGCAGTGGGAACTCTTTTTTATGCCTATGAGTAAGAGCCATGCCGGCTCGAAATGCGTTAGGCCATCCTGTGGATATGTATCGTTTTTAAGTAACAAATAACATTTTTAAAAGTAAAAGTTTTACCTCTAAACAGAACGGCTGTTACTGTGTACTGAACCAGTGTGCGTTATACCCTCTTTTTGTGATTGCTAGGGGGCAGTAACTCCCTGTATGATATTAGTGTGTATTTTTTTATTACATACATGTAGAAACTAGAGATGGCCGAACTATATAAAGTTCAGTCAGTTTTCGAAAGTTTTAAAATTTGAATTTGGACCCATTCAAGTCTATGGGGGAGTGATAGTTCGAAAAGTCCGAGTTATTTACAGCTAAACTAACAGTGGTAACTTACTGTAAATGGCTGTGGCACCTGGGAAATGATCTGGGGAACATGTCACTGTCACCAAAACTTCTTAAAACACTTCCTGAACTCAGGCAGGCAATTGACGGGTTTTGCGCAAGCTACATTCGAAATACATTTGAGAATTATCGAACGAACAAACGATCCTTCCTGTTAGCGAACGGTTCTTCCTAGGCTTAGAGAATGGTACATTCGAGGGTTGGATAGTGTACTGGTTAAAGGCACCACCAATCAGATGAATCCTGGCTGGTAATATAAATGGCAAGTTAATTGAATAGTTTTAAAAGTGGGCTAGATAAGTTTCTAAAACAAAAAAATCTTGAGAATTACTGGTATTAATACATATACTGTTCTGATTGATCCAGGGATACTTTCCGATTGCCGTTTGGAATCAGGAAGGAATTCCCCCCCCCCCCTTTTGCTGTTATTTTTGTCTTTCTGTACATGTTACGGCATAGACAGGGGGTTTCTGTCAAAGTTACGGTAAAGACAAGGAGTTTCTGTACGAGTAACAAAATGGGAGAGAATTTCTAGAATAAACTAGGTATGTATATAATAAAACTAATATTTTAAAATATTGATATTTTCCACTGAACATTCCCTATAATAGCTTAACTTCTGTAAAGCTCAGGGTGACTAAAGTTCCATTGCCCTTAGGCCTGTGCAATGAGAGGCTGCAAGTGACAACGCTACGAGAGAAAAAAACGAGTGTCACTAGGTAAGGTGACCCTTGTATCCTCTTGACTGCACTTTCTTTGTAGCCCATGGGCTGCCCAGAACATCACTTTGGGATTTTTATTCTGCCAAACAAATAAAGAGCTGGCCTAACTTAATGTTTGGTTTTACAGAATAAACTGGTAATTTACAGTTTTAAAACAGTATTTAAAACAGGCTTTCACGACGATGTGCTTCGCCTTTATAATATGCGAAACCGTTATTAACGGCCCTTTATAAATATGCCCCAAAGTAACCACACAGCAAAATGTTTTCTGATCACTTTTGATGTCCACTGCTCATTGTCACTTAACTTGCCAACAAAGCTTAACAAATCTTGGAAAAACCCCCTCCACAGCAGAACCATTCTATGAAGGGCTTTCAGGCTCATTAAACACTCTTAAACACTTATAGCTATGTGTTAGAAAAATCTTGAACTTCATAAGCATTGGGTAGAGCTTGGAGCTCCATCCACAATTCAGTTTGTTGAATATACAAGTAAGGACATTACACTATCAGAATTTCATTTCAAGGGCAATCTGAAAATAGATATTCTGCCATTTTTGTACTACAGAAACCATATTCTTATTTGGCTTACATGCTGGTATGTAACTGATTGTATCTGTACTTTTGTGTCAGTCTTACTCCTAGAAGTGCTAGAGGGCTACTCGACTTCTGCTCTTGTTATCTATAAAATCTGCCGTGATGTTGGTGCTGCATGCTTTACGTGGGAAAGAGTTCGCTCCATGACGAACAGCTTAAGGGCAACTGTCTGGTGCCAGAAAGTAAATCTGCAGCTGCCCCCCCCCACACACAACACACACAAATGACACCAGACCAGTTGTTGTAAAGAGCTAGTAAAAAGGTTATTAAAATATGTACACATTTAATTAAGCATATGTTTTAATGTGTTGACAAGCCTTGGCTAATTACATGATGGTGCCCTAAAGGCTGGATTTTGTCGTCTCACCAGAACGTTTCTGCCATATTAGTTAGTGTCTTGCTAACTATGGTCTAGGCCTAGTTTACATCATTTACAAGGATTTTCTACTTTCTAAAGTAAATAAGCTGAGGCTACTATAATACTCCAGTAGGCCTGCACTCAGTGGTATGGCACAAAATGGAGTGATTTGATGCCATTACATGCAATTTTGTTCATCCATCTTGTAAGTGTCAATACTAATCACCGAGAGAAGTCAACCATGATGGATTAATGGAAAATCCCTCTGCACTGAAAAGAGTTTTGTGGGAACAGGTGCATTGTGTGTTGCCCTGCAATGCCACTTGTTCTCCAGGTGTGTAGATCACAAGATCAGAAGTAAAAGTGGTTCCCTATAAGAGTCTTCCCCCGGTATATTTAACATAAGAAATGGAAAGATAAGTGAAATAAAATAATATAATGCCAGTTTAAAATACAAACAATATATTTTAGGATTAAAATGCAAAAAAACACTCACCTCCACACTCACCTCCACATCTGTCTGAAATGGGTTTAGAATAACCAATTATTTATTTCAGCATCCAGTGATGTACAACATTATGCCTAATACAGTGTTATTTCTATAATCAATAAAAGTGTTTGACATCTATTGTTATTTCACATACATCACATAGTGCTATATAATGTACTAAGTAATAGAAGAACAAGGATATAAAACCTGCTTTAGAATAATCTTTATTAGTAGGATTAAAAACAAAAGGTGCAGTGGAGAACGATGAGGCCAATCAGTGATTTATATAGTCTATAGACCATAGACATAGCACAAGGGAGACGGCTGATTGGAGAATTCTATAGGTCTTCTTGGAGTATTACACTGACCATCTAGGGTCGAGTTTGATTGTCGAGTTGGTCTCCATTAATAATCTGCTGATATAGTCTCAGTGAAAGAAATCCTAATCACAAATGGAAGATTTCTGATAGTCATAGCCACTGGCAAACTTTCAATTTGAAATGAAAAAGAAGCTACAGGAGTGAGCAGTTAATAAATAAGGAGACGGGCACTTTCAGTGTTGTAAAATACCAAAAGTATGTATGAAACTTAACATGCCAGAAGCAGAGCTTGGGTCATAAAGATAATTTTAAATATGGATGTCACTTTGCCTCACGGTAAATCAAATTTGTACACTGTATAAATCTGCATTAACTTATATTTAGCCCCTTTAAAACGATAGTATTATCCTAGTATATGGTTTAAGATCAGAATATATATAATAGATATATATATATATATATATATATATATATATAATATATTTATTTATATTTAGTGTGTGTGTGTTGAATGATGTTTGATCAGCCCTACATCTGTCTGGGTATTGTCAATATTAAAGGACAATTTTAGTCACCTTATCCCTGGTCCTCATCTTCTGCAGGTCAGTTATACCCAGAGTGAAGGACTAAAGCGATTTAAAAATGCCCAAAAGTTCTAGTTCGAAGAGTCCAAAAAAAGTCGAGTCGGAAAAAACTCATCAATTCGTCTCGAATGAGTTCTAGTCCATCCCTACCAGAAAACCTTGTTTATAGAATTGACACGTTTGTAAAGGAGAACGTTGAGTTTCTTAAAAAAGCAGTACTTGGGACAGGGATACAGGACTGGTAATTCCTACTTCCCAATATTGTTTCTATGAGGAGCACCAGCCAAAGAAAACTGATTTGTGCTGTAGCTCCTCAACAAAACCATATTGGGGGGTGGGTGGAATAATCAATCCAACCTCCCTGCCCCAGGTACTTTCCATTTTAAAAAAAGTTATTTTTACAGTTAGTTATCTAGTAGATTTTTCATTATAATCTACTACTTTTTGATGTGGTTCCCCTTTTATTAATCCAAGCTAAGAGAACAGAAACTGTGCCAACTCCCACACAGAAAAAACGGGGACAATTTCCTTACCTTATAAATATTCTCTAAATCTCCATATTTTACATTTCTATCTTATGATGATGAAGGCTTTGTGGAAATCTCACTAACAAAGCAATATTTTTTGTTTACACAAGTAATGATACATTTTGTATATTAAAAATGAACAAATCTTGTTGAAGGAATCACCATTTCCAAAGTAGGTGACATATATATAAAGTACTTGCATTGCACTGACACCTTTAAGTGTTGAGACACCTACATACACCTGTCTTCATACTAATGCAGAGTTATTTCAGTCTTTAAGAGGTGCCAGGTTTCCACAGAACAGACTCTTCCTCCCACTCTGGAATCCTAGAGCTTCTAATTCCTTTTGCTTGAGTTACCCATTCTGTCTGAGCCTGAGGTGCATTCTCTATATTTCTAGTCGAGATTCAAGCTTTATTTAGCAAATTCTCACATCTCTGATGGTCACCCATTCCCTGTATGTTCCACAATACAGCGATCATGGAACAATAGGCTGATTTTTTTTTTTAAGCTAATATTTAATGTTTTTACAATCTTATTAGGAAGCCATAGCTTGACAATGTGGAATACAAGCGAGGTAAATTGAGATGTTCAATATTATCTACATTTTACAACAATGCTACGTAATGAAAGAATTCTAATTAGGGCACATTTGTTGCGTGAATTGAGCCCTTTTAAAATAAACTTTTATCTTTGCTCTCTAATGTCAGCCCCTCAACAAATGGCTACTAAGATGGTGTCTGTATCTGTGGGAGGAAGAGTATAGAATTGGTACACCCTGGTACCTAGTATTTTTATGGGGATCCAGGTTACTGTATTACTTTACCATGGTCTTGCAACATTCTCACATTTTTAATGGTTAACAAGACTCGTTTCCTTTTCTAACCTTAACTGACTATGTGACATCATAGACACAAGGACTTGGTCAAAATCAGGGGCATGTGGGAACACAACAGGCAAAAAAAGTATATATTTCAGGATGTCCTCCATTGCCACCTAATGTGCTGAATAGAGGCTTTAAACTGTATAGAAAGCCAACAGTACACATTATTAGAATTTATTCTCTGGCATGTACTGTATATGCCAGACAGGCCAGCAATAAATTGCTTTGCTGGCAACTCTGTCTCATAAGTTTTAATGTTCCTTCTAAACCTTTGGAAAACCTTTATCTTAGCTTATAAATTCTTTATGTAAAATTGACCACTTCATTTTTTTTAATGATCCCATAATGTCTTATTAATAAATTTATATATTCTTAGTCAAAAAGAAATCCATCTATCCACCTGACATTATTATTCACCTTTATTGAGCAGCTTTAACTCTTCCAACCAGATTTTAAGAAAACCAGCTTGTGTATAAATGCTGGGTACCACCATGTGATTTTTTTTGTTGCAACTGATCATTTGCCTCAGTGAGCGGTCTGCCGAGAACAAAGCACTGTCGGGTGCGAGAGAGTAACCGCAGAAAAACAGTCCAGCCAACAGAGCGTGCAATCCAGAGGGCCCGCATAATTATCCAGGGTTTCCAGCACGGCTTATGGCCTGTTTGTCCAATTCGGACAATGGACAGTCAGACATCAGTCACGGCTGTCAAAAATTCAATATTTCAAGCCGATCCACCAATACTTGAATTGTCGCTTGGGTCAGTCCAAAATATGGATGGTGTGTACCCAGCCTTAGATACATATTTAAGGAGCAATAATCATTAATTGATATTTTTAACAAAACAGGACATTCTCATCTGTGTCTTGGTTCATCACAAAATTTTAGAAGGCTAATAATAAAAAATTGGTGGGGCAGAATTTCATATTAAGTTTTGACAGTGATTATTTCCTTGCAGCAAAATTACAGTCTTAAATAAGAAGAAACACTAACATAGGGATATGATCCCTTAGATTAGATCTATAAAGGTTCCTTACTATAAAGTCTCTAGATGTCTGTCCACCAAATGATGTACACAAGGGCATCCCCTGATAATAGAGGAAACAGTTTGGAAATTAAGGACAAACTGACTGATACTCAAAACAAGTTAGGGTTGAATGACAGCCTGCAGTATTCCTTTAAAATGAGCTGCAATCACATCTCTGGCTGGAGCCTGAAAGACATTACATTGGGGTGAATGTTCAAACTTCCTGCTTCCAGTAGGCTGAAAACAGGAAGTGTTCAAGCAGGAAGTAATATTGCTGAACTTCCAGCAATAAATTCTCACAAATTTCATCTAGAGATGTAATTTAGGTTTTATTTTGAAGGTACAATGGAAGGCTTTTTATATAATTATTACTAATTTGGAAGAATTCCAGACGACTGTACCCTTAAGGAAAAGACCACTGAAACTATGAATATCTTTCTAAAAGAAGCTGAACCATCATTTCAAGAAAGGGGGATACAATTTTAGAACACAAGAAAATCCTGTCCTGTTAAAAATTACACTAATATTCTTTTCCCTTTGGGGAAAGAGATGGATTCCACTTTCTTAAAGGGCATATCCAACCCCAAAACTAAAATTTAACCCCTTACTAGCCACATCAAGTAGTTTAAAACAACTCTTACCTTACATTCCTCTCAAAATAGTTCCCACTGCTGGCCCCTCCAAAGTCCAGGAAATGCTGTGTAGGAGCAGTGTGTGACTCATGCTGTGCCTGAGTCTGCCTCAACCTCATCAAGGTTTGAGGCATGTCAGTGCAGCCTCCCCCCCTCCCTCTCCCTCCCATTTTTCTCTGTCTCCCCTAACATTAAACCCTTTGGGTATGCGGTAGGGCATGCTCCACCAGCCCCAACCGCATTAATATAATTGTAGAAAGTCCCCAAATCTTATACCTTTCCTCTTCCTCGCTGTTCAGAACTCCTGGCAGCCGCGACCGTGATTGGCTGCCTCTAGCAATCACGGACGCGGCTGCCGGTCCCGCCCCCTGCTTGCAATTCCATGCAAGCAGAGGGCCGGAAACACTGCGGCGAAGGAGAGAGGGAAGGTAAGTAAGGACTTTCTAACAATTATATATGCGGTTGGGGTGCTGCGGGAGCATGCCCTACGCATATCAAAAGTTTTTATAAGGGGTGACATGCCCTTTAAAAGCAGTTTCAAGCTAAACAAAAAGTGTAAAAACTAAACCTTAACAACAATGTCAAAAGTCAGTAAAGGGGAAGCTACAGGCCATTAGGTAGGTCTTAATTCATTCAATGAAACAACACATTACATATAGATCACAGTTTAAGCTCCATGGCAAAAGAGATGTGGTGGGAAGTTGAATTCAGAAATTTGTCAGCTTTGGTTTATACAAGTTATAATGAAAAGTAAAACCAGAGATACTAATCTTCTGAAGCCATTCAATAGCAGTTGACATTGGTTTTCTCTTCTTGATACATACTTTAATGGACATGGATACCCCCTTCTGTAACTCCAGATGATCTGACCAGTTTATTGGAAATTCAGATAGATCCTCATCTTTATAGAATTTCATGGGCATTTTCCTGTATATTCTCATGTCACATATTATCTTTAAAAATTAGGTTTTTGTGTTCCAAAAATGTTCCAGTTTGCAGAATTAATTCTTGCCAAATCAAAAGCAAGTAACCATTTCCGCACATAGAGGATAATCTATGATAGTAGTAGAGGAGCAGAATATTGGACAGTCATTCTATTCAGCAACAGATTGGAACTTTTAATTGCCATATATATCCACCTACATCAATAATGAGACAAGGAAGCTACAGTATGGAATGATTTGCCCTGGAAGGACACAAGTAGTGGACATTAAATATATACGGACTACCTATATTACATCTCTTGGGTAGAAAGATGTTCTTTAATCTGTAGACTAATCTGTAGTCTTAAAATAATTCTGATATATAAACTTGCTCTTCTTTCTTTACCTTTTAAAAATGAAGGTCAACGGAAGAAGTTCTGTAAAGGAATGGATTTTGTAGCCTCTAGACTGTAAAGCCTTTAGGACAGGTTACTCTCCTCTAAGAAGACCTAAATGACCTGCATGAATTGTATCAATGTACTTAATAGATGGTTATATCTCTTTCCCAACAATTCAGAAACATTTTTACTGATTTAAAGGTAAGAAACAGCAAAAAGTAAATGACTTGTCAATCATCTGTTACTCCATCCTGACACAATATACCTACAAATATTCGAAATCCATAAAGTTTTACTACGAAGGTCTCCTCCCTTTACTGCCAGTGTTTTTTTACTTTTTTCCAGTTAGCGCAGATTTATACAAAATAGCTGATTGGAGAATTCTTCTGAACATTTAGGGGTAGGGGGCAGGGGCAGTAACTGTTAACACATATGGTTCAAATACCAAAGCAAACTTTCCCCTCTACATACCACTGCACCTAGGTGCAGTGAGGCTTAAGTGAGCGCAATTCAGACCAAATATCAAATTGAAAATTAATGACACAATGACTCACATTAAGCCATACATATTTTATTAATACAATATAAGATTAATTTCTGAGTTTGGGGGTGACACTATCAACCTTTTGGATCTTACCATAAGTATAAAGGATGGTCAATTGATATTCTTCATTACCTTCATGCCAAATGCCTGCCATCCTATCATAGCATACAAGCCATTCCATATGGCCAGTATCAGAGACTGAGACGTAATTGTTCCACCTTAGAGGAATATAACAAGCAGCCAAAGTCATGACATCTAGGTTGAGTCTAGGGGTATGATCGTGACATTTTGGATAGGGCTTATCAAAAGGCTGCAGGTCTTGTTAGGAATGTATATCTTAAGGGGAAAGTCTGGAAGGACACAACGCTCTAAAGAGGGCAAACAACACAGTGTTCTTCACGACTCGGTATAGTCCCCAATACAGGGAAAGTAGTGAGCATTATCAAAAGATACTTGCAGTCTTGAATCAGGACCCAGACCTAGAGGAGATTATCAAACGAGGGTGTAGATCTCTATGGATATACTATCACCAAGCTTATTTACTAATCCCCAGGAGCATCCGAAGCGAGTGGTTAAAGTTTAAAGGGTGCTTTCCAT
This sequence comes from Hymenochirus boettgeri, assembly GCA_019447015.1. Lineage (NCBI taxonomy): Eukaryota > Metazoa > Chordata > Amphibia > Anura > Pipidae > Hymenochirus > Hymenochirus boettgeri. The sequence goes on from CM033472.1 coordinate 237,728,822, forward strand.
GTGGGGCTCTTAGATGTGAATCTTGCTCGTACATTACTAAGAGTGATAGTTTTGAAAAGCTCAGTGACGGGCGAAAAGTATAATATTCAATCTATATCAATTGTTGCACGAAATTCGTTGTGTATTAATTACGTGCAAAAAGTGCAATATTCAGTACGTAGGTTGCACTACGAGGGCACTTAAAAATAGGGTACGAGAGCACCTTAGGGATGTAGAAAGGCAACGAATGGATAGCCCAGTAGGAGGCATTTTATACACTGCAGTGAGGCTAATACTCACTTTTTTTCAGTACAAGGCATCCATGCAGTACACCCTGATCCAAGGAACAGAGATAGGGTTACCTCGTTATTAAAGAATGATGGTAAATGGATCCTCACATTGGAAACTAAGAGCCCCACTGGGCTTAATTCTATATGTGATATTGCTTGTTATATTGAATAAGCCTGCCTAGGTAGGGTTACAGCAAGAAGCAGCTTCACAAGTCTTGTGCCACCTCACAGTTTATGTTAATCATATTCCAAATTGGTCTGTTTGGTTCATATCCATTGTAGTTCTCGCTTTAATTATATGTTTCCATCATCTATATCTTAGTTCAGGACATCTATTCGCATGCTCCCATATTACGAATGTGCTAATAGGCATGATATTTACATAGATACATTAGACTATGGGTTTCTTTTAAACTGGGGGAGACCTATAATGTAATTATGCTTTTATGTGTTTACTAGACATAAGCCCGCTACAATAACGGGCGCTAGAAGCACAGAGTGCCCCCTTAGTGTCCCAAGGCCAGAGGACCCCCTCTGTCCAAGGCCAGGGGCTCCCCTGTTCCAAATCAGGGCTCACTCTCTGTCTCAAATCCAGGCGTCCCTCTCTCTACAAATCCAGGGCTCCCCTCTGTCCCAAATCCAGGGCTCCCCCTCCTGTCCCAAATCCAGGGCTCCCCTCTGTCCCAAATCCAGGGCTCCCCCCTCTGTCCCAAATCCAAGGCCCCCCTCTGTCCCAAATCCAGGGCTCCCCGTCTGTCCCGAATCCAGGGGCCCCTGTCCCAAGCAACACTTACCTGCAGTCTGTTTAATTGCTGTTCGCCCTCCGTGTGTTTCCTGTGTTTCTTCCTCTAGTGGTGAGTCAATAGGAACTGCAGAGACTCTCCCTCTAGTGGTTAGTCCATATGAACTGCATTGACACACACACACGGACACAGGGACGCACACTTAGGGTTTTATTATATATGATTCTCATTGTGCATTGTTGTACATATTAAGTATCTGATACATTGTTCCCTCAATATAGAGGATATAGAGGTGTGTGTATCCTCCCCGCCTTTACTGGGTGGGGACGGGGGGGAGTTACTCCTTTTAAATGGAATCAGCGGGGGAACCTTTTTATCAAGCATCAACAGGTAGTTAAGTGTGGCTTCAAACTTCAGTAGTATCAATCCCCACGGTGTGTCCGCTCACAGACCAAACAATCCAATAGGAACAAATTTGCGGCAGGGAGACACAGGCAGACTAAAGCTTGCAATTTAAAAGTGAAATTTCTTAATGCTGCTTCAACAGGATCACAACATGTTTCGAACGTTCATGCGTACACTTGAGAAAGAACGCATGAACGTTCGAAACATGTTGTGATCCGTGTTGAAGCAGCATAAAGAAATTTCACTTTGGAATTGCAAGCTTTAGTCTGCCTGTGTCTCCCTGCCGCAAATTTGTCCTTTGGAACTCTTTTTTATGCAGTGGGGAATCTTTTTTTGCCTATGAGTAAGAGCCATGCCGGCTCGAAATGCGTTAGGCCATCCTGTGGATATGTATCGTTTTTAAGTAACAAATAACATTTTTAAAGTAAAAGTTTTACTTCTAAACAGAACGGGGTTACTGTGTACTGAACCAGTGTGGTGTATACCCCTTTTTGTGATTGCTAGAGGAGCGGTAGTAACTCCTCTGTTTGATTATTCTAGTGTGTTTTTAGTTATTTTTTTCATTACATATGTAGAAACTAGAGAGGCCGAAATATAAAGTTCAGTCAGTTTCGAAAGTTTTTAAAATTGAATTTGGACCCATTCAAGTCTAGGGGGAGTGATAGTTCGAAAAGTCCGAGTTATTTACAGCTAAACTAACAGTGGTAACTTACTGTAAATGGCTGTGGCACCTGGGAAATGATCTGGGGAACATGTCACTGTCACCAAAACTTCTTAAAACACTTCCTGAACTCAGGCAGGCAATTGACGGGTTTTGCGCAAGCTACATTCGAAATACATTTGAGAATTATCGAACGAACAAACGATCCTTCCTGTTAGCGAACGGTTCTTCCTAGGCTTAGAGAATGGTACATTCGAGGGTTGGATAGTGTACTGGTTAAAGGCACCACCAATCAGATGAATCCTGGCTAGGGGCAGCTATACAAATGTTTGATTATTATAATACCCTAAGTAAAATACCAATAAAAACCTAGAACATTAATAACCATATAATACCCTATATTTTAACCATATAATAACCTAGTAATATAATAACCATATAATACCCTAGTAATATAATAACAATATAATGTAGTGGCTGGATAGTGTACTGGTTAAAGGCACCGCCTTTGACATGGGAGACCAGGGTTTGAATCCTGGCTAGGGGCAGTTATACAAATGTTCGGATTATTATAATACCCTAGTAATATAATATTATATGGTTATATTACTAGGTTATTATATGGTTATTATATTACTAGGTTATTATATGGTTATTATATAACTAGGGTATTATATGGCTATTATATTACTAGGTTATTATATGGTTATATATTATTAGGGTATTACAATAACCCAAACATTTGTTAAGCTGCCCCTAGCCAGGATTCGAACCCTGGTCTCCCATGTCAAAGGCAGTGCCTTTAACCAGTACACTATCCAGTACATTTGATAATTATCGAATTTACAATCGAAAGTCCGGAAACATTCAGGTCCGGGATAGTTTGAGAAGTCCGAGTCCGTTCGAACTCATAAAGTTCGGCTTGAACTCAGGCTGGAGTTCGAGTTCTAGTCCATCCAAACACAAGCTAACACATTGTTTTGTTTGCAGGTTTTGGTCTTAAAGGCAAAGTTTGAACTTCTCTATACATAGTTTTGCATGGTAACTATATTCTCAAGCCACCTCCCCGTCTAGTGATGTGCCCCTGCTCCAAACAAAACTGCAGGCTTTAAAAATTTGCTGATAAAACTTTTGAGAATTCAACGGGAGGAACTTTCCATTGCAAGTTCAACAGTGTCAAAAAATCGGTGCTGAAAGCAGAAATTTCACTCATATATTAACTCAGTTGGGTTACATTTTCAGTAATGGGAGACTTCGTCTATCTCTAAGAAATGTAGAATACCTTTAGGCTCATTTAGGGCCCTATTCAATAAAAGGAGGAGACATTTTTCCCCACGCTCTTAATTAGAGATGGACCCAAACCCAGTTACGAAGTGGATTCAAGGATACGCCGGAACTAGGACTTTGCGGATTTCTGATTTTTTCTGATTTTTTTACCTTAATCTGCGGCAACCAATCAGATGTTACCAAATGTTTTCTAATTGTAGTAGGTGCAAAAAACCCTCTTAAATCAGCCTGTTAGAATTCAGCATTAGAGCTCTCTTTATAAAGGTGACCCTCTTTAATTCGGTTTCAATTGGATTATTGCTGTTCTGTTGTTCAGCATCACAGACAAATGAATAGGACTTTATTGTTAACATAAATCTGTCAGGTACTTTGCTTTAACCCCGCTGCTACAGTACAAATGTACAATCAGGATTATTAGCGGTTTGGAATTTCTAGAACTATTGGATTCAATAATCATTTATATTTTAAGGCTTTTGTAAATTCTTCTACGTTGTGACTCACTTTGTGTTTAATGCAATTATCCTTTAGCTTGGAAGTGCATTTGAATTGCAAAGTGCAATATTATAAGGAACACTGGGTTATGAATATGGGGCAATTTGAAAGGAAAGAATAATGTCTATGTAGGACTTTGTGCGTGTTGTTATTTAGCAAACAATCTGCCTCTCGGTAATTACTTTCTAGCCGGTTTTGTATGGTGAAATGTAGTCCATGAGCAGAGAGAGAAAAACGACTTCTGTCCAAATAATGGTATAGACAGGGAGAGTTACTGTCAAAAATGACATTACAGACAGGGAGTTTCTGACCAAATTACAATATAGACAGGGAGTATCGTCCAAATTATGTTATAGACAGGGAGTTTCTGTCCAAGTCACCGTATAGACAAGGAATTTCTGTCCAAGTTACAACATAGACAGGGAGTTTCTGTCCAAGTTACAGTATAGACAGGGAGTTTCTGTACAAGTAACGGTATAGACAGGGAGTTTCTGTACATGTTACGGCATAGACAGGGAGTTTCTGTCTAAGTTACAGTATAGACAGGGAGTTTCTGTGCAAGTAACGGTATAGACAGGGAGTTTCTGTACATGTACGGCATAGCAAGAGGAGTTTCTGTCTAAGTTACAGTATAGACAGGGAGTTCTGTGCAAGTAACGGTATAGACAGGGAGTTTCTGTACATGTTACGGCATAGACAGGGAGGTTTCTGTACAAGTTACAGTATAGACAAGGAGTTTCTGTACGAGTAACGGTTATAGACAGGGAGTTTCTACATGTTACGGCATAGACGGAGTTTCTGTCTAAGTTACAGTATAGACAGGGGTTTCTGTTGCAAAGTAACGGTATAGACAGGGAGTTTCTGTACATGTTGCGGCATAGACAGGGGTTTCTGTCCAAGTTACAGTATAGACAAGGAGTGTTCTGTACGAGTAACGGTATAGACAGGGAGTTTATCTATGTTACGGCATAGACGGAGTTTCTGTCTAAGTACAGTATAGACAGGTAGTTTCTGTACAAAGTAACGGTATAGACAGGGAGTTTCTGTACATGTTACGGATATAGACAGGGGTTTCTGTCAAAGTTACAGTAAAGACAGGAGTTTCTGTCACGAATGTACAAATGATTTCCAACAGGAGAAAAAAGCAAAAAGAAAAAACAGGAACTAAAAAAAAAGGAAGAAAGTTAATCGGACAAATTAAAAGACAACATACCAAAGACTGACACTCCAATAACGACTGATCCGCTTAAAAAACTCCGTTGAAAGCCTCCTCCTTCTACTGCAGACTAAAATACAGAACAAGTATGATCTCGTGTAATGTATGTAGTACAAAACAATGAATTTGAAAAAGCACAATCTAAAAGATAGAGACTAAAGATACAGGAAGGGGAACCTCACTATTGTCAGAAACCATATGTTAGGAGGGGGCGTGTCACAGAAGCAAAGTGACGTATACTGTGTACTTAGAGTTGAATTGGGGTATTTATCGAGCACAGCCAAAATCCCGTAGGAGTGTGGAATGATCTCCATAGCAGTTGGCGAGGCTGACTATGGTTATAAGGGGCAGTTCTGGTTATGGGGGGATTTGTGAGACATAATTCTGAAACATAATTGGAGTTAACTGCACCGGAAAAATACAAAATGTATCAACAGTACCAAATTAAAGTATTTCCTAATATGGCGGCACTAAAATAATACATACTTTCACAGATGGTGATAGTTCCTACTAACAAAATGCTTGTTGGGAAGTGTAGTGATTATCTATAACCCTGAGTTCTTTGAGGTAATGGGAAGCTTAGGGACATAGTGACCATATATAGTTTCATTAAT